>CM039133.1:17329831-17664619 GCA_022036555.1 Microstegium vimineum
CTTGCCGTGCCGATGGACTGAGAGCGGTGAGGACTGAGGGACCATGGGCGCCGTAGGACTAGCTGTGGTGGCTAGTACTTGGCACCGGCGAGTGCGAGAAGACATGGAGGTTGACCGAGTCGACCGAGTCAAGACGGTGGACGCGCGAGTCGAGCGGAGGCTCAGGGGACTCGGAGTCCGACCGGGCGAGGACAAGGTGGCTCGAGTCAAGCGGTTTGGTGGTTTGGGCCTCAAAACCATCCGAGGACGGTTTCCGAGTTTGGGCCTCAAAACTCGGGGTTCGGTAGTTGAGCCCAAAGCTACCGATGGCGGGTTTCGCGGGTTTGGGCCTCAAAACCCGGGTGGAGCTTCCGAGGAAGCGGGGATGGCACATGGCGGAATCCTGGAGGTTGCGTCGAGGCGATGGCAACTCCCGACAGGAAGCAGGGTCGTCGATTCAAACGAGTGGCTGAGAGTTGCCGACTTGGATTACAATGTCTTAGGGCTAGGTAATTCGGTCTTGTATCTAGGGGGGTCTTTGGGAAATAGCCAAAGCCTCGTTAAATAGAGGATGAAGGGGTATCCTCATCCTTATCTCTTGCATTACTCTCTCTCCTACCTATTCCTAGGTTTTCCCTTCCCTAGCTTCTTCTTGCTTGAGATCCACCGTGTCACCAGTGTAAGAACTTGTGATTGTTGCGAGGAATAGGAGGCCGTAACCTCCGTAAGCCATGGTGGCTTCGCTTTCGTGATCGTGTCCCCGTTTTGCTTGTGTTCTTTCCGTTTTGCCTTTGCTCTCTCTTTTTCCCCGAGGTGATTTCTCTTTGTTGAGAGTAGCTTTGCAAAATCCGTTTGAACCAAGTTGTGCGTACTTGTGAGGAGCATCTTTGCACCGAAGGATTTCTCCTCAAACCTCACGAGCACATAGATCGGGCGATTTCTTTGTGGCGTTCTTTGTTCTTCTCCTTCTCCCCCAAATCCGAGTGTTCCTGCTTATCCTCTCCAAATTGAGCGATGATTTCTTTGGGATGGCTCCCCAACTGTACAAGGATGATGCCTACAAAGTTTGGATGCAGTTGGAGTTCATTTGGTTGAGTTTTGGGGAGATTTGGCGGAGAGAAATCGCTTTTCGCGGGTTTTCTGTGCGTTGTTCGTGAGCTCCGGACCACCGTCCAGACCACTTTGGACAAGGCTCCGAACCATAGGCAAGTGGTCCTGTGGTCTGGCCGAAAGCCGGCAGAGCAGCCCCTAGCTCCGGACCAAGCTCCGGACTAGTCATGTGGTACCGTCGGACCACTAGTCCGGAGGTCCAGAGCTCACTATGTTGCTGATTTTGTGAAGAAAAAGCGTCGGACCACCCTCCGGACCACCCTCCGGACCATAGCACCGGACCATAGCGAGTGGTCCTGTGGTGTGGCTGAAAAACTCCAGCAACGCACCTAGCTCCGGACCTCAGCTTCGGACCTTACCACCGGACTATAGCAAGTGGTCCTGTGGTCACTGTTGATCGCTGTTTTGGTTGTTTCTCCCTCGTCCGGACTCCGAATCAAGTTTCGTTTGGTGCGTTGGATTCATATTCACGTAAGGAACATGATTAGGTACTTTTGAGACCAGTTCTCATAAGTATTTTTTGGTGTGCTCTTGCCTCTTCTCTCTAGGGGTTGAGAGTACCTCTCTCAGTGTATCGGTTTCGAGTTCGTAGCTTCGATTGTTCTCCATCTTCTCCGAACGCTCCGCTGCACCTTTAGGGGTCTTCCTAAGGTGTCCATATACTTGTTAGGTCGTGTGCAAGTCAGTTCTTCCGAGGTCAAGTTTTGGGTGTGAGTTTGGGACAAGGGCCAAGTCTTTGAGTTGAATTTTATTTGGCTCCCATTCACCCCCCCTCTGGTCGCCATTGTCGGTCCTTCAATTGGTATCAGAGCCGGTTAAGGATCAATCAACCTTACACGATTCTTGATCCGCGAAGGCGACATGGAGCGAGGCGCTGGTAAACCTCCCTACTTCGATGGAACCAACTTTGCCTATTGGAAGGTACGCATGTCAGCTTACCTCCAAGGGCTTGACACAAAGTTTTGGGAGATTTGTGAGAATGAGAACTACGTGGTTCTTGAGGCTCGGATCACCGATGCCCAGGTTACGCAGAATGCATCTAATGCAAGAGCCCGTAGCATTCTTTTCTCTTGTCTGTCTTTTCCGGAGTTTGAGCGGGTTTCGAGTCTCACTACGGCACGGGAGATCTGGCAAACACTCTTGAGATATCATGAGGGAAACCCTCAGATCAAGTCCAGACTCTTTGACACGTACCGTAGAGAGTACGAGAACTTTGCTCAGTTGGCCGGCGAATCTGTTGACGGGATGTTCACTCGCTTCCAATCTATCGTCAACAAGATGTGTGCCAATCGAGCCAACTTGCCTTATGATGATCATGAGATGGCTATCAAGCTTTTGCATGCTCTTGATTGGAAGGTATGGTAGATGAAGGTAGCTGCCATCCAGGAGTCACCGGGCTATGATGCCCTGACCATGGATTAGCTGTTCAGTAAGCTCAAGTCCTCGGAGATTGACTACCAGACCTGGGCCAAGCTTGAAAACCCGTCGAAACCTTCTATGGCATTGGTTTCTGGCCCTAGCGGTATGTCTTCTTCCTCCTCTGACCCTTCACACTCTTTGTTTGCTTTGTATTTGATTTCTATGACAGAGGATCAAGTGGAGGCTCTTGGAGATGATGAGCTGGCGTGGTGGCTCAGCCAGGGGGTGCTACCATTGCGGTGATGAGGATCACTTCATCGCAAACTGCCCCAAGAAAGCTGCGGGTGACTTCACCAAGCGCAAGGACAAGCGCGAGCACCATTCGAGGACAAGCACAAGCCCAAGGGTGGCTACCACCGAAGGTCCTCCAAGAAGGTGATCGACAGGGTGAAGGCCAAGGACCGACTGTTCCTCGCCTCCCTCAGCGACATCGATGCCTCCTCCGATGGAGGTGCTTCTTCAAGCGATGATGAGTCGAAGGGAAAGGTTAAGGACAAGCTCAACGGCCTATGCTTCTATGCCGACGCCAAGCATGGTGGCTTTTGCACCATGGCGATTGAAGAAGGCAAGGTCGGCAAGCGCAAGGAAGGCCCCGACTATGACTACGACTCCGACACACCCGAGGTACCACCCACCGTTGAGTCCCTCTCTCTTGAGATTGAGTCTCTAAACGACACCTTGATGAGTCAAGATGCGTTGCTCAAGCGTGCCGCTGTTGAGAGGAACAACTTTAAGGCGAAGTACCTTAGCACGCTTCATGAGCTAGATTTTGCTAAGGCGTCAGTGGTGGTTACCGAGGAGGTAGAGTGTGATGCTTGCGCCATTCACATGTCTGATCTTGTCACTCTCCAGGACAAGTATGACACTCTACTTGAGGAGGTCAGTGAGCTGAAGGCTAGGCCTAGCTTACTTGGTGCGTGCAAGTCTTGCTTAGGCTTGCGTTCTGAGCTGACACATAAGGATGCTAGGATCGCTGTGCTAGAGAAGGTCAGCTCAGATAGCACTAGAGAGTCGGAGCGGTTTGAGGCTTTGGAGCTTGAGATCGCGTCGTGCAGACACGACAAGATGCGTACCGAGGAAGAAAACACATACCTTCGGTCCATCTTGAGCTAGGTGTCTTGCCGAGAGCCACAGTTGGGGATGATGCTTAGCCAATGCAAAAGGGCTGACAGCACGGGAGTAGGCTTTGCTATAGGTGGGAAGGACGATAGCTTGTTCGGTAAGATCGGTGAGTGCAGTGGTTTGAGTGAGAATGAGAAACCCACCACAACTCCCCAGCTTACCAAGATAACTCCACCTAAGCCTACCAACCCCTCTGAGTTTCCTGTGATAGATGGTGTGTTTGTAGAGCCACCCAAAACCACTCCACAGAAGCAAGTGTGGATTGCAAAACCGAACCATCTACGCAACCCACTTGACACACTGCCAGACATCTCTAGTGATCCCCTTCCTAAGAGACCTAGAGCCACCCAACCCAACAAGAGAGTGCCTACAAAGAGTGTGGTGAGGTACCACTGTGAGTATTGTGAGAGGGATGGCACTTGGCTGAGTTTTGCTATAGGAGGAAGAGAGATGATCGGAGGCTGGTTGAGTTGAACGACCGGGACATGTACCACCCTCGAGTTGGGGTGCGTGAACCGGAAGTTCAGAGGCGCGTTTCTAGGCCTAGAGGTACAATGCCTCAAGGTGCTAGGCCTCAGGAGGCGAGACCACGTGGTGGTCGCGCCCGGCGGGGTACCGGTCGTGACCCGTACGACTACGGGCCTCGTGGCGGTGGCTTTACTCCACCCTTCTTTAGTGGACCACGTTTTCCCCATCGTGGTGATCGCTATTCCCCCATGGGACAGGAGATGTTTGGTTTTTCTCCTAACACATTCTTTGGGCAAGTGGGACAACACTGGTATCCTTCACAGTTTACTAACCCCAGTGTTGGTCCGTTTGCTCACCCTATGTCTTTTTATTGATGTAGGAAGGAGGACTGGAGGAGACTTGGCTTGTGGATTCCGGATGCTCACGCCACATGACCGGAAGTGCCAAGTGGTTCTCCAGCCTCGACCTCGTGCATGACACCGAGTACATTACATTCGGGGACAAGAGTAAAGGTAAGGTTGTCTCCCGAGGGTCGATCCGAGCGAACTCTTCTTTTGTCCTCAAGTATGTTGCTTTGGTTGCGAATTTGCATTTTAACCTTCTTTCGGTTTCGCAACTCCTTGATGACGGTTTTGAGGTGAGCTTTAAGCCAAACTTGTCTCGGATTTTTGACTCTCGTGATGATCTTGTTTGCCGGATTTTATCCTTCAAGAAGGTTTTTCGTGCTGATTTTTCTATCTCTTCCGGACCTTCTCGTTGTCTTCTTGCCGGTTCTTCTTCCGATCTTTGGAAGTAGCATAGGAGATTGGGACATTTGAGTTTTGACTTGCTTGCAAGGCTTAGCTCAATGGACCTTAACCAAGGAGTGCCAAAGCTAAAGTTTGAGAAGGATTTGGTTTGTCATCCTTGCAGGCATGGCAAGATGGTTGCCGCTTCCCATCCTCTTGTGACTGAGGTCATGACCACTCGACCCGGCGAGCTCTTACACATGGACATAGTTGGTCCAGCTCGGGTCAGGTCGGAGGGACGGGAGTGGTATGTGGTTGTAGTCGTTGATGACTACTCGAGATACTCTTGGGTGTTCTTTTTGGAGAGTAAGGATGAGGCTTTTCCACTTGTTCAAGATCTGCTTTTGAGATTGCAAAATGAGCTACCTAAGAATGCCATGAGAGCTATCCGCAGTGACAATGACACAAAATTCAAGAATGCTCACTTTGCAACTCTTTGTTCTTCTTTGGGTCTCGATCACCAGTTTTCCTCACCTCACACTCCCCAGCAGAACGGTGTTGTTGAGCGCAAGAATTGGACCCTTGTTGAGATGGCCAGGACGATGCTCGATGAGAATAGGACTCCTAGGTGGTATTGGGCCGAAGCACTCAGTTCTTCTTGCTATGTTTCCAATCGCATTTTCCTCCGGTCTTTCAAGAAGAAGACTTCTTATGAGTTGCGATTTGGGAGACCACCCAAGGTAAGTCACCTACGGGTGTTTGGGTGTAGGTGCTTCATCCTCAAAAAGGGCGGTAAGTTGGATAAATTTGAATCACGATCTTCTGACGGCATTTTTCTTGGTTATTCTACTCACTCTCGTGCTTATCGTGCACTTAACCTTGAGACTAACCGAGTGATGGAGTCGTGTGAGATTACCTTCGATGAGACTATGCCCTGTGTTTCCACCGCTTTTGAGCTTGCAGGTGATGATGAGGTAAACACTAGCATCTTTGTGAAGGAGGAGCAGGATGATGCCGACTGGGGTGATCTCGAGCCAACTCCACTGTCTGCCCCCGTCGACCCTGCGACGTTTACTTCGGCTCATGGTCCCGACCCGACTACTTCCTCTACATGGGGGCCGTTCGAGTAGCTTCCTCAATCCGCGCCCGTTGCACCTGAGGGAGCTCCAGCTGCTGTCGAGGGGGAGGCCACTTCGTCCAGGCAGGCTCCCCGCCACATCCAACGACAGCACCCGCCGGAGAACATCATCGATGACATTGACCGTCGAGTCACGCGGTCCAGGTCTTATATATCTCACTTTGCTCATTCGGCTTTTGTCGCTTCTTTTGAGCCCTGAGATGTTGGACACGCTTTGATGGATCCGGATTGAGTTAATGCCATGCATGAGGAGTTAGAAAACATTGAGCGAAACTGCGTTTGGGTCTTAGTTCCTCCACCAACTAGTTGCCACCCCATAGGTACCAAATGGGTTTTCAAAAATAAACAAAGTGAAGATGGGGTGGTAGTGCGCAACAAGGTTAGGTTGGTAGCTCAAGGCTTTTGTCAAAAGGAGGGAATAGACTATGAGGAAACCTTTGCTCCCGTAGCTCGTTTAGAAGCCATTAGAATCCTTCTAGATTTTGCGGCTTCTAAGGGTTTTAAACTTTTTCAAATGGACGTTAAAAGTGCTTTCTTAAATGGCTACATAGAGGAGGAAGTTTATGTTAAACAACCTCCCGGTTTTGAAAATCCCAAGTTTCCAAACCATGTTTTTAAACTTCACAAACATTTGTATGGTTTGAAACAAGAACCTAGAGCATGGTATGATAGGCTAAAACCTTTTTGCTTGCTAAGGGCTTTAAAATGGGATCGGTAGATAAGACGTTGGTTCTCCTCAAGCAAGGCAGAGACACTCTCCTTGTCCAAATATACATGGATGATATCATCTTTGGCGGTTCTTCTCATGCTCTTGTTGCCAAGTTTGCAGATATTATGAGCAGGAAATTTGAGATGAACATGATGGGAGAGTTGACCTTCTTTCTCGGGTTGCAAATCAAGCAAACCCGGGAAGGGACGTTTGTGCACCAAGGCAAGTACACAAAGGATATCTTGAAGAAGTTTGACATGGGCGAGGCAAAGCCCCTCTCAACGCCTATGCCAACTACTACTTCCTTGGATGTGGACGAGGAAGGAGAGGCGGTGGACCAGACCGAGTACCGAAGCATGATCGGGTCGCTTCTGTACCTGACAGCGACCCGGCCGGACATTCAGTTCGCCGTCTGCCTGTGTGCTCGCTTTCAGGCGTCCCCACGGACTTCGCACAAGCAGGCAGTGAAACGCATCATGAGGTACTTGCGCTTCACTCCCGAATTTGGTCTTTGGTTTTCCACCTCTTCCTCTCTTGTTCTTTGCAGTTATTCTGACGCCGACTTTGCCAGTTGCCGACTTGATCGGAAGTTCACTTCTGGGACTTGCCGGTTTCTCGGGTCTTCTTTGGTTTCTTGGTCTTCTCGCAAGCAATCTAGCATGGCACAGTCGACGTGCGAAGCTGAGTACGTTGCCGCGGCTAGTTGTTTCTCTCAGTTGATTTGGATGATTGCCACTTTGAGAGATTTTGGTCTTGAGCTTACTAAGGTGCCTCTGCTTTGCGATAGCACGAGTGCAATTAGTGTGGCCAAAAATCCCGTGCTTCATTCAAAGACCAAGAACATTGAGGTCCGCTTTCATTTCTTGCGAGATCCTTACGAGAAGGGCGACATTGACCTCCGGCATGTCGAGACCCACAACCAGCTTGCGGATATTCTAACAAAGCCGTTGGATCAAGCTGAGTTTTCTCGCCTTCGGGGCGAGTTGGGTGTTTGCTTTCCTTTTTAGAGGAGGAAAGTTTTGTGCTTCATAGTTCTTTTTGGTTCTTTTTGTCTTTTCTTTGTCCTTCTTCTAAATTGGTGTCTTGTTAGTGTTAGTTGGTGCCAATGCATTGTGCATCTCATTTGCATTTGTGACATAGTTCATTTTAAGCTTCATACTTATAGCCACTATAATGAATCTATGCTCTGTTTGAGGTGCTTTATGTGTCTATGGTGTTGCCTAATTTAGACGCTTTTTGATCTATATGATATGCCATAGAGCTAAGTTAGAAAAGCTTTAAAACTGAATTTAAATTCCCCATGTCACCTCTGAAATGGCACTAGCATGTGTAGGCTTTTGAAGATCCTTCTTGGTTGTCTTGTATACAGCTTGTAACTATGGCTCTTCATTGTTTCATTCACTACCTTTGAGCACCATGATTAATATCTAAAATGAAATTGCTCTCTGTTTTGTGAATTGGAAAGATCGAGTTGGGTCTGCATTGTGAGCACTTCACCGTGTGTTCGAGACTGCTTCCCATATGGGTTGATACTTGAGCGGTGTCGTGTATGAAAAAAACCGGTGTGTCAAGTCCTTTGACTTCGCCCGGTTGGTAAGCAGTGGCATCACCTTGTTTACAACCACTCGCATACAACTTGTAATGTGACATCACCTTGGCTGCAAAACTCTGAAATTTAGAAAATTCATTCAGTTGGGTCATTGGCTTGTTGTATGAACTTTCCTAGGGATAGTTCTACTTTCTATACATGAGATTGCTTTGAGATAGATCCTATCTTATTTGCCATGTTTAGTTGTCTCTAGGAGGTGATACCCTTTCTCTGCTCTCACATGATATGCTCTCTAAAATAGCTTCTAAAGTGATCTTAAGCTCAACTTGAGTCCTTGTTGGGCATGTAGAGCTTTTCCTATTCTCACTGGATCACGTCACTTAGCATCTATTCATTGTCTTAGCTCTAAGTATGAAGCTTCTGCACTCATTTTGCATTTCATGGCATTTGTAGCCGGATCTTGAGTTGTTGATGTTTGATGAGCTACATGTGTCAACAAGGGGGAGAGATATCCATTTCATTCCATTTTCAGCCATCTACTTCCAAGGGGGAGAAAGAGTGCATCTCATTGGTTTCATTTGGTCTCTTGAGTGTGCTTTTGCCCAGGGGGAGCTTTTGCTAGATGTGTTGAGCCTTTGCCTCTTCTGGAGGGTCTAGCTTGCTTTGTTGACTCCGACAGGTTTCAAGTGCTTCTTGAACGTTAAGTGTTTTAATTGGTATCTTTGGAGTTCCCTTGGTGTTTCAATTGGCATTCTGACCTTTGAGAACTATGATTGGTATCTTGGACTTTGTTGACACCATTTTTCGGCATGTGTCAAATGAACTAAGACTTGCGTTGATCGGTGGCTGTTTTTTATCGGCATCGGAAAGTCATCGGTCAAATTTATTGATGAGAATGAATTCTGCAAATGAAGATAAGTTTGTTGCCGATAGAAGCTAAACAACAGCAGTGGTTGCCGATAAGGGTATTGCCGATAAGTTTATTGCCGATGGGAGTTAGACGATTCTTGCCGATAAGGGTTAATTGGTGAAGACAAGTTACCAGAAGTGCAAGGTTGCCGATGGGGAAGTATTGCCGATGCCGATGGGCATAAAGAGATGATGCCGATGAGCACAAGATGACATGGCGGTTGACGTCAGCAAGGGATTGTCGATGGCAATAGAAGGAAGTTGCGGATTGAAGAGTCTGCCGATGGAAAGTTTCATCGAAAAGAAGACATAAGGAAACTGGTGATTTTATACCAGTATTGCTATAGAAGTTTGAGTCCGACTCTTGCGCGAGTCATTTGTTTCCTTTAAAATAGAGGTGTCTGTTTAGGAAAATAATATTGTTATTTGGGTCCGACTCCTGCGCGAGTCAGTTATTTCCTATAAAGTAGGAGTTTGTTTTGGAAAGGTACGAGTCGTGTCTGTTTACAACTCCTATTGCTGGAGTATAAATATGTACCTAGGGGTCGTGAGATAGAAAATCAATATATCAAACAAATCTATTACTCTTATTACTTTTACCGCAATTTACCCTTTTATTGCATTAGTCTTAGTTTATCTACGAGTTCTTCAAGTCTTGACGGGCTGCATCTCTTCGATCTCCGTCAAAACCTTGCAAGTTCCGCGTGGGAGTAATCTGAGCTTTGACATCCGGGCGCATCGCTGTTGTCTCGTTCAGCTCTGCTCTAGTTATCCTGATCAAGTCTGAATCTTGACATCTGGGCGTATCGCCGTTGTCTTGTTCAAATCTTGTTCTAGTTATTGTCCTTGTCGATTAACTGGTCAAATTGACTGGCACACCCTGGGAAATCGAATTCGGGTAATAGCCCGAGGTGTTCACAGATCCTGACGCTTTTTGTGTCAACACCTCTTTTGGCACACCCGGTGGGACAATTATACATCTATCATGGGTAATAACTCCAACGTTAACCAGAGGAACGTCATCGAAGTCTCCGAGGCCGATCTAAAAGATGATCAGAGGCTGGCTATGGAGCGGGCTATGGAGGAGTACAAGCAATTGTATTTGAAGTCCTTCAGCCTAAGCAGGAGCGGCGAAGCCATCCAGAAGCAAGATCCGCCGTTGCCACGGCAGGTCACGTATGATGCCAATCCTGGTTAGTTGCAAGAGATGGTTAATTCTGCCTTGAATCAAGCATTAATTAGTCACTCCAATGTGCTATCCAATACTGTATACAATGCTGTCATGCAATCTTTCAAAGAAGGACAAGCACCTCAATATGTTGGTCCAGCGTATCATCAACCTGGATCGGCATCTATAAACCCATCGGCAGCCCCAATGGCGTCTTCCACTCCCGTGGATCCGTCTGCCGATGTGGCCACACCACCAAGGCCAAGTCCTGAAAGCGTCACCAAGCTTAGTGCAGATCCGGTGGCGTCGGCAATGTCGGGGCCTGTTATCCAGAATCATCTAGCTCCTGCCAACTGGTGGGGTTACGGTATGCCTTCAAATCCATCCACTGGTTCCAATCTGATACAGGGAGACAGTTCAGCTTGGAAGGGCTCCATGGCATCAGCAATGCAATCACAGCCGACGATCCCTATGGCTCATTACTCTACGTCTTCTCCAACTATACAAATGCCATCAGAAGATCTCCAGGTCATGATTCCTAAAGTACCTATGATGCCATCATTGGCGAACTCTGTGCCGATGCCTACAAAGTTTGGTTGCAGTTGGAGTTCATTTGGTTGAGTTTTGGGAAGATTTGGCGGAGAGAAATTGCTTTTCGCGGGTTTTCTGTGCGCTGTTTGTGAGCTCCAGACCACCCTCCGGACCACTTTGGACATGGCTCCAGACCATAGGCGAGTGGTCCTGTGGTCTGGCCGAAAGCCTGCAGATCAGCCCCTAGCTCCGGACCAAGCTCCGGACTAATCCTGTGGTATCCTCAGACCACTAGTCCGGAGGTCCAGAGCTCATTGTGTTGCTGATTTTGTGAAGAAAAAGCGTCGGACCACCCTCCGGACCACCCTCCGGACCATAGCGAGTGGTCTTGTGGTGTGGCCGAAAAACTCTAGCAACGCACCTGAAAGGATCAAGATGCCCAAGAGGGGGGGGGGTGAATTGGGCACTTTTAAATTTCTAAGCAATAATTAAAACCTATCAAGAGCTAATTAACCCCCTAGTGCTTTCCCAAGTGTGTCCTAGCTAAACAAGCAAGACAAGGTAATGAAAGCGGTAAAGCCCTAGCCAAATCTACTCAAGCAACAAGAATATAAAGCGGAAAGTAATGATTAAGAGTAAATGCAATAAGTAAGGAGTAGGGGCAAAGGTAATTGACACGACAACATTTTGCCAAGGTATTAAGGAGTCGACACTCCCCCTAGTCCTCGTTGGAGCACCCGCTCAAGGGTATCGCTCCCCCTTAGTCCGCGCAAGGACTAAGTGCTCTCTATGGGCTGATTCTTCGCCACTCTGGCTTGGTGAATCGCCCACAACCGATCACAATCGAACTTGGGTCATCCACAAGGAACACCACCGGATGATCACCAAGCAAACCTCCACGAAACCGTCTAGGTGATGTCGATCACCAAGAGTAACAAGCACTAACTCTCACTTGACCAAGGCTAGTCTAGTGATTGAATGGATGCACACTTGCTAACTCTAAGCAACTAGTGAGAATCAACACATGGAAATGCAATTCACACTCTCACTAGGGCTCTTGCACTTCTTGCACTCTCACAAGGCAATCTCAATAATTGGAATGGGAAAGCAAGCTTCCATGGGGCTGATGGGGATGTATAAATACCCCCCAAGCAAGCCCCTAGACATTAGAGGCAAAACATGCCTCTCTGCGTCACTCTGGACGCTACCAACAGTGAGGGAACCGGACCATGTCACATGCGTCCGGACCCCCTTTTCTCTCTGTTCTCAGCACTAAACGCCAGGCGGTCTGGACGCTGAACATGGTCTGGACCCAGACAACCGGACAGAGTTCGGATCAAAATACCCTTACTGTAACTCTTTGTGAGGAGTCCGGACGCAAACAATGGTCCGAACCCCCCAAACCGGACAGCGTCCGGATCAACAGACCCTTACTGGACCTCTCTGTGTAGGGTCCGGACCCTGCACTGTTCACAGCGTCCGGTCGCTCTGGCAAGACAGAGCTAACCCTAGGGATCCGGACGCATATCCAATGGTCCGAACCCTGGGTTTCACTAGCGTCCGGATCACTTTTCTTCACCTGATCAGCACACTTCCAACATGGAAGTTGCTCTATTTGGTTCAAGGACTTTTTCCAAAGCTTCCTAGTG
This sequence comes from Microstegium vimineum, assembly GCA_022036555.1. Classification (NCBI taxonomy): domain Eukaryota; kingdom Viridiplantae; phylum Streptophyta; class Magnoliopsida; order Poales; family Poaceae; genus Microstegium; species Microstegium vimineum. The sequence continues at coordinate 17,342,311 of CM039133.1, forward strand.
CTAGTTTGACAAGTGTGCATCACACCTAAACACATAGCCTCTCCTAGGTCAAGCTACTAGATAGAACCCCTCTTAATAGTACGGCCAAAGGAAAAAATAAAGGTGCTAAACTAATCTAAGTGTCTCTCAACTCCAATGACACTTAGACCTAGTATAATCTTTAACCTTGTCGTCAATCCTTTGAAAACCGAAACGATTCCAATAATGGGGCACATATACCATGATTGTCCAATCAACCATTCATTACCACAACGTCATTAATCACCGAAACTCTAGGGGCCTAGATGCTTTCAATCTCCCCCTTTTTGGTGATTGACGACAATACGCCATAGAGTATGAAAAGAGAGTTTTATTTTGTGTTTTCAAGTGACTTGGCTTATCTAAGCATGGGTTAGTAAATATGAATGAATAATACATGCTTAAATAATCCAAGCCACAACATGTACTGAGGATATGAATTAAGAGCAAGTACAAGAGATATGCTTAACACAAGTATATATTAAAGTAAAGAGCGGAACCATATGAAGGGCCAAAATCATGTGACACAATATATATGAGTGAACCACAAGTGTCACAAGCAAGTGTATCATCACACAAAAGGAAATGTATGCGATAGGGTAAACATGATGCATGAGTACGAGAGTAGTAAGCACATCAAAAGAAACAAGTCTCACTCTCAACTCCCCCTATCACTAGCATACTCTCACTCTCTCCCCCTTTGGCGACAAAGCACCAAAAACTAAGCGTCAGGCACAGGAGGAGTAGCCGGGTCACTAGCACGAGCGCGAAAGTCGAACTGGTCGTAGTCTGGACTGGAGTAGCTGTCGTTGCTCTGACCCGCTATAGCTGGAGCTGGAGAGGTAGCTGTCATAGGAGCAGTGGCCGCTGAAGTAGAATCTGGAGTATCGACCACTGACTTTACTGGTGCATCTGACGGCTGAGTATCCGGAACGACTGACTCTGGCTGTGCCTAGGCGGGTGCCTCTGAAGTAGGCAAGTCCGCAGCTGCAGCTGGCACTGAGGGAGCAGCCTCTGACTCGGGAGCAGGAGCGGTAGCTAGTGTCTCTGATACTGAGGTCTGAACTGCCTGTCCCTGAGGTTCATCAGCCACTGGAGTCACGTCCGACTGGACCTCAAGAGTAGTAGTAGCAGTAGTAGGGGGGTCCTGAGGTGCAAGCTCCGACGAGGCCACAGAGGAGGAAGGTGCCACCTGTCTGTGGTGCGGGCTCCGGCGGAGAGGACTGGTAGTCGGTGGGACTAGCAAGGCCGGTGAGGGCACTATAGCTAGCCGAGTAGTCACGAGCAGGAGTACCAAGCCCGGCAGACGCTGGGTAAGGTGTGAACCCGGTAGTGATCGGTGAAAATTGCGCCGTCTGCCCCACGGTATCAAACCACTGGCTAATCTGTCGAACTGGGGATTGAAACGGCCCTGGAGGAGTCCCACTCTGCTGTCCACTAGAGGACTGTGTAGCTGGAGGGGGAGTCATTGGCCGAGTCAGTACTGGAGTAGCTAACTGGCACACGCATGGCGAAGTAGGAACTGCCGGTGCTGTGAAGTACGAGGAAGACTGTGCCGGGTGCTGAACATAGTAGGACAGGCCAGGCGGAGGTGGCTGTGGTGAAAGCCCTGGGCGCTGTCCAAGCTGAGGCGGAGCTGAGGGACCCGCGAACTCTCCAAACGGAGGTGGCCCCTGACCCAACTGAAACTGCGGCGGCCTCTGAAGGAACGGAGGAGGAGGAGGAGCGCCAGTGTGCTGCAAAATGTATCCCATGAACCTAAAAGGTCATCGCCTGACTGGCTAGCAGCTGCTCCTGGAACTGGTCCTGCCGGGCCTGAACTTGGCCCATCATGGCCACCATCTGCTGCTGAGACGTATCGAGCCTGTCCAAAACTCGCAGAAGGACAGGGTCGGTGTGCGGTGCTGGAGGTGGTGCTGCACTGGAAGAACCGACCTCTGCGTCGTGAGCTACTGCTGGACGTGGTGGTGCAGGCCGGTGAGGACGGTAGTCGTCATCATCGCTGTCAGAGGGTATCGGCTCAGTGTCCTGGCCCAGAGCCTACTGTCGGTGAAGTGCCTCAAGCTCTGCCTATGCAACGGCGCGCATGTCCTCATCCTGAGCATCAACCTCGTCCACCTTTCGGGCTGGGACTCCACGACGGATCACCCTCAGAGCACGGTTGCCTCGGCGACCATCGATGATTGCACTCATCTTGTAGATAGGAAACTCGGAAGAGGATTGCTCAAGCTCACTAGCAATCCCTGGCACTGAGACTCGAAGAGACATGGAAATCAAGGAACAGATCCAATGCCCGTAGGGAAGCTGCCTCCTAGAAATCATACCATCTGCTATGGTATCCTCCATCTCACACAGAATGAAGTCTGCGATGTCGAATGGTGTCTGAGTAGCTAGCGCTGCGAGGAGGTACTGCTGGAGGTTCGTGAGCGCGTCACGGTACCCAGTGCGAGGTAGAAGAGTGCGCCTCATCACGTCGTTAACGAGACGAATGTGAGAGTGCAACTTGGCAGGAGTCCGACTGCAACCGGGACCAAACGGAGAAAGAAAGCAGGGAGTGACCAAGTATGAGTCTAGCGAAGTACCGCCAACTGCTCTGCGTGGAGGGTCAACTGTCCCAAAACATTGCTCGTGTAGCCTCAGCGGAGCCTCTGTCAGGTGAAAACAAGCCCTGAAGTTTGTCCAATAGGTGCGGTGACGCTCGCCTCTGAACGTGTACTGGAAGAAGGCGTGGTCCGGGTCGATCCAAAGAGACGCGTAGAACTCCCGGACCCAATACTCGACGTAGGTCCCCGAGCGGCCTAGGAGGTCTGCCAGCCCAGGAAGATACGTCAGTAGAGGCCGAATCGCCTCTCCACCGGTCTGCAGGATGTGCTCAAGGGGGCACACACGGTGGGGTCACAGCTGAATCCTCATGGTGATAGCTACATCATAGAAGTCCTAGTGGCGAGGATGCCACCAACCTAGAGAAGCGTCCGGGTGACGCTGAACTGGACACCAATCATCAAGAGGCACAAACCGGAGCTCGAACACCTGTTGTGTCGTAGCCAAACTGAGGTCAACATGGACGGGCATCACTGGGGGCCCGACCATGGACGGTGGTGGAGCTGGAGCTGGAGCAGCTCTGGGGACTCTAGCACCCCGGCGAGGACCCTCAGGGCGAGGAGCTACCTCGACACGGGTACGTGTGGAGTGTCTGCGCGGAGGAGTCTGCTGAGCTGGCTCTGCTATCTCTGCTGCCTCTGGAGCTATACCTGGAGCCTGAGTGGCCTCAACTGCCTCTGTGGGAGCCTCTGCTGCCTGTGTCTGAGGTGCTCTGGCGGCTGAGGAGACTCGAGAAGATGGAGGGCGAGAACCAATCCGAAGTGAGGCACCACTCTCAGCCCTGTCTTCTGCCTCTGCCACGGCGATCGCTGCCAAAGCGTCTCTGTCCAGAAGCTTCCGATTCTTGCCTGGAACCTTCACCTTGGCCTTCCCCTTTTGCTGGGTGGTGAGAGGGGGACGGCGAGGCGGCTGATTGTCACCGGACCTACATTCTTGCAGCGAGCCATATCGACCATTCAATCAAACAGAAAGAGGCCCAAATGCCACTACCACTGAGTACTAGCTGTGAAATCCCCTGACACACTGAGTCACCGCTGCTGACACTGCCTGATTAGAAAAACTATCACTAAGAGAGGCCTGCAATGCCACTAACACGCTCCAGAGGCTTTTCCTCAATCCATACTCACGGGCTTTGCCCCGAGTTCTCTCTCACTGCCACTGACCCGACTGCCATAGAAAGAGATAGATAGAGCATATATAAGCAAACATATATAATCTAGAGGTGCGAAAAGCCTAAGGAAGCAAGCAATGTAGATAAGAGAATAGAAGAACTGTGTTGGCTACTTGAGGTAAGAAGCACATCAATCCAATGCACGTTGGGCTCGGATCGGGACACCACGAAGAGCGAATCGACGACGGCTAAAACGCGCGACGACGAATCGATGAAGAATCCCTAGGGAGGAATGGAAAAATAGGGGAGACCCTAGGGGGGCTGCTGGTGGTGGGTTCAGGGAGGGGGTGGGATGTGGCTCGGCTGGGTGGGGAACAGAGGAGGTCAGAGCGCAGCCGGAGCTGGGAGCTGGACGGCAGCGCAGGCGAGCAGGGTGGTGGTGCTGGCGAGCAGGTCGGTGGCGCGCGCAGCAGGGAGAAGGGGGGACAGGGGCGGGGGTTGGAGCGCGTGGGCCCGCAGGACTAGGCCGACGGCGAGGTTCGACGACGGTGAGGTGGGCGGGCGGCGCTGAAGGCGGAAAGGCGCGACGGCGGTGAGGCACGGGCGGGTGAAGACGGTCTAGGTGAGGCACGGGCGGGTGAAGGGGAAGACAGAAGAGGTGAGCACGAAGGGGTAACTGCACGCGAGGAGCGGACTCTGGACCCGCGACACCGGACGCTAGGCGGTTCAAAAATGGGCGACAAGCTCTCTGGAATCTATTTATCCGGACACAGATCTGGGTTCGGACGCTAGCAATAGTGTTGGCCGGAGGACTGTGCGGAGGAAGGCACAGTGAAGGAGAGCTGACCGGACGCAAGCGCATTGCTCCAGACGGCTGAAACCACGCGTCCGGATCAAAAATAGGAGTACAAAAGGGGATCCGGATGCAGTACGGATCAGAGAGAAGGTAGCGTTCAGACCTTGATCCGAAGCCCAAAGTGCACTGAATTTTTTTTCTGTCTCTCCCTTGCTCTCTCCCACACTATTTCCAACACAAATAAACTCAAAAGAACACTTGTTGGACATAGTGTGAGAAACATCACTCAAACCCTCAAGATTTTTCAAATAGTTAGCCTTTGGCTTAGCTCTTTTTTAATGAAAAATAGGCAATAAAAGAGGGCGAGGAACATCGTACGACCATTAGTAGGGGTATAGTGACAACTTGAGCGTGGAATGCTCCCCCTAAAATGGACGAACGCAGAGGATGCTCAAACTTAACCAAAAAAGAACGAGCAAACAACAAACATGCATATGCAATGCATTACTTGAATTTGAATCTAGTTGCTTGTCAAGTTTAAACCGCGATTAAGTTTCTTCACACACTTTGGGCCGGTTATCCTAACCGCGTTAGACAAGCCTATGTGCACGTACATAATTTAAACATGAATGCAAGGTACCAACACAGGATCATCTTTTAGTGAAGTTACTTAGATCAAGCACATTTAGTTCACTTCTCAACCTACAAAAGGTTACTTTATCAAGTGGTTTTGTGAAGATATCCGCCAATTGATCTTCACTTCTTACACCAACTAGGGAGATATCTTTCTTTGAAACATGATCCTTTAGAAAGTGATGATGGATATCGATGTGCTTAGTGCGGGAGTGTTGAACCGGATTGTTTGCAAGTTTTACTGCACTTTCATTAACACAAAGAAGTGGTACACTTTTAAGCTCAACACCATAGTCTAGAAGAGTTTGTTTCATGTATAGGATTTGTGCACAACAAGCTCCGGCGGCTATGTATTCCGCTTCCGTGGTAGACAAAGCCACACTATTTTGTTTCTTAGATGACCATGATACAATGGATCTTCCAAGAAAATGGAAACCTCCGGAGGTACTCTTCCTGTCAACTTTGCAACCGGCATAATCCAAATCGGAATAGCCTATTAGTTGAAAAGTAGCTCCTTTGGGATACCAAAGGCCAATGCTTGGGGTGTGCTTTACATATCTAAGGATTCTTTTTACGGCACTTAGATGGGATTACTTAGGTTTTTCTTGAAACCTAGCACACATGCACACACTAAACATGATGTCAGGCCTAGATGCGGTAAGATATAACAAACTACCAATCATAGAACGGTAGAGAGTTTGATCAATAGGTTTAGGTTACCGTCCTCATCAAGGTCGAGGTGTCCATTTGTAGGCATTGGGTCTTGATAGTCTTACAATCTTCCATCTTGAACTTCTTTAGCACATCATTGGTATACTTCTCTTGAGATACAAATGTGCCTTCTCTCAATTGCTTCACTTGAAACCCAAGGAAGAAGGTAAGCTCTTCAATCATGGAATCTCAAATTCCTTTGACATCAAGTCACCAAACTCCTTGCAATGATCTTCATTCATCGAGCCAAAGATAATATTATCAACATACACTTGACAAATGAAGATATCTCCATCTTGCTTCTTGGTGAATAGTGTTGTATCAACCTTCCCAATAGTGAATCCCTTCTTGAATAGGAAGTCCCGAAGACACTCATACCAAGCTCTAGGGGCTTTCTTTAGCCCATATAGCTCCTTGGACAACCTATAAACATGGTTAGGATATCTAGGGTCCTCAAAACCGGGGGTTGATTGACATAGACTAGTTCATTTATGAAACCATTTAAGAATGCACTTTTCACATCCATTTGATATAACTTCATATCATGGTGTGATGCGTATGAAAGGAGGATACGTATGGCTTCAATTCTTGCAACCGGTGCAAAGGTCTCCCCAAAATCCAAGCCTTCAACTTGGGAGAACCCCTTTGCAACTAGCCTTGCCTTGTTTCTAACCACTTGACCTTGATCATCTTGCTTGTTGCGGAACACCCACTTAGTTCCTATCACTCTTGCATCTTGCGGCTTTTCTTCTAGAGTCCATACTTGATTATGAGTGAAGTTGTTCAATTCTTCATGCATAGCCTTCACCCAATCCGGATTCTCAAGCGCTTCCTCTACACAAGTAGGCTCAACACAAGAAACAAAGGAGTGATGTTCAATAAATAAAGCAATCTTTTGGGACCGAGTCATTACTACCCTTGAAGGACTCCCAATGATGAGTTCTTGTGGATGGGATTGGAGTATGGGTGTGGATCTTTTATCAACCACTTGAGGAGGAGGTGTAGGTGCATCAACATCTTGAGCTTGGGCCTCTACTTGAACTTGAGGGATGAATGTATCTTCATTTGTTTCCCTCACTTTATCATCATCATCTTGAGGCCTTTGTGATGTAGAAGGTTGAGCACTTGCATCAACTTCAACCACCACTTGATCTTCTTCTTTGGGGTTGATTTCATCGGTAGGCATGTTCTTCATAGCCTTCCTCAATGGTTCATCACCTACATCATCAAGATTTTCATTTGCTCCTTGGGAGCCATTAGTCTCATAAAATTCTTCTTCAACTAAGCCGGTGGCTTGGTTAAATACATGATATGATTTGGATTTCAAAGAATAACCAACTAGGAAACCAATATCACATATTCTTTGAAACTTCCCTAGATGTTGACGCTTCTTGTAGATGTAGACCTTGCACCCAAACACCCTAAAGAATGATATATACGACTTCTTCCCATTAAGCAACTCATATGGTGTCTTCTTCAAGAATCTTTGAATAAACAATCTATTGGAAGCATAGCATGCGGTATTGATAGCTTTGGCCCAAAACTTCTCCGGGGTGTCATACTCATCTAGCATGGTTCTTGCAAGAGTAATTAGTGTCCGGTTCTTCCTCTCAACCACTCCATTTTGTTGAGGTGTGTATGTTGTGGACACTTCATGCTTGATCCCAACTTCATCACAATAATCTTCAATCTTTGTGTTGATGAACTCGGTGCCATTGTCACTTCTTATTTTATTGATCTCTACATCAAATTCATTTTGGGCTCTCTTGACAAACTTGTGGCTTCCCCTTTTTCATGAAGAAAGAACACCCATGTGTATCTTGAATAGTCATCCACAATCACAAGACAAAAGAGGTTGCCTCCCAAACTAGCATATGTTGTAGGTCCAAATAGATCCATGTGTAGAAGCTCAAGAACTTTTGATGTTGACATGAATGCTTTATGGGGGTGAGTGTTGGCAACTTGCTTGCCGGCTTGACATGCACTACAAAGCTTATCCTTTTCAAACACAATATCCTTGATGCCTCTAACCATTTCCTTCTTCAATAGCTTCTTGAGAGTAGACATTCCAACATGAGCTAGCCTTCTATGCCACAACCAACCAAGAGATGACTTAGTGAATAAGCATGTTTGGAGGTTGGCATCATTTGATGAGAAATCCACAAGGTAGAGGTTATTGTGCCGAAAGCCTTTGAATATGACTTGACTATCATCAATCTTTGACACAATGACTTCATTTGGAGTGAACAAGCATTGGAAATCAAGATCACACAATTGGCCAACCGAGAGTAAGTTGAAGCTTAGTGATGCAACTAGCAAGACATTTGATATAGAGTTGTCATTTGAGATTGCCACTTTTCCAAGTCCTTTGACCTTTCCCTTTGAGTTGTCCCCAAATGTAATCTTGTCTTGATTGTTGACATCTTCTTCTATTGAGGTGAACATCCGGGGGTCACCGGTCATGTGTTGAGTGCATCCACTATCTATCACCCAATGACTTCCAACGGTCTTGTAGTTCACCTACACACACAAGAGATCAAGCTTGTTGTTTAGGCACCCATTGAGTATGGGGGCCCATTGCTTTCTCTACTAGTGACTTAGCCACCCAAAGTGTCTTTGGCCTATTCTTGTTGGGTGGTCCTAGGAGCACAACAAGTGGCTTTCCCTTGACATCCTTGTTGATGACATAGTGAGCATTGTATGCAAAAGGCCTAGTGTGCTTGGGCAAGGGTTGTGAAGGTGAAGTCACACAATCATGAGCAAAGTGTCCTTGCTTCCCACACTCAAAGCATGTCTTCATCTTTGGCTTTGGCTTTGCTTGATAGAAGTACTTGGCTTGTTGTTGATATTGAGCTTTGGCTTTATATTTGGCCTTCTTCACTTGACCGGACTTGTAGCCAAGATCGGCTTTGTCATTCTTCATGACGGTGTTCATAAGGAGCTCACTTTGAAGATTGTGGCCCTTTGTGAACTTCTCCATTCCAATGGATAGATGGTTCTTCTCATTATTTAGCCTCTTGTTCTCTTCTCTAAGCATATCAACTTCAAGTGCCACATAATAGTCTTCATCTTGTGACTCAATCACAATTGACTTGGTTGATTTGAGCTTGACAAGATCTTGCTTGAGCTTCTCATTCTCACTCTTGATCTTGACATGGTCATCATAGTGATCGGCCACAACCACTTGCTTGCCTTTGCACTTAGGCTCTTGCTCAATGGCCTCATCAATCAAGTCATCACAAGAAGTGTCAATGTCTATCTTGACAATGGGTTAGCAACAATAGGCAAAGCATCTTCAAGACATTCATTTGCTATAAGGAGAGTATCATAGTTCATTTTTACTTCGGTGTACTCTTCCCTAAGCTTGTTGCATCTTTCTCTAAGCTCTTGTGATGTCCTCTCTAGCTTATCATGTTTCTCTTTTAGCTCTTTGAGAGAGGATTTGAGCTCCCTAGCATGTGAGGATAAGGATTTGTTCTCACTAATTAGCTCATCACTAGCATTGGATGTTATTTCAAGTTTGTCTTTCAAGTCATCATTTTCTTTTTCAAGCTTTTCATTTTTAGCTTGCTCCTTCTTCACAATTTTAGTATACTTAGTGACCAATTTTATGAGTTCATCATAAGAAGGAGCTTGGTATTCTTTTTTACTTTCACTACCACTATCATCACTATCATCACTATCCTCTACTTTGGATTGTACCTTCCGGTCACCCTTGGCCATAAGGCATAGGTGTGTAGAGGATGTAGTGGAGGAAGACGGTGGTGGTGGAGGAGGCAATGAAGTTCCAATGACTAGTGCGGCCACCTTCTCATCATCACTATCATCATCGGATGAATCACTTGAATCTTCAATGTCGATTAACCAATCACCAACTATGTATGCCTTGTCATCTTTCTTCTTTTGGTGTTGGAACCTCTTCTTCTTGAAGCCATCTCTCTTCTTGTGTGGCTTCTCATCTTTCTTCTCATCGTCACTAGACTCATATTTTTGCTCTTTGCCATTCTTGTACTTCTTCTTGTACTTGTCCTTCTTGGGCTTGGTGCATTGGTGAGCTAGATGGCCAAGATCACCACAATTGAAGCAATCCATCTTCGACAATGGCTTCCTCTTGTTGCTAGTGAAGAACTTCTTCTTTATTGAATCAAACTTGACACCGCTCTTGTTTAGCTTCTTTAGCATCTTGGTGGTCTTCTTCACCATTAGAGCAATGTTTGAGTCATCATCATCTTCACTTGAGGTATCATACACCATCTTTGACTTGCCCGTGTCATGGCTAGATTTGAAGGCCAAGTCTTTCTTCTTGGTGGATGATGAAGCTTCATGTTCTTTGTGGAAGTGCATGTACATATCATGTGCATTGATCTTTCCAAAGACTTGAGTTGGTGTATATTTGGAAAGATCACCTTGATGCAATACGGTCACAATGTTGGCATACTTGGCAATTGGAAGAACACAAAGAATCTTCCTCACAACATTGGCTTCATCCATTTGCTTTAGCCCAAGAGCATTCAATTCTTCTACAAGAACATTTAGGCGTGAGTACATTTCATTAGCATTCTCATGAGCAAGCATGGTAAAAGCATTCATCTTATTCATGACTAAGTGATATCGCTCTTCTCGCTCGCTCTTTGTGCCCTCATGAAGAGCACAAATGTTCTTCCACAACTCATGTGCGTTCTTTGAGGTTAGCACACGGTCGAACACATCCTTGCCAATGCCCCTAAAGAGGGTGTTGCGGGCTTTGGCATTCCACTTCTCATAGTGGACTTCGTCACCGAATGGTTCTCCATCATAGGCCGGAAAACCATTGGTGGCGGCTTTGAGCACACCAACATCTAAGGCTTCGAGGTAAGCCTCCATACGCACTTTCCAATATGGAAAGTCGTCTCCATCAAACATGGGCGGCGGTCCATCCCCATGGGACATCTTGCTTTAGGCGGTGAAGCCTAATTTAGAGCAACACGGCTTTGATACCAATTGAAAGGATCAAGATGCCCAAGAAGGGGGGGGGCTGAATTGGGCTCTTTTAAATTTCTAAGCAATAATTAAAACCTATCAAGATCCAATTAACCCCCTAGTGCTTTCCGAAGTGTGTCCTAGCTAAACAAGCAAGACAAGGCAATGAAAGCGGTAAAGCCCTAGCCAATTCTACTCAAGCAACAAGAATATAAAGAGGAAAGTAATGCTTAAGAGTAAATGCAATAAGTAAGGAGTAGGGGCAAAGGAAATTGACACGACAACGTTTTGCTGAGGTATCGGGGAGTTGACACTCCCCCTAGTCCTCGTTGGAGCACCCGCGCAAGGATATCGCTCCCCCTTAGTCCGCGCAAGGACTAAGTGCTCTCTATGGGCTGATTCTTCGCCACTCCGGCTCGGTGAATCGCCCACAACCGATCACAATCGAACTTGGGTCATCCACAAGGAACACCACCGGATGATCACCAAGCAAACCTCCGCGAAACCGTCTAGGTGATGTTGATCACCAAGAGTAACAAGCACTAACTCTCACTTGACCAAGGCTAGTCTAGTGATTGAATGGATGCACACTTGCTAACTCTAAGCAACTAGTGAGAATCAACACATGGAATTGCAATTCACACTCTCACTAGGGCTCTTGCACTTCTTGCACTCTCACAAGGCAATCTCAGCAATTGGAATGGGCAAGCAAGCTTCCATGGGGCTGATGGGGAAGTATAAATACCCCCCAAGCAAGCCCCTAGCCATTAGAGGCAAAACATGCCTCTCTACGTCACTCTGGATGCTAGCAACAGTGGGGGAACCACACCATGTCACATGCGTTCGGACCCCCTTCTCTCTCTGTTCTCAGCACTAAACGCTAGGCGGTCTGGACGCTGAACATGCTCCGGACCCAGGCAACCGGATAGAGTCCGGATCAAAATACCCTTACTGTAACTCTCTCTAAGGAGTCCAGACGCAGACAATGGTCCAGACCCCCCAAACCGGACAGCGTCCGAATCAACAGACCCTTACTGGACCTCTTTGTGTAGGGTCCGGACCCTGCACTGTTCACAGCGTCCGGTCGCTCTGGCAAGACAGAGCTAACCCTAGGGATCTGGACGCATATCCAATGGTCCGGACCCTGGGTTTCACTAGCGTCCGGATCACTTTTCTTCACCTGATCAGCACACTTCCAACATGGAAGTTGCTCTATTTGGTTCAAGGACTTTTTCCAAAGCTTCCTAGTGTTAGTTTGACAAGTGTGCATCACACCTAAACACATAGCCTCTCCTAGGTCAAGCTACTAGATAGAACCCCTCTTAATAGTACAGCCAAAGGAAAAAATAAAGGTGCTAAACTACTCTAAGTGTCTCTCAACTCCAATGACACTTAGACCTAGTCTAATCTTTAACCTTGTCGCCAATCCTTTGAAAACCGAAAGGATTCCAATAACGGGGCACATATACCATGATTGTCCAATCAACCATCCATTACCGTGACCTAACTTTCTTATTGCCTCTATAAAACACACATTAGTCATAGTAATCTTGCATTGTCGTTAATCACCGAAACTCTAGGGGCCTAGATGCTTTCAGCACCTAGCTCCGGACCTCAGCTTCGGACCTTACCACCGGACTATAGCAAGTGGTCCTGTGGTCACTGTTGATCGCTGTTTTGGTTGTTTCTCCCTCGTCCGGACTCCGAATCCAGTTCCGTTTGTTGCGTTCGATTCATATTCATGTAAGGAACATGATTAGATACTTTTGAGACCAGTTCTCATAAGTATTTTTGGGTGTACTCTTGCCTCTTCTCTCTAGGGGTTGAGAGTACCTCTCTCGGTGTATCAGTTTCGAGTTCGTGGCTTCGATTGTTCTCCATCTCCTCCGACCGCTCCACTGCACATTTAGGGGTCTTCCTAAGGTGTCCACCTACTTTTTAGGTCGTGTGCGAGTCAGTTCTTCCGAGGTCAAGTTTTGGGTGTGAGTTTGGGACAAGGGCCAAGTCTTTGAGTTGAATTTTATTTGGCTCCCATTCACCCCCCTTTGGTCACCGTTCTTGGTCCTTCAGAGGTTTTTTATGGATGATATATGAACATAAGATGCATTGTACTTGAGACACCTACAATTATCTTTGAGGATAATTCGGCATGTGTTACTCAAATGGAATCAGGTTATATTAAGAGTAATATGACTAAGCATATTATTCCAAAGTTATTCTACCCCCATGAACTCCAAAAGAATGGATAAATTGTGCAAACACATGGTGGATAAGTACCCATGTAGTTCAATTTTGTGATGAGTGATTGTCCAACACTTGAGCGTTTAAGTTTGAGTGGCTTACTACTAATCCTTTGCGAAAGAAAATGTGTGCCTGTCTATCGGCTTGTGGTGTGCAGGTGCTATGCCTAGTGACAGTGGTCAATGTCGTGGAGAAGGTCGAGTAGAGACTTGCCGTGCCGATGGACTGAGAGCGGTGAAGAACGGAAGCGGGGCTCGGACTGAGGGACCATGGGCGTCGGTGGACTGGCTGTGGTGGCTAGTACTTGGCACCGGCGAGTGAGAGAAGACATGGAGGTAGACCGAGTTGACCAAGTCAAGACAGCGGACGAGCGGGTCGAGCGGAGGCTCATGGGACTTGGAGTCTGACCGGGCGAGGACAAGGTGGCTCGAGTCGAGCGGTTTGGTGGTTTGGGCCTCAAAACCATCGGAGGACGGTTTTCGAGTTTGGGCCTCAAAACTCGGGGTTCGGTAGTTGAGCCGAAAGCTATCGGTGGTAGGTTTCCTGGGTTTGGGCCTCAAAACCTAGGCGGAGCTTCCGAGGAAGCGGGGATGACACGTGGCGGAATCCTGGAGGCTGCGTCGAGGCGACGACAACTCCTGGCAGGAAGCGGAGCCGTCCGTTTAAATCGAGGAAGATATTTTTCGGAGCTTGGACTGCAATGCTTAGGCTAGGTAGTTCACTCATGTATCTAGGGGGGTCTTTGGGAAATAGCCAAAGCCCTGTTAAATAGGGGATGAAGGGGTATCCTCATCCCACCTATTGAACCCTAATCATTTTGCATCACTCCTCTCTCTCTAACCTCTCTCTAGTTCATGAGGGCCCTAGGTTGATTCCACCAACCTTTGTAAGAACTCGAGGATCTTTTGGTGGGAATCGGAGGCCTTTCCCTCCGTAAGCCATGGCGGCTTTGATTTCTTGATCGTGTCCCCGTTTTGCTTGTGTTCTTCGCGTTTTGCTTTTTGCTTCCTTTTGTTCCCGAGATCAAATCTCTTTGTTGGGAGTAGCTCTTGCAAATCTGTTTGAACCAAGTTGTTCGTATTCGAGAGGAGCATCTTTGCACCGAAGGATCCATCCTCAAACCTCTTGAGTACACAAATCGGGCGAAATCTTTGCGGTGTTCTTCGTTCTTGAGTTTCTGCCCCAAACTCTTTGTTTCCCTTCAATTCGAACCAAATTGAGCGATGCTTTCTTCGGGATAGCTCCTCCATAGCACTAGAAACATGCCTACCAAGTTGGGTTGCTAGTGGAGATCATTTGGTTAGGATTTGGGAAGATTTGGCGGAGAGAAAAACGTTTTTCGCATTTTCTGCGCTCTGCTCGCGGGCGTCGGACGCTCCGTCGAGAGGCGCCGGACGTTAGGTCGTGCTGACGTCAGCGTCCGTCGCTCACTCTGTTTGCGCGAGTCAAGTTGGTGCTGGACGCTCGCCAGCGTCCGTCGACCAAGCGCCAGAGTGTCCATCGGTTCTTCTGTTTTGCAAGCTCTCTGTGTGATTCGCGTCGGACGCGCCGTCGGTTTTTGCGTGTGACACGCTCTCTGTTCATTTTGCGTCAGTCGCGCTCCAACGTCCGTCGAGGTACCGCCAGACGTGTCCATCGCCTGGAAGTCCTCTCGGGTTCGTCTCTGTGTTGGAGTCAGACGTTAAGCGCAGCGTCAGACGCCCTGCTTCGCAGCGTCCGTCGGCCTCTGTGCCTGCTGTGTTTTTCTGTGTGTCGCAGTTTGTTTCTTCGGGTTCGTAGCTAGCTCCGTTGTGTTCCTAGGACACCTCCTAGAACATCCGCCCACTTGTGGGTCGTGAGCCTAACTCTTGCTTTGGAGAGTATTTGGGACAAGGGTCAAGATCTTCCGAAAGGAATTTTTATTTGGCTCCCATTCACTCCCCCTCTGGTCGCCGTTTTCGGTCTTTCAAATTGAAATCTTGCAAACTAAGTCATGTGATAATCTAGTAGATTTATTCACAAAATCTCTACCATACTTCGCATTTCGTATATGTGTTGACAGTATTGGTATGAGAAGACTTAGAGACTTGCAAGAATCAGGGGGAGAATCTCTCTAATATAATCTACTCCAAATTTGTATTATACTCTTTTTCTTTATATGAGTTTTATCTTTTTGGTTTTCTCACATAAAGTTTTAATGAGGTAATAGTAACACATAGTAAATGTCATATTATCTATTTTCCTCACAGAGGTTTTACAAAGATAATATTTATGACATATTGATCTTTGATCAAATTGTTTTTAGACTATGTCTTTAGGTACGCCTAAAGGGTCTATTAACATTGATATTATATATATATATATATATCATGGTGTTTCTCCTTATTTTTTCCACTGAGTTTTTAAGGAGTTTTGCCTGGTATATCGATATACTTTGGATTTTTCCCACAGGGTTTTTCCAAAGCTTCAAGACATTTACAGATGACCAAGAAAGGTGCCTACACAAGATCAATTAATCAAGGGGGAGTGTTGAGATTATTTAGGATAATTAGTGATCAATTAATCCCGTAATTAGCACATTACCATTAGTCACATGCTATTACGAGACAGGCCTCTTCGGGAACGCCCTTTCACACTTGTAACTACCCCTTCTAGGGAGTATATATCTGTAATTAACACACAGTAATAGTCAGTTACATCATTCGATTCACTTTTCGTTTAATAACTAGGAGTCAACTTAAAAAAACAATCATTGTATATGTAGTCCATTAAGTCGTCTTAAATTACGTGACAAACAGAACGGAATTGAAAATCTTGGTTGTCCGGCTGAGGATGGAGACAAGAGGAAGGACACAAAAGTAAGTTGGTGCAGCAGCGCAAGAAAGGAGGTGTCCGGGCCGTGCACGGTTTCCTTTCTCGGAAAACGGAAGCCAGAAGCTTGGCGCAAAAAATGGCCCAACCAGCCTGCTGCCGGCGTGCACGCTTCACACGCTACGCCACCACCACTTGCTCCGTCCCCAGCCGCACGAGCTCTCCGCGGGATCCCGGCCGTCCATCCCCACTTCAAGGCCGCCACAACGGCCAGATCCCGCCCCTGCCGTCGCCTCCACCGTCGCCAAGCGAGCCCGGTCCGACTTGGCCTCTCCTCCGCCTAACAACAACGCCTCGGTGACACTTGCCAGCCACGAGTCCGACGACGCAGTCTCCCAGCCCCGCTATGGCCATGGCCGTGATCCGCCTCGCGCGTCCCGCCGCCATCCGCCCGCCGTCCGCCTCTCCGTCCGCGTGCCCGTCGCTACGGCCCGGCGCGCCCGCGCGGCTGCTGCGCCTCCGCGTCGTCAGGTGCCGCGCCGGAGGCGACGGGGAGGGAGGGAAGGGGGAGGAAGGGGAGGCTGAGGCGACCGAGTCGCTCTTCGCTAGGGAGCTCCGGCGCCGCGGGATGGCGCCGGGGGCCGCCGCTACGCCCGCGGGCGCGGGTGCTAATAAGGAGGCGGAGGAGGGGGCGCCGGAGGCCGCGGCCAAGCGCCGGGTGGCCGCCGCCGAGTTCGAGCGCGGCGCTGCGGCTGACGGACAGCGGGAGCGGTCCATGGCGCTCAACAGCGAGGGCCTCGAGGTGATTGTTGCGCATTTTTCCTAGTTCCTACTTCCTAGTACTAGTAGGTAGTAGAGATGTACTGTTGGCAATACGAGAGAAATTGTGTCATTCTACTGGTTCTTTATCATCAACTTCGCCTCTGGTTTGAAGGGAAAATTGTCAATTTCCTCAGCAATACTTTTATCCATTTTTGGTAGGTAGAGCAGTGCTTTTCGAATATGGTGTGTGTTGCATCATCAGAATTCCTGGGGCCTGATTACTACGTACAATTTTGTTTGTCAGTTCTTTATTGACAGTTGAAGCCATACTTATGTACGGAGAGTACATGTGTATTTACATAGGAGTACATACATTAGTTAAAGAATAGCTATGTTCCGAAGAATATTCACCTCTTTGTCAACTATCTATTCAGCAGTCCTAGTACTATATGATAATCAGATAGTAATCAACAGCTGTTCTGTCTTCACCTTATCATTACTTTACTTATTTACTTGTCAGTACTACCAGTTATCAGAGCAGTACCAATATGATAGTAAAATAATCAGTGACTTGCCTTTCCCTTATGATTACTTATATATTATTTTCACAGGGTCTTGTTCCTCGGGCAAAGTTACTACTATCACTTGGCGGTACCTTCTTTCTGGCATTTGGTCCCCTGATTCTTGTCACCGTTTCTCTTTTTGCTGGTTTATATGTGGTAAGCCCCTGCTGCTAATCTCACCTTTCATTTGCTAATACTGCATGCTTATGGTCGATATGTTGCTCTGTTTTTAATGCACTTTTCCTGCTTGCATCCATTATCAGACTGCTAAACTGATTATATGTTTTAGCATACTAGAACTCAGTTAAAATGGATATGAATTTGAACACTGAATGCTACCAGTTGCAATGGGGACTGGTGTTGGAAATATGGAAATCGGAACCTTGTTATTTTCAACTACTAAGTACTGCTATTCAGTTGTTGTTTGCTCATCTGGAATATGCAGAGTAACTGTATCGATATATGCTGACAGTTTTTACTGATGGTCATAGACATAGCTGAATCAACCAAATTGTCTGCATCGTGATTGACCTGGTTTATGTTGCAGTACTATGGAGCGAGCTTTGTACACGATGCAAGCAAGACACCGGTGTCACCGCCTCCATACATTGATCCATACGAGCTACTGGAGGACGAGAGGCTCAGCCGGCCCTCCCCAGATGTGTTCTGAACCTGAATAGTGCAAGAACAACCAGTGCACAAGTGATCTACAAGAAATAGTCATACATAGCCCACCAACACTCTCTTTTTTTTTACTAGACGTGTAGTTGTAAATGCAAATATAGCTGTAGACTGTTATAATCAAAAGTTTCAATACGCAGTGTTCCATTCCATCCACTGATTTCAGGTCAACCTTTGCGCCAATGTCTCAAATTCTGAACAGTCTGAAATCTTCCTTGCGCTGGCTGACTGTGAGCCTGCGAATCATCAGTTCTTTTTTCTTCTGGCAATCCGCAACTCCTGTCTAACCGATATATGACGTGAGATTTTGTGGGAGAAGGGATTAATAACTGCGTATATTTTTCCTTTTTTTGCTTCTAAGCACTGGAGTCATTTTTTTTTTGCTTCTAAGCAACCGGAGGTATGTGGAAAGTCCATTTTACCCCTTGCTGTCCATGTGTTCACCTGTCTTCCTCCTCTGTTCTTCGCCAAAGCAACACTTGGCTTCCTTTCTCCTCCGTAATAAGTTACTGGCTGCCTTTTTTTTTTATCATTTCAGCTATATATATTTTTTGCTATGTTTCCTTGGCTGCGTAATGTGTATTGTCACTGGTTTCAGTTCTGTAGGTAGGCTAGCTAGTGGTAGTGGCCTTGTTTTTTTTTAGCTGGTTATTGAGCAGTCTCACTCGGCTGTATCTCCTGCATGTTCACACGAGTCGGAGACATTCGTGTACTTCTTTAAGATAAATGAGCTCAATATATACTTTGATTCTTTTTATTTAAAAAGGTGTTAAAATAGTTTTTTATGGCCTTCAAACTTTCAGTAAAAGAAGTTTTAAAATAGATTTTAAAAGATATAGTTTAACAGGGGATTCCAAATTTGGTTTATAAAAATATTTATATTTTGTAATTTAAATAGTTTCTTTTGAGACATACAATTTAAATAGTTTTGGAAGTGATCAAAGTCATGTCTTCATAAGGAAAAGAAAAAGCCCAGGAAGGTCCATCAGCATGGACGGGTTTGGCCTTTCCCTTTGTGCTGCTTCTGCTCCTTGCATTTGGGTACCTCGACCCATCTGCAAATCCGCGCAGCGCTTTCTTCCCCTCTGATCCATCGGGCCCGCCCATGATCCAAGTCGGAGCGGGCGGGCACGCACGCACGCCATGACGCCGGGAACGAACCCTGCGCAGCGCCTGGCCCACATCCGCATGGTACTATAAATCAGTTGTTTCCCAAACCTCGCTGCACACCACCGCCGCCGCCGCCTCGATCTGATCTCGCCGCCCACCGCTTCTCCGGCCGCCATGCATAGGACGAGGACGATTCCGGCGGTCTCCGCATCTGCCTCGCCGTACGTCGTTCCACGCACCTTGTCGTGCGCCTCAGCCGGAGATCGTACGTCGTCAGGCCGTGCGGGCTGCCGTCTGGGCGCCATTGTCGGGGCCTGCTTCGGTGACCAGACCAGAGAAAGGAGAAGCCGCCCTGATCATTCGATCGATGGGCCACCGATGGCTGCCAAGATCGACAGCTGACCGAAGTTAACATCACCGGTCAACCGAGGAAGACCCCGTTAGGGCCGGCGTGTTTGCAGAAAAGGTCCGTGCGTTTCTAGTTTCTCTGAATTTACACATGAAAATGCGTCATGTCTGTGTCTTAATTGGTTGCTTTGGCAAAACCCTAAAAACGTACGTAGTTATCTTTTGCAAAGTGCTTCTTAGACCTGATTTAATTAATCATAACTTATCAGTTCTAAATCTGTTTGTTTTTATGAAAAGCTGGTGCTCATGAGTAAGTAACAATATATAGTATAGTTTTTCATGATTTAGTGTTGGTGCTGTTGATGTTTGTTGTGCTGTTTATTTATTTATTGTTTATTTGTTTGCATGTACTGATAATGTGTGTTCGGCCTTCACCAGGCTTAGGCGGAGAGACCAATCATTTGGATAGCAGCAGTTTGGACAAAGGTAAGTGTCCCTTGACCCCGCTTTTTTTATCTATACAGTTTGATTCACTTTTACTTTAGTACAATTTTGCACATCACGAGGAATTGAGGATCGGTTTAAACCATATGCTATGGAATTTTGACTAATGATTTATTAGGAAACACTTATAATAAAATATTAGCTCTTAAGCAACATGGCATTTAAGGGACTGGGTCCTGTTTGGAACAGCTTAAATGCTGCTTATGGCCAAAATAAGCTGAAACTAACAGCCAAACGACTCGCTTTTTTATAGCTTTTTTTGGCCACGCTTCTCCCCACCACCCTCATTTACACTAAACCGCTGAAGCTGGGTCATAACTGCTTCTCAAATAAGCTCATTCTTCGTATTTGTGCAGCTTATCTGATAAGCGCTTCTCTGTACTGTGGTACCAAACAGGGCCTAGATGTCATGGGCCTAGTGGGGGTATAGGGGAGAGAAGGACCCGCCCCTGCTGGCTCCACCGCGCCCCTAGGCGGATCGCGCGCGAGGGATGGAGGCCACGCTCTCTGATCCAGTTCCCCCCTCCAAGTCGGTTACCTTATTTAGAATAAAGAAAATATTATTTATAATAAGATTAAGATTGGTTTGTTAGGAAAGGATTGAGTTGTTAGAAAAGAGAATTCAATCTATAAGGATATCTCTAGTAAGTTGCTTGGAATACAAGTGCGCTAGGGACTATAAATATATGGGGAGATGTAATCGATTGAGATAAGAAATAACAGAGCTATTACCCTTCCTCTAATCCCTCTTGCACCTCCTTTCTCTGTGCCGCACCCCTGCGGCCGCCCTCACCTTGCGCCATCTCCCTAAACCCTAGCCGCCACCTCTCTTCCATAGCTGTTGCATCTCCACACGTCCTAGGACGTACTACACCTTGTATCCGGAGACCACATCAATCCCGCATCATCGCCATGACGACCACCAACAACATTGTCGAGCTCTAGAAGATGTTTGATGACTTTGCCAAAGACATCAACACCAAGTTCGACTCAGTCCAGGACCAGCTCACCACTGTCACCACCAGCAGGGGCGCACATCAACCGATGTCATTGTCGTAGCACAACTCAAGAAGGATCGGGACCTCACCACCTCCAAATTACCGCTCGCCACAAAGCAAACCATGGAGTCAGCTGGTCGTGCCTTCCTCAAATAGTAGAAAGAGAAGGCCTCCTCGTAGTTGACCCCGGAGATTGTCGACATTCTCAATGAAACAATCTTTGACATGTTGAAGCTGGAGCTTCCACCGTCAGAGTATTCGCCCAGCAACCAGCCCACACCCTTCCCAGGGCTAGAACCTCGCATCCAAAAGCTCTCCTTCCTCACGTATGATGGCAAGGAGGACCCGCTCACATGGATCAATCGCCTTGAGTAGTTCTTCTTCAGGGGACATAAGACACTTTAACATGACTAGGTTTGGTATGCTTCCTACCATCCGACAGGTACCGCCCAATAGTGGTACATGCACCTTTCTTAGAACAAGGAGGTCACCGATTGGCCGTACTTCGCACACTGCATCAACGAACGCTTTGGCCCTCCAACTAGGCGCAATCCGCTGGGCGAGCTGGCTTCCCTGCGCAAGACTAACATGGTGGACGACTACACGAGGCGCTTCCTGGCGCATGTAGCGCGAGCAGGCACCATGGACGACCATCATCAGGTGAACATCTACACAACAGACCTCATGGAGCTGCTAAAGATGGATGTGGAGTTGCAGAATCCACAAGACATGGAGATCGCTATGTCCCTCGTTCAGGCATATGAATGATGACTCATGGTGGTCGTCGACTCCAACAAATTGCCAGCAAGCAAGGCGGCCTCCAGACCATCGACCTTCAAAACGACTGCGTCGACCTCCGTACCGACGATGATGTCACTCGTTCAGGTCTTGACGTCCGCTCCTGCATCACGACCCTTCAAGCGCCTTACGCCAGAAGAGATGGCGCTACACCGCCAAGCCAACCTCTGCTTCAACTATGATGTGTTGTTCTCTCGCGGCCACAAGTGCAAGCACCTCTTAGACATCACAGTCCTCAACAACTATGACACCGACGACGCCCTAATGATGATGATCGACACCACATAATCGGTGGTGGGTGGATCTTGACCTATGTATTTCACATGTATTGTCTCTAGCACAAGCATGCACATCTTGGTCGAGACAGGTGCTACCCACAATGTCATCGACCTCAGCGTGGCACGCATGATCGGCCTCCATGAGCAATGTATCACCAGCACCATCTTCGTCGGCAGCGGCAATGAGATCCCTGGATGTTGGAGCACTGTCCCTGATTCTGACCTCCCGACTGGTATGCCGGACGGGATGGAGGTCACTGATGGTTGTTGAAGCAGGAGCGGCTGTTGGACTGCTGCTTGGAGAAGTTGGTCTTCTGCTTCTTCTCCTCCATCTTACAGTGTCTTCTCTCCAAAGAAAGTGCCCTATCTACCAACTCCTGGAAACTGTCATACTTGGTGTTGGTCAACATATACTACATGCCATCGTTGAGTCCTTCAAGAAAGAGCTCCTGTTTGTTAGAGTCCTGTTCCACATCCTTGAGCGCATAACATGACAGCTGGGTGAACTTGTCATGTTACTCGCACACGATCATGGAGCCTTGTTTGAGGGACAAACACTCCTTCCTATGTAGACGGACAAGACCAGCAGGCACGTGGTGTGCCTAGAAGGCCTCCTTGAACTGCTCCTAGGTGATAGCATCGGGGTTAGCTTGGGCGAGACGATAGGTATCCCACCAATCCTAAGCAGATACTTGTAGTTGCCTAGATCCGTATATGACCTTCTACCTGTCATTGCACTGAGCAATTAGGAGCTGCTTCTCCACAACCTTCAGCCAGTCATTGGCCTGCAGTGGGTCAGTGCTACTGGAGAAGAAAGGGGCCATCCCTTCATGAACTCCCCACGCTTGTCCCTTGGAGGGGCATTTCCAAGGTTCCCACCTGCGTTCTGGTTGTTCGATATATTGGCCATGATGTGAGTCATACCCTGCATCAGATGTGCTCCACTAACATCAGGGGTGGAGGTGGAGGTGGAGCTTGAGGTGGTGATCCATTGCCGCCATTGTTGTTGGTGTTGCTATCATTGCTATCAACAAGAGGATGACCTGTAACACCTCTCCTTGTAGTCGGCATCTGGTGTATAAAACACAATGATATAAATACATACATCCCAAGGTATAACATCTTCTCAGTGAAAGTAATATAGCAACTATACATCTTTGTCTCATAGAGTAATAAACTGACAATATGAAACTCATACTGATAAACCATGTGATATAAGAAACAATTGTGCCATCCACTTAAACATAACAGATAATAGATAAAGTGGGTATGACATGATAAATGGTAACTAATAAGAGATATGATAAAGCATACTGAGAGAGATCGTAAATCCTGAACTAGCTATTCATTAACCAAATTTTTAAACTTGTTCAAACGAAGCTGTGGACTCCCACAGTCATCGCTACAATCATCACAAAGAAGAAAATCACACAAGACCATACTAATAGTTCAACAACTCACTCAACTCAGGCAAACTAAACATCGAACTGATGTGCTGAACGTGGTACTAACTGATTTCTCAAGGACTAGACTCCTAACCAATCCTAATATGACCATTGATAGATCTATAACGTGGGTCGTCACGAGCCGGAGAGAGCAGGCCACTGTGGAGATGGGGACGCCTGGCTTGAGACTTGGGCTAACAGCTGTGCGTACACCCTCCTGTCCTACTGCCTCTGACGTAGCTGCTTGATCTCCATCAAAGCAGCATTGAGCTCTGTGTTGGTGATCGCCAATAGTCTCACTTTGGGAGTCACCCCGTTGCTCTGTTCCCTGCAATAAAAGCAATCCTGGCCGCTAGCTCACCATGACGACAACGAGGGTAGTAGCGAAACTCATCCTCGCTAATGAGCTGGAAGAAGTGCTCACGGTAGGCATAGAAGGCTTCATGAGAAGCATCACTGATGCCCGCCATCTGAGTAGAGCGCACTGTAGGAGCCTCATGAACAGTCACCACCCGAAAAGCGTAAAGACGAGGTTCAGCGTGCCCACGTGTGCACAGACTCTCCAGAAGGTCGGGTAAACCGGGTGGCTACAGGGCTTACTCCTGTACTCCACGACATACATCCCCATGTCGTACTGCTGGTGAAGAAGGTCCTGAAGCTGCTGGTGGAAAAAGCACTCCTTCGTCACGTATGCAGAGAGTCATGGTGCATTCATCCTGAGCCTGGTACTGGTTGCCTCCTGCGTCAGCCCCTCCAGATCCTCCACGTCCTCCAGGTCCCTCGTTGGAACCTTTGTCGTTGTCGTCCCCTGGGTCTCCTCCCGCACCCGGGTTGGGCGCCTGCTGGTCCTGTTTCTCAGCCTGTGCTGAGCTACAGGGCCTGACAATCCTCCTGATCGCCCGAGTGTGCTCCACGCTGAAGGTTGGAGCCATTGTCCAAAGCTACCAGAGCTACTAGCGTTTGGACGATGGCTCCAGCCTTCAGCGTGGAGCACACTCGGGCGATCAGGAGGATTGCCAAGCCCTGGTAGTTGTTGGTATTTCTTATGAGTATTGGATAGATCCGCAAGCGCACAGATTTTACCGATGTAGCACTTCACCGTGAGTATTCCAGGTATCGTATTTTTTCCTCAGGGAACGATAGTGATCTAACTAGGATTAAAGATATGTACTATGATGGATCAAGGGAGATTATGATAACTGGGTTGAGAGGTTCAAGATAGCACAGATGTCTAACAAGGGATAGCTGGTTATACTAGCCTTATCAGCCCTTCTCTTCTAGGAGGCGACGAGATAGATCAGAAAGAGGGCAAAACTCTAACTGGATCGCGCCGTCAAGTTGTATTGAAGTCTTACCTTTTAATAACTTATCTTACACACGTGGTGTAATACAAAGACTAGATAGAACTGTCACTTTCTACTAGCATCCACAAACAATCCATGCGATAAGCAGTTTACAAAGGCAAGATTAAGCCTAGACACCACGTTTACACTAATCTTGCTACTTTAACCTTTGCCTAGATTAAAACACTTTACTCAGAGCAAAGCGATGATCAAGCGTGAAAAGTTGTATAACAATTAAACTAGATTTAGAACACTGAATACTATAAAGAACTCAGAAGAAGTCACTTACAAGTGATAAACTTACAAGAGACTCGCATCCGTTGAGGAAGAACTCCGGAGAAGATTCCTGACAGACCCAGGGCTTTCTCTAGAAGGCTCCTCACTCTCTTCCAACTAGCATAACACTACTGAAGAGCTCCGCTAAGAGACTAGAGAGTAGTTTCTCCAATGAGGCATGAATGAGAAGGGAGCTCTAGAGGCCTATTTATAGTTAGAGGTGGAGTAGGGGCTACTCCGATGCCATGTCAGCGATCTGTGTCACCTTCATCAAGCACTGTTGGATCCAACCAACTTAGAAACTGACCAAGACATGGATGGTGTTGATTTCCATCATGTGGGGAGTGAGTGAGATGGTTGAGGGGGTGAAACCACCATAGGGGTGGTTCAGCCGAACCCCCTACTAGCCCGTGGGCCCTCCTGAACCTTCTAGAAGATGGCCCATTGATCAGGGGCTAAGTGGGGGCCTAGTGGGCCCCACCTATGGTTCGGCCGAACCCCATGTGGGGTCTGTGGGCCACCTATGCCTCATGGACACTAGTCCCACCTGTCATATGCCTTGGATGTTGGTTCTGAGTTGAGTTGTCACGTTAATCTTCTTGATGTGGGCCCATGGATGCTTATGCTGTGAATCTGGACCATTGAGAGGTGAATACACTTGGATCCAAGGGTAAGGAGTATTCTTGAGGGTGTTACATGGATCATGGGGGCTAAGGTAGCCAGGTGGCTCCATAGGGTAGTCGGCCGGCCCCCTAAGTGGGCCCACTGGCTCCCAAAGGACCCCATTTGTCATTATCTGCATCAAATAGTCAAGGGACATGTGGAACCAGTTATTTGGCACAATATGTTCCGGTTATGTTTGTTTTCCTTTGAGAATGAGGATGTTGACGGTATTTTGCTGGTGACAAAATAGCTCTTACGTCAACAAGATCCCACATACTTACCTCTTTGCTCGTCCTCGAGCAAAGGTTAAAAGCTAACAAGATCATGTTATTCAAAGTATAAAGCAATCATATAGATTCATTCAAGACATTTTGTCATACCAATAGGATATGTGGTATTGGCTAACATATATCCTTGAGAAGTTGAGAAATGGAATAGTTCTTCAAAGCAAAGTCATCTTCCCAAATCATATTTTAGTACTTGGAGTTTTTGATAAATTTTAAAATAAATCTCGTAAGTCATCTTACTCCTCTTATAGCACTCTAAGTCACTCAAGGTGTATGATTCCTCACCAAGGCATAAAGAGTTTTCCTTCTTTGTATCTTCCTACTTCTAAAGGCTTATGTGGAGCTTAGGTAGGGATGATCAATGTAGCAAACTTGCATCACTTATATTGTAAAGTTAAAACAAGGATCCAAGGAGAAGAATGTCATAATCCTAGATCAAGATGTGCATTTGTGTGGACAAAGGTATTGGTCTAACATGTACTCCTTAGCTATGTATATGATCTCTCTAACTTTAGGATTACTTAGACATGGCTATCATGATAAGATTTTTTTTAGAATTGAAGAGCTTTGCTCATGATCATTTTTCATTTATGATAGCCATATCTCTTTTTGGAAGAATATAGGGAGAGATCATAACATTTATTTCAAGAGTATTTATGGGATGATCATGGATCATGTAAATGAAAGGCATGTTTTGCGTACTTCCAGTGTAGAAGTAGCAAAAATATGTGGCGTGCGTGTGATCTTGATCTTTGCACTATGACATAATTCTCAACAAGGGTCACAAGGTTTGACCAAACTCAAAGTAAATACAAGAAGCATTTGAAAAAAGGTTTTGAACATGCATAAGTATTTATGGTTTTGGTAGGGTTTTTCTTACTATAGAGGAGTAGTGACATTATGGTTTTATGTCATTTTCAAGAAATTAATCTCCAAGAACTTTAAATAGAAGGGGTATGAATCATGAACCGAGACTATATCACATTAATCAACAACTTAGTCCATATGATCTTCCTATCAAAGTGTTCTTCCCACTAGTATAAGCAAAAACAAGAATTTGTCTTTATGACGCTTTTGCCCTTTAAAATATCATAGATCATGTCACTTTTTCAAAATTTTAATTTTTAGATGCGATCTTCTTGTTTTATTCAATATTAAAAGGGAATTTAAACTAAGTGATAAGTTTTATGAAGAAATTATTTTTATTTCATTTTTATTCTTGAAGGGAAAGTGAATAAACAAATGAAAAAGTATAGAGAAAAGGGGAGAGATGTGGCAAACCGGTCAGATTTGACGTTTGAAATTCAAAGGATGCTGGCTGGTGGGTCCAGGCCCTAGAATCACGTTCGGCCGAACGTCTTTGGAGCCGCTTGGCCACTTCGAACTCTGCATTTGGATCCCTTACCTCTAAATTTTGATGTGCTCTGAACTTTCTAAATTTTGGCCTCCAACGTGGTTCGGCCAAACCACAAAAATGGTCGTTTTGGTCCATTTTTTTCTGGTACGTGTCATGGATGTGCTCAGCATGATTCAGTGACCCTTTTGGTGTTTTGATAAGTTGGAGTGTCGATCGACCTCCCCCATACTTGTTTCAGAATATGCTGAATTCAGTGACAAAGAAGACATCAAATGCAGGGGTTCTGCTGGGCAAAAATACCAGCAGAACCAAATATTTTTCATTCAATTCAAATTCTTGTAGGCACACATTACAATGATGAAAGGGAAATGAACAAAATAATTGGAAAATAAACCTAAGTGCCTATTTTATTTATGGACTAGTGATCTATGGAGATGGAGGGTCAAAGAGATCCTCTCTCTCGATGGCTTGGGCAAGACGCTTGATCTTCGCATTGGTGCTAATGCGAAGAGCCTTGAAATTATCCTCTAGATCAAGATGTGCCATCCTCTCCTCTGCTACACGCTCTGCTAATTTAGTATTATTTTCTCTAAGCCTAGCCACTACGCGGAGCAACTTCTCCATATCACTCTCTTCATCTTCGTCCTTGAACTGCCCTGGAGGGCCGAAGATGGATGGCGTCTTGCTAGTCCGCCGGACGGACTTGCGAGACTCTTCCGTCTCAAGCGATCTGCGCACCCCCCTCCTCTCCTCGGAGGTGAGAGGAGGGATGAGCACCTTGCCTCTCCCTGGTCCTCCTTGAGCCTGCTGAATCCGCATCCCTAGCGGTGTTGATGGCGAGTACAAGTGGGTGTAACCCGTACTCGTGTCGCCGTCGGTGGAGGAGATGGGCGCCTTCTTCACCCCAATTTGACCGGTTGTCGGCCTTTTGGGCGTCACCGGTCGCGCAGCGGGCTTGTTGAGGTTGCGACGCGGAGACATCGACCGAGCGATGGTCCGCGTATGCTTCGAGCTCCACTGCCTGGTCGGCCGACCCCTAGAGGGGTGGTTGGCAGCGCGGGCGGCGGTGCCATGGCCAGAGGTGCCACCTCGAGGACCTCGACGATCATGGGGTCGGAGTTGATGAGGTCTTGGGTCTTGGAGGGACTTCCGTCGCGGGGAACGAGTGGCAACTTGCCATTGTTGCATGGTGGAGCCATGGGGGTGATCAAGGAGGTGTGGAGGATTGCAAAGGGTGATGGTGGTGCTGCTGGTTGTGAAAGAAAACAAGGTGGAAGGAGGAAGAAGAAGGAGCGGTGTTAAGAGAAGAAACAACGTTCAAGGCCTTCGTTTTCGCTCGGATCGCGATGAAAACCGAAGGGGAGCGTTGGCCCGACGCTCCTGCACGACTGGGCGTTTGAACGAGTTTGAACCATGTTCGGCCGAACGATTTTTGAAACTTTTTGAACAACAGTGCCATGTTTCGAATTTGTTCGGGTCAGGTGAGTCGGCTCGTGAAGTTTCAGGCTGTTTGGCCCAAACATAGGTTCGGTCGATCCACTAAAGTGGCCAAATGGGCCGTCCTTTCACGAGGGGAAATCAAGGCTAAGTCTAGGCCATTGCTAAGATCTTTTTCGAAATTTGAACAAAAAAGTTAAAACATGTAGATTTTAGTTCTAATTGGGATTAAGAACAAAATCTATCATATCAATTTCTTGTTCAGGAATTTCAGCTTTATTATTAAAGGTGCAGTGGAAATAGAGGCCTGTTAGCGTTGGCCATTTTCACTTTATTATTATGTAAAATTATATAAACGGATGTTGCTAAGTGTTTTGTACCATTGCATGAAAACCCATGCGTTATCATAGGCATGTTTCAGAACGGATGCCTATGCATGAAAATGCTTTGCTAAGTGTTTCAGAACGGATGTAACAGAACATATCTTTTTTTACTAGGCTTGATACTATGCATCATAGATATAGAATAGAAGATAAGAGAGATATCTTTCTCGTGTGGAACCGAAACGAAAGGTCGTGCGCCGTGCGCGTAGTGGGAAATAAATTCGGTTTTCCATGCTCCCAAAAAACGGTTCAGCTCCCTTCCATGCTAACAGGCATCTATTTCCACTGCACCTCGCTCCCAGTTCCACGCTTAAAACTAAAACCACAGTTCACCATCTTCTTCCAAGAAGATGAAGAGGTTGAGGGGGGGAGGAGGACGACAAGAAGATGAACAGGTTGAGGGAGGAGGACGACGACGAAGCAACGTTCGAGAGGCTGGACGCGTTCGAGATGAAAATGCTTCCAGATGCATTCAAGAACCTTTGTCATGTCGCTAGAGCGTTGGGCCTCAACCGCCCCGGTGATCCACTGGAGCCAACCGTTAAGAATTTCGCTTTTAAAATTTTTTGGTTCTCTGTGGAGATTTGTAAGCACTTCGGTGTCGAGCACTTGGGCGTCGACAATAGCAGCGGCAGCGATGATAACGGTCCCAGCCGTAGTGGCGACGAATGACATATATGGTAGGTTAATTAGTAGTCTTTTCACGCTAATGAGCAAGAAATTCCACTTGAAAAAACATTTATTTACCAATGCAGCCCCCCTCCCATTCTTCCTTCTCCTCTGTTTCCTTCCTAACCGCTTGGAGAAAGAACACAGAAGGCTACCGTTCCTCTCGGGCGCCATACAAAACACACCACTCTAGACTCTCCTCGCCTATTCCCTTCCTAACCGCTGGGAGGAAGAAGCACGACGGCTACCCGTTCCTCTCGGGCTGTGATAGGAAGAGGTGTCCCCTAAGATACCTACCGTGATCAGCTTCTAAAGGTAACCAACATTATGATTGAGGTTTCCCTATAGTAGTTTTCTGATTCAGTATTCTCAAGTCCTAGGAAAGACATTATTAGTTTGTTTGTATGGATTGAATTATGGCACAATGATTGTGTATAATATGATTCATTTTTACATGTCTTTGGAAGTTCTTATATTGCTAGATCAGAAGCAAACGCTAACAAGAAGTACTATAATTTGGATTGGTGAATTACTGTATGGTTGAAGAAAAGATAGGAAAACTATACTGGGATCATAGATACATGAACACACAATCTATCCTCAAGAATCACTCCAATATGTCCCAGCCTAGGCCAGCAGCCAGCCCAGGCCAAATATTATCCAGCCCAAGCAGCTAGCCCAGACCAAATATTATCCAGCCCACAAATATCAGCCAGATACCAGCAACCATAAGCCAACAAGTCCCAGCATTATATAAATATATGTCTATATCAAACTAAAACATATTTAGCACACAAAAATAATATAGTTACACATGAATAATACATATTTATTATATATACATGGATAGTTTACACATTTACATTGATAAACCAACAAACACTGATAGGTTGTTACTAAGCCTATATTAGTTATTATTTTTGTGCAGCCAATTACAAAATATTAAAAATATTAAAGTTGATCCATGCAAAACAGTTTAATAAATCAAATAATAGTTAAACCAATTAATAGTTTATTAAAACAATTTCTAAACCATGTTTTTTGCAAGCACTGAAAATGACATACAAAATGCTGAGGAATATGAAGTTGATCCAGACACAACATCAATTTAATAAGCTTTCTGTGAACAAAATTACTCTAAATTAGCACAATATATAATCAGTTTTAGAACTTATCTGTTTAGAACTTGCTTATAGAAAAGTCATTTTCAAAGCTGGACTCAACTATTGATGTAGTAATCTGAGTTGTAGAGACCAGAAATGTGAGAGAAATCCAAATTCCTAGTAACCCAATGTGAGAGACTAAATGTATCACTTAAAAGACCAAATTCCCAGTAACCCATTTTCATAGCTAAATTAGTCAAAATGGGTTACTGGGAATTTGGTCTTTTAAGTGATACATTTAGTCTCTCACCTTGGGTTACTGGGAATTTGGATTTCTCTCACATTTCTGGTCTCTACAACTCAGATTACTACATCAATAGTTAAGTCCAGCTTTGCAAATGGCTTTTCACCAAAAATGTGAGAAATCCAAATTCCCAGTAACCCAATGTGAGAGACTAAATGTATCACTTAAAAGACCAAATTCCCAGTAACCTATTTTCATAGCTAAATTAGTCTTTTAAGTGATACATTTAGTCTCTCACATTGGGTTACTGGGAATTTGGATTTCTCTCACATTTTTGGTCTCTACAACTCAGATTACTACATCAATAGTTAAGTCCAGCTTTGCAAATGGCTTTTCTCTAAGCAAGTTTTAAACAGATAAGTTCTAAAACTGATTATATATTGTGTTAATTTAGAGTAATTTTGTTCACTGAAAGTTTATTAAATTGCTATTGTGCCTGGATCAACTTCATATTCCTCAACATTTTGTATGTCATTTTCAGTGGTTGTAAAAAAATGCTTTAGAAATTGTTTTAATAAACTATTAATTGGTTTAACTATTATTTGGTTTATTAAACTGTTTTGCCTGGATCAACTTTAATATTTTATAGTATTTTGTAATTGGCTGCACACAAATAATAACTAATATGGGCTTAGTAACAACCTATCAATGTTTGTTGGTTTAACAATGTAAATGTGTAAACTATCCATGTACATATAATAAATATGTATTATTCATGTCTATTATTTTTGTGTGCTACATATGTTTTAGTGTGATATACAGATATATTTATATAACCTTGGGACTTGCTGGCTTATGGGTGCTGGTGTCTGGCTGATAGTCTCTGTGGGCTGGATAATATTTGGCCTGGGCTGACTGCTGGCATGCCTGAGCCATATTGGAGTGATTCTTGAGGATAGATTGTGTGTGTTCATGTATCCATGATCCTAGGATAGTTTTCCTATCTTTTCTTCAACCATACAGTGTTTCACCAATCAAAATTACAATACTTTCTGTTAGCGTTTGTTTCTGATCTAGCAATATAAGAACTTCCAAAGACATGTAAAAATGAATCATGTTATGCACAATCGTTGTGCCATAATTCAATCCATACAAACAAACTAATAATGTCTTTCTTAGGACTTAAGAATACTGAATCAGAAAACTACTATAGGGAAACCTCAATCATAATGTTGGTTACCTTTAGAAGCTGATCACGGTAGTTGTCATAGGGGACACCTCTTCCTATCACATCCTGAGAGGAACGGCTAGCCGTCGTGCTTCTTCCTCACAGCGGTTAGGAAGGGAACAGGCGAGGAGAGTCTAGAGTGGTGGGCTTTGTATGACGCCCGAGAGGAACGGTAGCCTTCTGTGTTCTTTTTCTCCAAGCGGTTAGGAAGGTAACAAGAGAGGAGGAAGAATGGGAGGGGGGCTGCGTTGGTGAATAAATGCCTTTTCAAGCGGAATTTCTTGCTCATTAGCGTGAAAAGACTGCTAATTAACCTACCATATATGCCATTCGTGGGTGAGTGATAACCGTGCATGAGTGATTCACGTGAGAGATTGCTTCCTTTTTGCATGGCTGGTTGATTGACAGCCAGCCATGCAATTATTGACTGCTTTCCTTTTTGATTTGGTTGATTGATTTGACCTCATAGTATCCTTCTTAAAATTTAGGACTATCAATCCTGATTAATAAATTCACATAAAAATGCTTCCTAAAATGCTTGAGTTCACATCAATGTACACAAGAAAATTGGAGGTACCACCACTAAGCCAAAACAGACCACTTCTTTTTTTATCAAAAACATGTATCATCTGTGCTCAGCCATCTTCTTGGTGAGGTCCTACTTATTGGTAAGAGGGCGGCTGCCGCCGAGGCCACCGTCGTCGCCACCATGGCCGGGACCGTTGCCGTCGCTGCCGCGCCCAAGTGCTCGACACGGAAGTGCTTACAAATCTCCACAGATAACCAAAAAATTTTAAAAGCGAAATTCTTAACAGTTGGCTCCAGTGGATCACCGGGGCAGTTGAGGCCCAACGTTGTGGCGACATGACAAAGGTTCTTGAATGCATCTGGAAGCGTTTTCATCTCGAACGCGTCCGGCCTCTCGAACGCTGCTTCGTCGTCCTCCTCCTTCCTCAACCTCTTCATCTTCTTATCGTCCTCCTCCTCCCTCAACCTCTTCATCTTCTTGGAAGAAGATGGTGAATTGTGGTTTTAGTTTTTAGCGTGGAACTGGGAGCGAGGTGCAATATAAATAGAGGCCTGTTAGTGTGGAGGGGAGCTGAACCGTTTTTTGGGAGCATGGAAAACTGAATTTATTTCCCACTACGCGTGCGGCGTCTGACCTTTCGTTTAGGTTCCACACGAGAAAGATATCTCTCTTATCTTCTGTTCTATACCTATGATGCCTAGTATGAAGCCTAGTAAAACAGATATGTTCTGTTACATCCGTTCTGAAACACTTAGCAAAGCCTTTTCATGCCTAGGCATCCATTTTGAAACATGCCTATGATAACGCATGAATTTTCATGCAATGGTACAAAACACTTAGCAACATCCGTTTATATAATTTTACATAATAATAAAGTGAAAAGGCTAAAAAGCAATATAAAGTTCGGTTCTTGAACATAGTAACGGACACAATGGCATAGCCGGCTACAGATCCTACTTTATAGGCCTTTTAGTGACGCGGCTAAGGTAATGCTTTATATTGGCAGGAAGAAATCTCTGATATCCATTAATCTCATGTGCCAATAAATCCGCAAATAAATTTCGTCGTAGCTACGTAATATCCTACAAACAAGTTTAATAGATATAGAAATCAGTATTAGTTAATGAAACATCAGTAAAAATAACATACAAAGGTATGTTCCACTCACAGTACAAAAAGGTGGGTCTTTGTATCTATTCCACCCTCTCATATACTGGAGATCAAGGAGTCCACTCCCATTTTTGCACAAGACTTCAGTATTAGCAACTCATAAAATTAGAGAAATGCATAATTCATGTGAGTGGTAAATTACCCAGCTATGTCAAGAACAACGTTAGTTTCACGTATGAATTTCCAAGTAAAGACATCCTGGTTCCAAAATGGAATATGTTCATTCACCGCATTCATATAGTGACCGTTAAATCCAAGGGTCTGTTTTGCATACATCAAATCTGGGTTGTCTTTAAAGCACTCATAAACAGGTCTAGGGTCATATATGGTAAACGTCTTCTTTTCTTGATCGAAAACATGAAGCATATATTTTGTACTACTGCACCCTTTCAACCAAAACATTTCGACTGTGACGGTTAGTATAGTTGCTTTCAATTGTCCCATCTCTCTCTCCATCCCACTTCATGAGTGCAGTGGTTACTAAGTTTCAAGACAAACTTTACCTCCTGCCCTCTCAACTAACTTGTGATGGGCCTTCAACAGTTTAATATAAGCATCTATAACCTGAATAAATTTGTCATTTCAGAAAGGACTATTGCGTAGAAAATGGTTAACATGATTAGTAGTTTTGTAATTGTTACCTCGTTAGCTAAGTATCCAGTTGGCAGAAAAAGACATTCCAAATGACTCATGGACACCTGAACATCATCTATGAGCACAAGCTGCTCTTTCCCAGATTTAGAAGGAATGTTTTGAACAACCTCAATTATGGCTATATCATTCTGAGTACACACATAATCTGAAATGAGAAGACAACATATATATATATATATATAGAATTAAAGTAACAGTTTAGTGTGTTTTTTTCTGAATTAATGAATCAAAATTAGGAAATTTAAATACCTTCTGTTAATTGGTGAATCCTGGGATATTTTGGGTTTTTTTTGGAAATTGCTGTTTTTGGCAACTATTTCCTGGTTCTTTGGTGCTTGCGGGGTGACTTATGCATCATTAATTATATGCAACCATTCATCATCATCCATATTTTAACTAGAATATTCGGTTGGTATAATTTCTTCATACACGCTATCGTTTTCCTTCAAAACAATAGAATTTGAAATATGAATGGATTCCTAAATGACCACAGAGGTAGGATATAGATCCCGAGTTCAATATACCAAAGTCAGTTATAAAACCACGCCAGATCGTACAACAACTAGGACAAACCTGGGTCATTTTCTGTGGTGAAGAGACTAATTCAAAGACGTCAGCGTCGGTGTTCGTCGCTGTATCTTGAGACGTAGTCATCTTTTGAAGTCAACAAACTTTGGTTGAAACGTGGTGGAGGTTTGGGTATTTCCCCTAGCCGGTGAGGTGAAGAACAATGGTGATACAAGAGATATGAAAAACAATTAACAGGATCGTTCTATTATAAAGTATGATAGAATACATTTTTGGGCCACACAATTGATTTGGTTACCTTTTTAACACCATGCATGCGCTATTATAGCTATAATATTCTTGATATAGAAATTTAGGAGATTAGTTTCCTATTAAATAAATAATAGTAGTTTTCAATGGTAAGCCATCATTTATTCTCGTAATCTTCCATTTTAATTTGTTTTACATATCGAGGCCATGGCACATCTAGTAGTAGTAGGCACAATGGTTGTTTTCGATAGTACAACTAGGAAAACAATTTAGACTTGATGTTTTAACCAAAATCAACAAATTCAATTTCTCTAAACATTTTGATAATATAAAATTATGCAGTGTGTAGATGTGCAAATAACCGAATTGACTCCATCTGTTATGATTTTATAATATGAAAACTGATTGAACAATGATGATAGCTCTGTCTGTTTGGGTTGAATAATAGAGTTCCATCCATTCGAGTCAACAATCACAACTATCATTCATAACAAGACTTTTATAATAGTGCTTGTTTATTAAGTACATCCATATAGTAATAGTGCTTGTTTATTCAGTACATGCATTCATTAGCTGTATATAGTTCTCATAAGATTTAAACAACTAAATAACTCTCATGGAAACATATTAAGAATCAATTCTTTATATAACCACACCATACATTTGTACTACATTCTTCGTCTTGAACGTTTTATTTTTTTCTCAAGCAGCCTCAACACTAAGGTGTGTCCAAATTCTTCAGCTTGGACTCTTAAATATTCATCAACCCGTAGACGGTTGCGTAGTCCTAATAAACAGAACAACCATGGTTCAACTTTGTAAACAGTCATCATAAACAAATATGTTTAAAATAACTCACCTTCAAATACATGAATTTGATTACAAACAGGATTGAATATCATTTTGCTGTATTCATTAGTGTTGACCCCACCTATTGTTTTTCAGATAAACAAAATTAGCCAATTCTTTTGGGATAACAAATTAGAAAGCTCTCTTTTGAGTTCACATACCTTTTATCCTATCCATTCGTATGTAGAGGACAACCAGTACGTTGAACTCTGACACGGTTTGACGCCAAGTCCATGTGTCGCTGAATATGTGGTTCCATAACGTGTATTATAATACACTTGTACCTATGCGTTAATTTCAGATAAGACCAACTGTAAACAGGTTTTAGATGAATATAGACATCTGTTTTGCTACTAAATTTGTACCTCTCATTCATAAGCACCACATATCTATAGGGCCGCATCCGAAAGTTATTCCTCCCAAATATATCGGACACATAAACAACCAAACCAATAACATCTGGCCAAACCAACAACATATGTTAAATTGTTTGTATGGCTGTTCCACATAAATCAGATATGGGTTTACCTGTTAAAATGCCCTGATCCTGCTGGTATACATCAGTGAAATCCATAAATATACGAAGAACTTGTGCAATCCAAATGGTTCTAGGTGGGTCACTTATAAATGACTGAGCAGATAGAATGGCGTAGTAGTCATAGGGTAACTGAAAAAATATAGCGCAGATCTAAGCCACCAGTATCTGCAAACCCAACTCTTATGAAGTCATAAGCTCGACCTTGAACCAGTAAACTGGTCCATCTCATGGTTTGATCTCCAAAGGCAATCGCTTCCATTTTGGTTCCCTGTGAACACAGTAGTATAGAAAAGTTATGTTATTTTGTTTTTATATAAACAATAGGTCAACAATCTAGATACACACCTCCTCGTCCATCAATATTACACACAAATATATTTCGCCATGGTGTTGACGTACATGATCTTTCCAATACACCAATGCAGTAACATCCCATATACTAATATTGTGTTGTAGTGTTACTGAATGAAATTCAACCCATCTACAACATGGTCGTGTAAACATGTAAAATTCATTTACAGAAGAGTATTTGACAATGAGACTATACGTACCTCTAGGTGGTCATATCAGTGACTACCGGTAGTAGTTCTGCGTAAACCCTCTTCCTCTTCAACGTGTTTGGAGTCATTTTCTGTTGGTGCCAAGAAACTGTGAGTTTTGCACTAATTTTGTTAATGGGTTGCTTAGGCAAGCCAATTTTTAGGATTTTTTTACAATCAGTTCAACATATAGAAAATACAAATAATTTCATTGACACTAGCAGGCTCCCTTACTTTACCATCCCTTATGTATATCAGTAACAGACATGGGGACTCCTGTTGGTCCCCATGCTTGTCAATGCTGAGGGCTCCTGTTGGTGCCCATGTTGGCTCTTCTGTAATATGGATGGGTCCTTTGTGACAATTGTGTGGTTATGGGTATTGTTTTCAAGTATGGTAAGGGTGAGTTGGCTTGTGCTTGCTCCCTTATAGTACCCTCCCTTCCATATTACTACTTATCCATCTCTGGCTCTTGACACTACTCACTGACTTCCCTCTTGCCATGGCTATATTGTGGACGTATTTACCGATAGCAGTAACAGTCACGGGGACTCCTGTTGGTTTTAGCCTAATGGAATCACACTTGATGAAAGGTAATTAGCCGGATGATGAAACCCAAAATCTAGAGGTGTCGATTGGTTTTGGCCAGTCTTGGTATCTCGGTGAACGATGTGTGCTATGTGAGGTGAACTTATTGGGTCTGACGACAATATTAAGGTGAACAGACATGGGGACTCATGTTGGTTTCCTTGGTGGCTTGCTGGACAAAGGTGGTGACCCTTGTGTGGCTATGGGTACAGTTGAAGTATGGTGATGGTGAGGTGCTTTGTGCCTAATGGAATTATGTTTGATGAAAGGTAAATAGCCGGATGATGAACCCCAAAAGCTAGAGGTGCCGACTGGTTTGGGCTAGTATTGGTATCTCGGTGAGCACAATGAGGTGTCATTGTTGGGTTTGACGGCAATATTAAGGTGAACAGACATGGGGACTCCTGTTGGTTTCCTTGGTGGCTTGCTGGA
Organism: Microstegium vimineum; assembly: GCA_022036555.1. Classification (NCBI taxonomy): domain Eukaryota; kingdom Viridiplantae; phylum Streptophyta; class Magnoliopsida; order Poales; family Poaceae; genus Microstegium; species Microstegium vimineum. The sequence goes on from CM039133.1 coordinate 17,380,724, forward strand.
CTACGGATGAGTCCTTTGTGACCCTTGTGTGGCTATGGGTACTATTGAAGTATGATGATGGTGAGGTGGTTTGTGCCTAATGGAATTATGTTTGCTGAAAGATAAATAGCCGAATGATGAACCACAAAAGCTAGAGGTGACGACTGGTTTAGGCCAGTATTGGTATCTCGGTGAGCACATGAAGGTGTTATTTTTGGGTCTGACGGCAATATATTATCTACTATAAGTTGACCTTGTTCTCCAGAAATCCGTTAATGATTTTCTTTCTATGAGCAGGAATTATTGAATTATGTATTGCTACATTAATCTATATTTTGAAAGAGACAGTTCAATACAAATAAGTAACCTGACTGCTTATTTATCGTGCATTTTTTAGATTTAGATTTTTCTGAAAATGGTTAGACAATTTTGAGTGCCTCTGAATATAGTAGCACTACTTATATTTATTCCAAGTTTGAAACTACTTATCCAAATTTTCAGTGATGCTGGTATTTACTTGATATCACAGTCATGGTTTCATTGCAAACGTGCTTTTCAATGATTCAAAGTGATATCGATATATAAACTGATGTAATTAAAACTTACTCTAAACTTATACAAAAAAAAGGCACGGGCAAGAACATTAGTTAGTTTCATTAAGCATACCACACCTTAATGTTCCTGACAATGTCTTGCTGTGAATTGCTTTCATTTTAAGAAAATCCTGTACTTCCCTTATTTAACCCTGTAATTTTCTTAATTTTCTAAGTTGTTGTGACCAAATTTCATTGTAAGTTTCTGACAAATGTCTTTCTATCTTTGTCTTTACAGGTTGCTAGTAGCTATCCTGAGAAGGTATCCTATTCTCCAGCAACTGCAAGAAACTCAGGTAAATCTAAGTTCAGTGTCTCTCTATTTTGCCCAGAAACAATATAAAACTCACTACTTTACCTGGGTGTTTGGATTTGTATGGTGTCTCTCATGGATTGCTTGATCTCTACAATATTTGGGATCCCAAAAGTTTGATTGCCTGGATCTACTTGAATAAGCATAGTGGTTTCTGGGAGATGTGCAAATGCAAGACACCCAGGCAAGTTAAGTTGGTATGCTGTCAAACTTAGATCAATGTCCTCCTATCATGCATTATACTTTTGGGTGTTTTGATATCTAGTTGCATAGCTTGCCTGGGTTGGACCGAATAAGCTAGTTCTAGGCAAACTTTACCAGTGGTAACTTTTGTATACCTGGCTGATGACAGCAGCCGGGATCATGACAAGTCCAGAACCTGGATGATGACAGCAACCGCAAGCTCGAGAAATCCAGCAATCAAACTGTGATATGGGAACAAATAGGTAACAAACTGTTGTTAGCAATCAGTTATGAATACTGAAAAATGTGTAATGCTATAAGTTTTTAACCTGGAAAATGGCAACAGTCGGCAACACGAAAGCGATGACGATCTGGGAACATTCAAAAAACGGTATTGCAGGTACGGATTCAAAACGTCTCCTTCAACTATATAGATTTGCTTATGTACTTGTATTGTAGATCACCTGATAGCATGGAGTATTGATCAGTTTAGAAATTAGATTGTTTACCTGGAGTCGAAGGATAAGTTTTCCTTGTAGATTTGCTAATGTTCCTGTCAATGAAAAAAATAGCGCGCTATTTTGCCGCTATAGCGGCTCAGAGGAGGTGACGCGACGATATTGTTCATTTTTAGGTTATGCTCGCTTTTGCCGCTATAGCTCGCTATCGCGCCGCTAAACATGTTTAGCGCCATAGCGCCGCTAAATGTCACTATTGCTGTGGCTGACCCAAAAGCCAAAACTAAAACAGGCCTGGTCAAATATAGCCCACTAAGGGCCTTGTTTAGGGAAAGACACATGAGACAGCCAAAACCCTAGCCACTTGACCCGACCTCCTAGGCGGTGGCTGCTGGCAGACGGCGGCAGGCTGGGCGAAGGCGGGACCCTGGGCCACAACGGCAGGCTGGGCGACAGCGGCAAGCTGGGTGACGACGGCAGGCTGGGCGGCGGCTGCACATCGTCAGTTCAGGCCGAGTCACTTGAGGTCGCCAACGAGCTCCTGCAGTCCATACGACGGGCGTGCTACCTCACGCTGTCAAAAATGGCTGACCCAAGAGAAACCATTCGAAGTCCTGATGGTAGTGCCCCAACACTAGGTACGTTCTTGTCCCCTGTTCTTCTCCCCTGTTCATTGGTTATTGAGATGCATATGCTAGATGTTTATTGTTTACCTTTGGTTGTGTGTGAATCTGACACTGCTGTCAAAAATCATTGAGATGCATATGCTATTCATTGGTCATCTGACACTGCTAGTGTGATTTACTACTTGATTAGTTCATTTAGGAACATGATTGTATCTCTCTGAAATCTGAATAGTCCAATTAGGAAATCTTAGGAATCTGATGTGTTGATTGATGTTGAAAGGTTGAAAACTGAAATGAAACTTGTTACTAGCAGTGTCAGATGATTACTTGTGGAATGATGAATGCACGATTCTAAGATTTTAATTTTTCTACCATACATTTTCTATTTTTCTACCATACTTAATTACTTATTAATTATGCCCACTTTGTAGGCTTATCTAGCACTGCATCCACATGCAAGCAATCAAATGATCCTGCTGTTGTTGAAGCATCTGACCCAGCTTGGAAGCACTGCACCATGCCAGATGTGAACAAAAAAAATTCTCTCAAGTGCAAGTATTGTGACAACACTTATCATGGTGGAATAACTAGAATCAAATACCATCTTGGTAAAGTTCCTAAATGTGGTGTTGCAAAGTGTATCAAAGTTCCATCTGATGTGCAAAAAGAAATGGTTAACTTGCTGTCAAAGAAGTTGGATAGCAAGCAAAGGAAGAATATGGAGAAAGAAGAGGATAGAGCTGAAGTTGATTTGAGTCATTCTGAAGGAGAGGAACACAGTGATGCAGAAGGCAATTCACGAAATTCAGTTATTGTGTTGAAGAAGGTGACAAGCAAAGGTGTTTCTTCAAGTGGTCCTATGGATAAGTTCTGTAAACTAACACTAGAAGAAATAATGGCTGCAAGGAATAGAAAATTTGTTGTTGCTGATAAGGTTCAATCCAAGTTGTCAACTGAAAAAAGGGAAGACAAAAGGGATAGAGCATGTGAGTACATTTGCTAATTTTTCTATGAAGCAGGTATCCCACACAACACTGTTACACTTCCTAGCTTTGAACTAATGCTTGAGGCTATTGGAGACTTTGGAAGGAACTTGAGAGGGCCAACTCCATATGAGATGAGTGGGAAATTTTTTACAAAAAGGGAAGAGAAAAGTGCAGGAGTTATTGAAGTCTCACTAAGAGTCTTGGGAGCTAAATAGATGCTCAATTATGATAGATGCTTGGACAGACAAGATAGGTAGAGGCGTGATGAATTTGGTAGTTCATAGTGCATATGGTGTTTGTTTTCTTGATTCAGTGGATTGCTCAGCTATGAAGAAAGATGACAGATACATTTTTGAACTGGTTGATAGATGTATTGAGGAAATAGGTGTGCAAAATGTAGTTCAAGTTGTGACTGACAATGCAAGACCAAATGAGGCAGCGACAAGTTTGTTGAAAGCAAAGCACCCCTCTATTTTCTGGAATGGTTGTGCTGCCCATACCATTGATCTAATGTTGGAAGATATAGGAAAGATGCAAAAAGATGCAACAACAATTAGCAAAGCAAAGTGCTTGACTGTTTTTCTGTATGCCCATACTAGAGTTTTGAACCTGATGAAGAAGTATCTTGATAGAGATTTGGTGAGGTGTGGTATTACAAGGTTTGGTACAGCTTATCTCAACTTGAAGAGCTTGCTAGAAAACAAGAAGCAATTGCAGAGGCTTTTTAGGGAAGATGAGCTCAATGAACTAGGCTACCTAAATAGTATCAAAGGGAAGAGAGCAAACAAGGTTGTCAAGTCTGAAACTTTCTGGAAAGATGTAGAGACTGCTGTAAATTACTTTGAGCCATTAGCTAATGTGTTGAGGAGAATGGACAGTGATGTGCCAGCCATGGGGTTCTTGTATGAGAGTCTACTAGAGGCTAAGAATGAGATCTCTAGCAGGTTTAACAATGAGAGGAAGAAGTTTGAGGAATTTTCTCACATCATTGACAAAAGGTGGGACAGTAAGCTGAAGACACCTTTACATAGGACTGGTTACTACTTAAACCCTTTTTATTATTATCAAAACAAGGTGGCTATAGAGGAGAATGAATCATTTAGAGATGGTTTAATAACTTGCATTACAAAGCTTGTTCCAAATGAAGACACTCAGGACAAAATTATTGAAGAGCTTCAAAAGTTTCAGGATGCTAAAGGATCCTTTGGTAAAGAAATTGCTAAAAGGCAGTGCAAAAATATTAAGTTTGATCTAGGTATGAAAATTGTCCTCTACAAAGAAATTCTTATACTGTTTAGTGTTTTCTCTTGGCCTTGGTACCTATTATATATACATAATTTACATTGTCCTCTATTTTTCAGCTTTTTAGCTAAGTGGTGGCTAAATCATGGAAGTAGTGCACCAAACCTCCGAAAGTTAGCTGCTAGAATTCTAAGTTTGACATGCAGTTCATCAGCTTGTGAGAGATGTTGGAGTTCCTTTGAACAAGTATGAATCTGACTTACTGATTCCTATGCATATTTCTACAATTCTTCAATCTGGTTTTGTTAATGTCTTGTCTTATTGAAATAAATCAAATAATAAAATCAAACCTATGCAAGTCCATACAAAGAGACGCAATAGGTTGCTTCATGACAGAATGAGAGATCTTGTGTTTGTCAAGTTCAACTCAAAGCTGAGGCAAAAGAAGGACAACAGGATAAAGATCCCCTTGAGAAACCTGTTCTTGATGCTTTAGAAGATGAAGACAATGAGTGGATCACTGGCATTGAGCCAACAGAATTAGATCCAGCGCAACAAGAAGAAATTGGAGCATCATCACAGGGAGTTGCAGTTGCACCTCAAGGACAAGAAAAAAGGAAGGGAGGTACCCACACCAAGAAGAGAAAGAGGCTGATCCGTACCACTATTGAGGAAGATGAGTTATCAGCTTCATCTTCTGATGGAGAAAATGCCAATGATATGCCATCTAATTCTAGTTCTGATTCTGAGGCTTAAGGATGTGGCTGTGGTGATATGTGTCGATGTGTTTTGTGGTATTGTTGTGGATGTTGTTTGTTCTTAAAGTCTTAACTCTTAAGTTATCAGAAATTCAGAATTTAGGACTTATGCTTATGTAATGCACTAATGTTGCATGAAACTATGTGTGGATGAAACTATTGTATTGTTGTTCTAGTGTTCTTAAAAGATTGTTGTTGTTAAACTATGGATGTGTTTGGTATTGCTGTTCTTAAACTACTCAAGTCTGTGCTTATGCTTAAGTTAATATATTGCATGTTTGCCTATTTGAATTCAAATAGCGCGCTATAGCGGTGAAATAGCATCGCTATAGTGTGCACAGAAACCCGGCGCTACTACACATAGCTGTCGCTATAGCGGGGCTATAGCGTCGCTATAGCGCACGCTATAGCATCAATAGCTTCCGGGAGAGGACGCCGCTAAATTCTATAGCCCACGATTTAAAACATTGGTTCCTGTAGATCACCTGAAAGCATAGAATGGAAAAACTGTAGTGCCTTCGATAATTCATAACATGAGAAATGTCTGTACTGGAAAAACTGTAGATCACCTGATATCATTAATTTGCAGGAACCAGCAACGACAACGAGACGGCGAGGTCGTTGAGGGGTCCCGAGCGATGGGTCTGGCGAGAGAGATGCGAGAGAGGTTCTGGCGATGGTGCTCGATCTTTGTAATATTTGTTTCTGACGAGAGAGGTTATGAATATTTGATTAGCTGGGTCTCATAATTTCTTTTTTTGTTCCTTTGATTGGTCTCTGTAAATTCCATTAATGTCCATGTAAATTCCTTTGATTTTTTTCTTTCCTTTCATTTGTGAACATGCATTCTCAATCTACGCTTTGCCACTACATTTGTGGTCCACTTGTCGGTGCTCGTAGGAAAGGGTCGCACGGCGTGGGGAAGTGCGGACCGAAAGAATAAGGTCACATGAAACCGCATCTCCTCTTTGTTCATTTTAGTTTAGGAGATAAATAGCTAGTTTGGGGTTTACGATCTCTCTCAGTATGCTTTATCATATCTCTTATTAGTTACCCTTTATCATGTCATACCCACTTTATCTCTTATGTTTAAGTGGCTGACACAGCTCTTTCTTATGTCACATGGTTTATCCATATGAGTTTCATATTGTCAGTTTATTACTCCATGATCAAACATATATGTATAGTTGCTATATTACTTTCACTGAGCAGATGTTATACCTTGGGATGTATGTATTTATACCATTATGTTTTATACACCAGATGCCAACTACCAGGAGAGGTGCTACTGGTCATCCTCTTGTTGATAGCAATGACAACAACACCACCAACAACAATGGCGACATTGGATGCGGGCGATCACTTAAAAGATGCGGGCCCTGTCCCCGGGACTGTGGAGTTAGCGAAATAAATAAACGCAAATTAGACATTTTATTCGAAGTAAATGGCGTAGTAAATAGGTAAGTGGGTTGTATTAACCGTGCGGTTAGCGGCCCATGAAGGAGCGAACCGTTAGTGCCGCGGAAGACGGCTTACGTGGCGGTCTCGTATTAGACCGTTGTGGTTTCCCAAAAACCATGGGGCCAAAGCACCGCGCCGCTTGGTATAAATACGTCAGTGATGCGCCTTTCTTGGTTCCTTTCCTTTGGGGATGACACCAAAAAAGGGGAGCAGAGTGAAACCGTCGGCGGCGATGGCGGCAGTGACTAGGGCAACGGTGGCGGTGAGGGCAGCCGTTGCGACGACGATGCCCGTAGTGGTGGAGGAGATCGAGGAGCTAGTGGTGCCGTTGTGGGCGAAGCACTAGATGCGGTGCACCCTAAGGAAGGGCGAGATTAACGATCTCATTTTTGGCGGTCTCCTTTCGGATGAGGCGATCGGCGGCTGGCGTGCAGCGACCGGCGAGGGGTTCCTTGCCCCGAACACTGGGGAGCTTGTCATGTTCACGCCGTTCTTCAGGTGCAGTTTTGGGGTACCGGTGCATACGTATCTTCGCGGCTTGTTGCGTTACTACCGAATTGTATTGTGCAACTTGAACCCAAATTCAATGTTGCACATTGCGGTCTTCATCCACTTGTGCGAGGCGTATTTGGGGATCTACCCCCATTTCGATTTGTTTCGTTATTTCTTCCACCTCAAACCCAACGGAAGTGGGATGTCGAAGATCGTCAGCTCAATGTACATTCAACTCCGGGATGGTATGGCTGAAAAATATATCTCGATGTCGCTGCATTCGAAGTTTGTCGAGTGCAAGTATAGATTGTTTTATATTTATCAAGAGGAGCCCTGCGCACCCTATGATCTTGCCTTTGTCCTGGAGGCCAAGGCGAGCTGGTCGGCGCTGCCTACTAAGGCTAGGTTGGAGAAGGTGCGGGAGCTGCTGAAGCGGCTCGATCGCAGTACCGTTGATGGCGTGCTGGTCGGTTGTAGCTTTATTGCCAGGCATTGTCAACTTTGCAAGGAGAGGGAGCACCGGGCGTATGAATACATCGGGTTTGGAGATAGTACCCGAGAAAGTGTCGGAGGCGCTTCACCCGGATGTTGCTGAAAAGCGACTGAATTTCATCTTCGATCTTGGGAAGCGTTCGACGCTGGAGCAGTCAAGGAAGGCTTTTAATCTTCAGCGTCCTCTGCCATAGGTGAGCAGCTGGCACCGGGTGTGTCTTTGTATGTATTTTTTGTTATGTGGCGTGATGCTTGTTGTTCTATAGGTCCACGGGCAAGACCGTGCTACTTACTTTGCTATGGTACCATCTTCCGATTTGTCGGCGGGTCTTTTTCCTCAGCCAGTTGGTGTCGCTGTTGCTAGTGTTGTGGGTGCTGCGGGGTCTAGTGGCCTTGATCGCCCTAAGGTGTGTTCACCTAATGCTCTGGTGCGTGGTCGCGGTGCACGTGGTGATCCCTAGGAAGAACATGAGGCGTCCCCAACGTCAGTGGAGGTCGACGCATCGCCAGGGGGAGATGGTGGCGCGTCACATGGCATTTAACTAGAGGATGAAGATGTGACTCTTAGTGCGTATCCTGTGTTGGGGACACAAACAATGGTTGGGTTATCGGTCTCACCACCAGCGAGCAGAGCCTCTCGGCGGTCTCCTAGGGCGTCAAGTAAGTTGTGGTCGCCACGTCGGGTGGCCGTTGGTGCAGCGTCGGTGCGTCCCCCATTGGAGGCTTCAGAGGCGGGTGCCACCCCTTCAAGTCAAGCCCACCGCTTTTCTAGGATGCAGACGACGCCTGTCTTGTGAGTGCCTTTCTTTTTCGCTTTGGAATATTTGTCGGTGTCGGATAACTTAACGTGCACAGTGCGACAGCGGCTGACGAACCCGAGTCGTTGGTGTGTTGCCGGAGGTTGCCACTCGGGGCCCGGTTGGAGAGGAGTAGCAAGAGGCTAGTGTGCCTGCTACTGAGTCAGCGCCGTTGAGACTAGAGGCCGTGGTTATCGTCGACCAAGAGGTCGGGGGGAGCCTGGTTCCTCGATAGGTCCGGCAGTTCCCTTGGCTGCTGGTGGTGATGCGCCTGGTGCTCTCCATACGGAGACGAACTCCAATGACACTGTTGTATCGCTCTCCCTCGGGCTTTGCTCGAGGAAGAAACGGAAGAGGCAAACTTTGCCTGGCGTAGAGCCGGTTTTTGAAGAGCTCCCCCGCTCAGAGAAGGCGCCGAAGCGTGGCCCAGTGCATGTCTTCCGAGCTGATGGAGACAAGTGTGTTTTTGTTGATGATGACAAGGCTGAGGAGGTCGCGTTTCTGGGTGACGCATGGAACATGATGGGGCGCATCGAGGTGACCGATCTGTTTTCCCTTTGTTGTTTGGTTGTTGGCCGCCTTGTCTTTTAGATTGACCTGCTGGCTATTTTGTCGCAGGCGCTCCTAAAGGTGGGGAAGGAGCGTAAGCTCCAAATTAATAGATTGGCGCCACTGGCGGCGGAGAGTGTGCAGTTGCGTGCGGAGGCCAGTTCGACGAAGAACCAAATTGCTGGTCTAGAAGCGGACTTGGAGGATGTAGCGTGTGGTTGCGCGAGCTGGAGGTTGTTGTCCTTAAGAAGGAGCGCGGGAACTCGGAGCTTCTTTGATGGGTTGAGAAGGGCCAGGAGGAGGTCACCGATGCGAACTTGAGAGTTTGGCATATGTAGGTGGTGTAGAGGGGTAAGTCCCACTATTGCCCCTTGGTCACATATGTTGTCTTTCTAGCGGATGTTGTTGCCTAACTTCTTCCCCTTGTATCCTTTTCTAGGGCCGTAGATTGAGGTCAGCGTCGGGCGCGACCGCTTCTGGCAGTTGGCGCAAGAGGTAGACCGAGTAGTGGGATGTATATATGAGGAGCCGCTCATCTCGGAGCCTCCAGAGGCAACCGTCAATGGTGTTTTATCGAGGGCGCGAGGCCTTGTGGACTGTTTTAAGTCTTTTACATTGTTGGCGGTGCGAGAGTTGGTCGCCCATGGTGTTGCTATAATCCGGTCGCACTATCCGCAAGTGTACATTGAGAGGGTGCGTGGCGGTTTCGCAGTTGGTACCTGCTAGGCGGATAAGTGTCTCCTTGATGCGGAAGCAGACTTGGTTGCCTTAGAGCTCCTTTTGTACATGGAGTTTTTCGATACGAGGTAGCCGCCGATTGTATCTGGGATACAAGATGTATGTGGACTTGTAAGTGAAATGTATCAAAGCTTTTTATTATCAAGGCGGTGAGCTTTTATTTCACTTGTATGTCCTTGTGTGCCAACTTTGTCATGAGCCGTAGCGATGAATCGTTCGGCCTTGGGTTTACCATGGTCCGCATCATAGGGCCTAGTTCCGCTGCTGCTGACAACCAAGGGGCATGCTGCTGAGAACCCGCAGCATAGAGGGAGAACGCTCATGCATGCGTAGGGAGATGCCAGGGACATGGCGTTTTTTGATAGGCTCAATCGTGGCGTGACTAGGGCTTATGGAGACCGTGCCCGCAGACGCTGGGCGAATAGCCATGCTGTTTGTAGAGTCGTCGACTATTTCGTGATCATAAATACAGTTGCTGCGCATATAACCTTGGAGGCCTCGACCCGAGCGTTACCCCTTGGATGGGAGGCATTACTCGGAAGGTCTGCCGATTTAGTCATAACATAGAGGGTAGATACTCCTACGTGCTTATGACTAATCGACAGGCCAGGTTCGGCGGTTTTCCGATTATAGCAAGGCTGTTTCATGAGGTCGTCGAACGCAAAAAGCATTTTGCAGAGGTCGTCGAACGCTGAGAGCGTTTTGGAGATGTCATGGAACGCTGAGAGCGTTTTGGAGATGTCATGGAACGCTGAGAGCGTTTTGGAGAGGTCGTCGAACGCTGAGAGCGTTTTGGAGAGGTCGTGGAACACTGAGAGAGTTTTGGAGAGGTCGTCGAACGCTGAGAGCGTTTTGGAGAGGTCGTCGAACACTGGGAGCGTTTTGGAGAGGTCATCGAACGCTGCGAGAGTTTTGTTTATAGAAAAAAGCGAATGACGGGGCGGAACTGGCGAATCTTTATTTATTAATTAGGGTACATGCTAAAGGCCTTCTCAGGCATATAATCGTCTAAGTTATTCTATGCTCCACGAGTTTGGGACGTCAATGCCTTTTTGGTCTACGAGTCGGTACAACCCCGGTCAGGTGACCTCTTTTACGACGTAGGGGCCTTCTGAAAGGTCCTAAGTGATGGCTAGAGGGGGTGAATAGCCTAATTTGAAAACTAAAAACAATCTCAACAACAAGTTAGATAACTATGAGGCAAAGCTTGACTTGCACTACCCTACTAGGGGACGCAAAGCCTCCTAACCACAAATTCTATCCTAATCAGCTCTAGGATCACACAATTCCTACTCAATTCTAGTAGCTCTCTAGGCACAACCTAATATACTAAGACAAGAATGAATAAGGTAATGCAAAGAAGGGAAAGGTGATTATACCACCGTGGAGATGTAGAGGATGAACCAATCAAGTGAATACAATGAAATGATCAATCACAATAGACAATGGTTGACACTTGATTTTCTTCCGAGGTTCACTAGTTTGCCAACTAGCTAGTCCCCGTTGTGGCAAGACACTTGGAGGTTCACGCGCTAATTGGAATCACACGCCAAACCCGTCACCGGGTGGCACACAACCAACACAAGATGAGGTTATTGAACCGCCACGAGCAATCCACTAGAGTTACCTTTGCGATCTCCCGCGGGGAAGGCACAAGAACCCCTCACAATCGACTTGTAGTCGACGAAGCACAATCACCAAACTTCTCAATCTACCACTGCTGCTCCAAACCGTCTAGGTGATGGCAATCACCAAGAGCAATAAGAAATCCGCAGCGAGAACACCTCCCAAGTGCCACTAGATGCAAGCTATATGCGAAATGCACTTGGATCACTCAATCTCTATTGGGTTTTCACTAACCAAGCATGGAGATGAGTGGGAGGGAGTTTGCTCAGCTCAAAGGAGTCTCAAGATGTTCAAATGTGCGAGAGAGAAACCCTAGAGCCGGCCAACACATATTTACAACTCCCCTTAAAGTCTTCAAACCGTTGGTCTGATAAGTTGGCAATGGACGCTCTTCACGGGGGCGACGAACGCTCCATCGCCAGCGTCCGACGCACTGTCAGAACTAGCCATTGGGCTGCTGTACGGGTGACGGACGCTCCGTCGCCAGCGTCCGACGCTCGGTCCTCCAGCGTCTGGCGCCTGTCTTCAAACTGCTCGCTTGCAGAGCTCTCTAGAAGCCCGATGGACGCTTCGTAATTTCGCGTCGAACGCTGCGCCTCATTGTCCGGCGCGAACTCCTTCCTCTCGGGTTTCTGAAAATATTTCGAGAAAATATTTCTGGACGCTCTGTCGATCCGACGGATGCTGCACCTCAGCGTCTGATGCTCTTTAAGTTTTCTTTTGGAGCTTCTCTGTGGCCGACGGACGCTTAGGGTTCACTGTCCCAGCGTCCAACGCCATCGTCCGTTGCGTCGGACAACATCCGACGCTCTTTTCTTCAGCGTCCGACGCCCTATGTGCGTCTTTGCTTCTTCCACCTTTGCTCTAAGTTGCCAAGCACTAAGTATCCACTTTGGTGAGCTTGTCTTGGCATGTTTTACTTGTCAATTCTCATGGAGTATGTCACTAGTGCGAACACATGGTGGATAAGTACACATGTATGTTCAGCTTTGATGATGAGTGATCGTCCAACATGAGAGTGTTTCAGTTTGAGTGGCTTACCCTAACCTCTGTGAAAGCAGAAAACATGTGGTTGTCTATTGGCTTGTGGTGTGCAGGTGCTATGCCTAGTGACAGGGGTCCATGGCGTGGAGAAGGTCGAGTAGATGCTTGCCGTGCCGATGGACTGAGAGCGTTGAAGGGCGGAAGCAAGGCTCGGACTGAGGGACCATGGGCGCCGGAGGACTAGCTATGGTGGCTAGTACTTGGCACCAGCGAGTGCGAGAAGACATGGAGGTAGACCGAGTTGACCAAGTCAAGACGGTGGACGCACGAGTCAAGCGGAGGCTCAGGGGACTCGGAGTCTGACCGGGCGAAGACAAGGTGGCTCACGTCGAGTGGTTTGGGCCTCAAAACCATCCGCCTCGGTTTCCGAGTTTGGGCCGCAAAACTCGGGGTTCGGTAGTTGAGCCCAAAGCTACCGGTGGCGGGTTTCCTGGGTTTGGGCCTCAAAACCAAGGCGGAGCTTCCGAGGAAGCGGGGATGGCACATCGCGGAATCCTGGAGGTTGCGTCGAGGTGACTTCAACTCCCGGTAGGAAGCGGGGCCGTCCATTCAAATGAGTGGCTGGGAGTTACCGACTTGGATTACAATATCTTAGGGCTAGGTAATTCGGTATTGTATCTAGTGGGGTCTTTGGGAAATAGCCAAAGCCCCGTTAAATAGAGGATGAAGGGGTATCCTCATCCTCATATCTTGCATTACTCTCTCTCCCACCTATTCCTAGGTTTTCCCTTCCCTAGCTCCCTCTTGCTTGAGATCCACCGTGTCACCGGTGTAAGAACTTGTGATTGTTGCGAGGAATCGGAGGCCGTAACCTCCGTAAGCCACGGTGGCTTCGATTTCGTGATTGTGTCCCCGGTATGCTTGTATTCTTCCCGTTTTGCTTTTGCTCTCTCTTTTCCCGAGATGATTCCTCTTTGTTGAGAGTAGCTTTGCAAAATCGACTTGAACCAAGTTGTTCGTATTCGTGAGGAGCTTCTTTGCACCGAAGGAATTCTCCTCAAACCTCACGAGTGTGTAGATCGGGCGATTTCTTTGTGGCGTTCTTCATTTTGCTCTCTTCTCCCCCAAATCCGAGTGTTCCTGTTTATCCTCTCTAAATTGAGCGATGATTTCTTCGGGATAGCTCCCCAACTGCACTAGGATCATGCCTACAAAGTTTGGTTGCAGTTGGTGATCATTTGGTTGAGTTTTGAGAAGATTTGGCGGAGAGAAGCTCGTTTTCACGAAGAACAATTTTCTGAGCGTGAGCTCCGGACTAACCTCCGGACCACTTTGACTAGGCTCCGGACCATAGGCCACTGGTCCGGTGGTCAAGTCCCGGGAGGCTGTCTGACTATTCAGAGCGTCGGACCAGAGCCGTTGGTCCGACGGTGAGCACCAGACGAGTGGTCCGAAGCCAGGGTCCTTGTTGTACTCTTTTTGCTCTGTGGCGAGTGTGTGCACCGGACCACTTCCTATAGTCAGATGGTGAGCGTCGGACTACGTGTCCGGAGCCTAGGCACTTACTGCATGCTTTCTGGGCAGGCGTCGGACTTCTCAAAGGAGGCATCGGACTAGTCCGGTGGTGCCCTGTTGTGCACCGGACCAAAGGCACCGGACCACTTCCATTGGTCTGGTGGTCTTGACCAAGGTAGTCTGGAGCCTCCTGTGGTTTGCTGTTTTTCCTCGTTTTGCCTAGGATCTTGCCTCTTTTCCCTAGGGGTTGAGAACATGTGTTTTGGGGTTTCCGGTGATTTTCCTCCACTGCCGGTGAGCTCTCTTTTCTCCGTTTTCATCTGAAGCAAGTGGGTTTGGTTTTTGGGAAGAGTGGCCCGAACATTTTGAGAGATATTTGAGGCTCCCATTTACCCCCCCCCTCTGGTCTCCGTTCTCGGTCCTTCAATTGGTATCAGAGCGGGTTAAGGATCAATCCACCTTACACGGTTCTTGATCCGCGAAGGCGACATGGGCGAGGTGCTGGTAAACCTCCCTACTTCAATGGAACCAACTTTGCCTATTGGAAGGTGCACATGTCGGGTTACCTCCAAGGGCTTGACACAAAGTTTTGGGAGATTTGTGAGAATGAGAACTACGTGGTTACCGATGCCTAGATTACGCAGCATGCATCAAACGCAAGAGCCCGTAGCATTCTCTTCTCTTGTCTGTCTCTTCCAGAGTTTGAACGGGTTTCGAGTCTTACTACGGCACGGGAGATCTGGCAAACACTCTTGAGATATCATGAGGGAAACCCTCAGATCAAGTCTAGACTCTTCGACATGTGCCGTAGAGAGTACGAGAAATTTGCTCAGTTGGCCGACGAATCTGTTGACGGGATGTTCACTCGCTTCCAATCTATCGTCAACAAGATGCATGCTAATCGAGCCAACTTGCCTTATGATGATCATGAGATGACCATCAAGCTTTTGCATGCTCTTGATCGAAAGGTATGGGAGATGAAGGTGGCTGCCATTCAGGAGTAACCGGGCTATGATGCCCTGACCGTGGACGAGTTGTTCAGCAAGCTCAAGTCCTCGGAGATTGACTACCAGTCCCGGGTCAAGCTCGAAAACCGGTCGAAACCATCTATGACGTTGGTTTCTGGCCCCGGCAGTACATCTTCTTCCTCCTCTGACCCTTCACACTCTTTGTTCGCTTTGTCTTTGATTTCTGTGACAGAGGATCAAGTGGAGGCTCTTGGAGATGATGAGCTTGCTTTGGTCATCACCAAGTTCTCATGGTTTCACAACAACCGTTTGAACCGTCGGCGTGGTGGCTCAGCCAAGGGGTGCTACCGTTGCGGTGATCAGGATCACTTCATCGCAAACTGCCCCAAGAAAGCTGCAGGCGACTTCACCAAGCGCAAGAACATGCGCGAGCACCACTTCGAGGACAAGCACAAGCCGAAGGGTGGCTACCACAGAAGGTCCTCCAAGAAGGTGATCGACAAGGTGAAGGCCAAGCACCGAGCCTTCCTCGCCTCCCTCAGTGACATCGATGCCTCCTCCGACGGAGATGCTTCTTCGAGCGATGATGAGTCCAAGGTAAAGGTTGAGGACAAGTTGAACGGCCTATGCTTCTACGCCGACGCCAAGCACGATGGCTTTTGCACCATGGCGATTGAAGAAGGCAAGGTCGGCAAGCGTAAGGATGGCCCCGACTACGACTACGACTCAGACACACCCGAGGCTTGTGGATTCCGGATGTTAACGCCATATGACCGGAAGTGCCAAGTGGTTCTCCAGCCTCGACCCCGTGCGCCACACCGAGTATATATCATTCGGGGACAAGAGTAAAGGCAAGGTTGTCTCCCGGGGGTCCATCTGAGTCAATTCGTCTTTTGTCCTCAAGGATGTTGCTTTTGTTGCGAATTTGCATTTTAACCTTCTCTCGGTTTCGCAACTCCTTGAAGACGGTTTTGAAGTAAGCTTTAAGCCAAGGTAGTCCGGAGGCTCCTGTGGTTTTCTGTTTTTCCCCGTTTTGCCTAGGATCTTGCCTCTTTTCCCTTGGGGTGAGAACCTGTGTTTTGGGGTTTCCGGTGATTTTTCTCCACTGCCGGTGAGCTCTCTTTTCTCCGGTGAGCACCCAGCAACTGAGTCTGGTTTTTGGGAAGAGTGGTCCAAACATTTCGAGAGAAATTTGAGGCTCCCATTCACCCCCCCCCTCTGGTCGCCGTTGTCGGTCCTTCAACTAGGTCCTAAATGCACATGCAATATAGATAACACCTAGTGGCACTTGACAAACTGCAATCACTTTTGCATTTCCCTCTTAATAGTACGGTTCTCTAACCTAAATGTGATCACACCCGCTTGGTGTCTTGATCACCAAAAGAAAAGCCCTAGCAAATACCTTTGCCTTGAAAAGCTTAGGGTCTTTCCATTTTCCTTCTTCTCCAAGTGTGAGCTCTTGCAATCACTTTGTTTCCTTGCTTGCTCCACCACTTGTCATCATCTTCAATGAGTGTACTAGACCTACTCAAACACTTAGAGCTAGGTTAGTACCTTAGGTTTCATCAATTATCCAAAACACTAGAGATCTCTCAATCTCCCCCTTTTTGGTAATTGATGACAACCCGATATAAATGATATGAAATATGATTTTAAATTCACAAAGGGTTTGAAAGTGTTTTACTCCCCTACATATGTTCACTACTTATGATTATGAGTCAAAGTTTTGCACATATGCTTAGATAGACCTTTGGGGAGGGGTAAACCTCTTGCAAACTATGACATGATGCTAAGGTATAAGAAATGGACCTTTGAAGCGTGATACCATTCGAAGTGCGCCAATCATACCTTCCTTAGCAACATGGTTAGCTCGATACCAATTGGATATACACAAGATATTCTAAGGATCTAGCTAACTTCTATACATGCTAGTGATCAATTCATCAATTAAGATCATACTAGGCATGTACCACACAAGAAAGTCATATTGAATTGAAGTACAATGCAAGCAGACATATGTGTAAGTGCACATCCAAATGCAACAACTTGTTCATAGGCTTGCTCCCCCTACTTGTGTGCTCAAATTTTAATTTTTCAATTTTCAAAATCCTATTTCTCCCTATTTCTATTTTCTCCCCCATCTCATATTAAGATCATTTTTATCACAATTTCTCCCCCTTTGTTACACATTACCACAAAGGAAACCACTTGTAGTAACATGTATCACTTGAGGATACTTAGGAAAGTTTTATTGATCAAGTCAATTTAGAGAGATAGTGGGGTGAATATGCTTTATAGTTCAATCTAGATTACTTGTCCTATATACTTAACACGGTTTAAACCATGGACAAGCTTCTTCACTCATCTTGTAATGGTTATCTTGGCCATGTTGGTTAAGTACAAGAATAAGCATTCTAGATGAAACATGTGAGGTTTCAAGCTTATCAACATGTCATATGCCACCACTAGATCAAAAAAAACTCATAGAAGCTATAGTGGTACCATATGTACATAAAAATATTTCGTTTTTCATGAATGAGACTAATTTAGCAATAGATGATGCCTATATGCTCTACACAAGTCTATCAAGGGATGAATGCATATGTCAATCAATTGTACCTTGCTATTTTGGAGTACAGGCATGTCATAAGTGGGGTGCATCAACTCATGTTGGAGAAAACCAAGATATTCAACTCATTCCTCAACTTGCAAAACCTCTTCTCATCAAGTGGCTTGGTGAATATGTCGGCTAATTGATCATCGATGCCCACATTGTCAATGAAAATGTCACCCTTTTGTTGATGATCTCTTATGAAATGGTGTCTCACATCTATGTGCTTGGTTCTAGAGTGTTAGATGGGATTGATTGTAAGCTTCACCGCACTTTCATTGTCACATAGCAAGGGAACCTTCTTGAACTTGATTCCATAATCATTCAAGGTGGCCTTCATCCATAATAGTTGTGCACAACAACTCCCCGCACTAATATATTCGGCTTCGGCGGTAGAGAGTGCCACACTATTTTGCTTCTTGCATGACCATGAGACTAGTGATCTTCCCAATAGTTGACATGTTCCACTAGTGCTCTTCCTATCAACCTTGCATCCCGCATAATCGGAGTCCGAATATCCAACTAATTCAAATCTTGACCCCTTGGGAAACCATAATCCAACATCTTGTGTATGCTTCAAATATCTCAAGATTCTTTTTGTGGCCTTCACATGACTCTCTAGGAGATGCTTGAAATCTTGCACACATGCATACACTAAACATGACATCCGGTCTTGATGTAGTCACATAGAGTAGACTCCCAATCATCGACCGATAGAGTGTTTGATCCACAATCATGCCACTTGTATCATTATCCAAGTGTCCATTAGTCTCCATAGGAGTACTAATGACTTTAGCCTCTTCTAATCCAAACTTCTTCATCATGTCCTTGATGTACTTCCCTTGATTCACAAATGTGCCATTCTTCATTTGTTTGATTTGAAGTCCAAGGAAGTAACTAAGTTCACCAATCATGGACATCTCAAATTCATTTGCCATCATTTCACCAAACTCTTCACAAAATTCTTGATTTGTAGACCCAAAGATAATGTCATCCACATAGATTTGCAAGACAAACAAGACACTTCCAATCTTCTTTGTGAATAGGGTGGTGTCAACCAATCCAATTTTGAATCCCTTAAAGAGGAGAAAGCTTCTCAACCTCTCATACCATGCTCTAGGTGCTTGCTTCAATCCATAAAGAGCCTTCTTGAGCTTGAATACATGGTTGTGCTTCTTTGTATCTTCAAATCCTGGTGGTTGCTCAACATACACCTCCTCATTGATATACCCATTCAAGAATGCACTTTTGACATCCATTTGGTATAACTTGATGTTATGTGCACATGCATAGGCTAATAGAATCCTTATTGCCTCTAATCTTGCCACCGGAGCATATGTTTCCCCAAAGTCAAGACCTTCTACTTGAGTGTACCCTTGTGCAACTAGTCTTGCTTTGTTTCTCACTACTATTCCATCTTGATCTTGCTTGTTCTTGAATACCCATTTGGTTCCAATGACATTGTGATTTCTTGGTCTATCCACTAGTTCCCAAACTTGATTTCTTGTGAAGTTGTTAAGCTCTTCATGCATTGCATTTATCCAATCCACATCCTTCAAAGCTTCATCAATCTTGGTTGGCTCAAATGATGAGACAAAAGAGTAATGCTCACAAAATGAAGCCAATCTTGATCTTGTTTGTACACCACTTTGAATGCCTCCAATCACTTGATCCAAAGGATGATCTCTTGCAATGTTGGTTAGTTGGAGCACTGCATGTGGGAATCATGAGCAATCGGTTGAGATGATGAACTAGCTTGATTTTGATCTTGAACATGAGCTTCACTAGTACTTGCTTGATCTTGAGTTGGAGAGCCACTTGCTTCTTCTTGTAAGGGAATGGTCACTTGATCTTCATCTTCATCTTGCACTTGTCTTGGTATAATGTCACCAATATACATATCCTTCATTGCATTGACCAACTTGTCACCTCTTACATCATCTAAGTTTTCTTGTTCATCTTGAGAGCCTTGTGTTTCATCAAATTCCACATCATGCACTTCCTCAAGAATTCCACTAGACAAGTTCCACACTCTATAGGCCTTGCTAGATGTAGAGTACCCAAGTAGAAATCCCTCATCACATTTCTTCTCAAACTTGCTTAGTCTTGTCCCTTTCTTCAATATATAGCATTTGCACCCAAATACCCGAAAGTAAGCAATGTTTGGCTTTCTTCCATTGAATAACTCATATGGAGTCTTCTCAAGCATCCCATGAAAATAGAGATGGTTGCTAGAGTAGCAAGCCATGTTGATAGCTTCGGCCCAAAAAGAATGACTAACATTGTATTCACTCAACATTGATCTTGCCATGTCAATCAAAGTTCTATTCTTTCTTTCAACTATCCCATTGGATTGTGGAGTGTACTTTGGAGAGAATTGATGGTTGATCCCAAAGTCATCACAAAGTTCATCAACTCTTATGTTCTTGAACTCACTCCCATTGTCACTTCTAACTCTCTTGATAGTTGTTTCTAACTCATTTTGGCACCTCTTGACAAATGACTTGAAGATATCAAATGTGTCACTCTTGTCACTCAAGAAGAATACCCATGTGTATCTTGTGAAGTCATCTACTATCACAAATCCATACTTGTTTCCACCAATGCTTAAATATGTAGTTGGCCCAAAGAGATCCATGTGCAATAACTCAAAAGCTTTGCTTGTACTCATGATGCTCTTCTTTGCATGAGTGTTACCAACTTGCTTTCCGGCTTGACATGCACTACATAGCTGTCCTTCTCAAATGAGACATCTTTCAAGCCTCTCACAAGATCATGCTTGACTAGCTTGTTCAATTGCTTCATGCCAACATGTCCAAGCCTTCTATGCCATAGCCAACCCATGCTTGATTTGGTAATGAGATATGTTGAGAGTTGAGTCTCACTAGCATTGAAATCCACAAGATATAGGTTCTCATACCGAAAACCCTTGAAGATCGTATTAGAACCATCCACACTTATGATTTCCACATCCTCCACTCCAAATATGCACTTGAAACTGAGATCACATAATTGAGCCACCGACAATAAGTTGAACTGAAGCCTTTCAACTATAAGCACATTGCTAATGCTTAGATCATTGGAGATAGAATTATTTCCAAACCCTTTCACCTTGCCTTTGCCATTGTCACTGAAAGTTATACTATCAAATCCATGATCACTCTCTTGGTTGATTGAGTTGAACATCCTTCCATCTCCGGTCATGTGTTGAGTGCACCCACTACCAAGCACCCAATGCCTCCCTCCGGCTTTGTAATTGACCTACAAGAGAGATCAATTCTTTTTAGGTACCCAAACTTGATTGGGTCCTCCAAGGTTAGTTACCAAGGATTTTGGTACCCAAATGGACTTCTTGGAAGCCATCCATGGTGCACCAACAAACTTGGCATGAACACCATTAGTACCCTTGGAAAGAACATATAGTGAATCAACTCTAATAGAGGATATATCTTGCTTGGCCTTCTTGTTCTTGCATGTTTGCTCATTGTGACCAACTTGCTTGCAACTTTTGCAATAGCTACCGGTGTTCTTCACAAAACGAGTCTTGTAAGGAACAAAAGCGGCCTTGCCTTTCTTGGGGGTCTAGCCCAATCCCTCTTTGTAGAGAGAAGCTCTTTGGCTACCCAAGCACATAAGAAAGTGGTCCTCACCTCCATAAGCCTTAGCTAAGGAGTGATTGAGCTTTGTAACCTCCTTCTTAAGGGTTTCATTTTCCACCATTAGTGAGGCATCACAAGTGAAACCATCACTAGTAGATAAAGTAGAAGTGGTAGTGCTACAAGTGGGGTTAGTGGGAGCAACAATGATAGGAGCATAAAATGATTCATCAAGAATATCACAAGTAACTCCCATGTCACATGTTTGAACAATCTCTTTCTTACTTTGATCTAAGAGAGAGGAATGAGCTCTTTCAAGCTTAGTGTGAGACTTCACTAGCTTCTCATGGGCTTCCATTAGCCTCTCATGAGATGCTATGGCCTCATCAAGGTTTTGCTCAAGAGCCACATTGGTCTTGCGTAATTCCTTGCATTCCTTCCTCTTCTTATTTATGTATTCCTTAGCTTGTTCAAGCATGTCCATGAGTTCCTCCCTTGAGGGCTCCTCACTATCACTATCGCTCTCACTCACTTTCATCATGAGAAAGTACCTTAGTGGACTTAGCCATGAAGCATGATGATGGAGTATCAAATAGAGAGACCTTGTCCCTCATTGCAATGCTTGCAAGAGCCTTCTTCTTGGTAGTGGCCTTCTTCTCTTGATCATCATCATCACATGAAGAGTCACTATCCCATGTCACTATGTGAGAATACCCCTTCTTCTTTTTCTTGTCTCTCTTCTTGTGATCATTATCATCTTTGTCACTATTGTATGGACAATCACTACGTGAAAAATGATTTTGCGCAGCGGGCAAAATTAGTTTTCTGCAGCGGGCAAACACGTCCGCTGCGATGCTAAGGTCACGGTAAATCGTGACCTTCTCGCAGCGGGCGTGTTTGCCCGCTGCAGTAAATCGATTAACCGCAGCGGGCAACATAAGGAGTCCAATGGGGTTAATGCTATTTACCGCAGCGGGCACACTACAATGCCCACTGCGGTTAATCATTCAGAAAAAAGAAAAAAAAGAAAAAAAAACCTAGATAGGCCCGCCGAGCCCATCCACACACCCGACGAGCCCATCCAGGTTGCCTCCGTCGGGTGCTCTCCGCACCAGATCCCGCCGCCGGTGATGGAGGAGGGGCACCGGCCGCGGATCCAGCCGCCGCCACCGCCGCCCTCGCGAGATCCTCAAGGATGACGCCGTCGTGGCGGTCCGCGCGTGGTGGTCCGCACCGCCATGGGGTCTGCCCCGACGTGGATGCCTGAGCCGTGGCCGCGCACGCCGCCATCCGCACGCCATGCCCGAGTCGTGGCCCCGCGCCGACCATGCCGCGTGACCCGCGCCAGGGGCCCCGCTGCTCCGCGCCATGCCGCCCACTGCTCCGCGACCCGCGTCGCCCTCTGCTCCGCTGCTTCACACGCCGGTGAGGGAGAGAGAGGGACTGGGAGAGGGAGGAAGGGAGTGGGAGACGGTTGAGGGAGAGAGATGTCTGAGGGAGAGACGTCTGAGGGAGAGAGACGGCTAAGGGAGGGAGACGGCTGAGGGAGGGGATTGTGGGAGTGAACCCTAAGAGTTGTTTTTATATGTGTTGCGGTTATTGGGACTCGCCGTGGGCCTAATGAGCTCAGCCTTAACCGTGACGGTCCTTATAAGATGCCCGCTGCGGTAATTTACCGCAGCGGGACCGCAGCGGGCACATTAAGACGTCCACTGCGGTAAATAGATATTTACCGCAGCGGACGTCTTAATGTGCCCGCTGCGGTAAATCAATTTACAGCAGCGGGCAAAAATGTCCGCCACGGTAAATAAAAAATAGACCGCCACGGGAAAGCCTAGGATTTTTCGCAGCGGGAAAAATAACAGTCCGCCACGAAGGGCTTTTAGGCAATGCTGTGCAAAATCGATTTTGACGTAGTGAATGAGCAATGAGATGATCAAAGCTTCCACACTTGAAGCACTTCCTTGGCTCATCAATGTTCTTGGAAGATGGTCTCTTCCTTCTTGCATGATAGCCCTTCTTCTTCATGAATCTTCCAAATTTTCTCACAAATAGAGCCATTTCTTCTTCATCAACCTCACTAGCACTTGAGTCTTTCTCCTCACTTGATTCTTCATTTTTGGCTTTGCCCTTGCTCTTGTGAGATGAAGTAGCTTTGAAATCTATGCTCTTCTTCTTCTTCTCATCTTTCTTTTCTTCTTTCTTGATGACTTTCTCTTTGTTGTCCCAGTAAGCATCTTGTGTCATCACATCTCCCAAGACTTGGTTAGGAGTCACGGTATCCAATCCACCTCTCACAATCAAGGTCACAACAGTCTCAAACCGAGATGGGAGACTTCTCAAGAACTTGTGAGAGAAGTCCTTGTCCTCAACCTTCTCACCAAGAGCCGTGAGATCATTGACTAGCACTTGTAGTCTATGGAACATCTCCGACACATTCTCATCATCCTCCATCTTGAAACTTGCAAACTTTTCTTTGAGGATGTATGCCTTTGCACTCTTGACGGCTTGAGTGCCATCAAATGATTCTTCTAGCTTCTTCCAAGCCTCATGAGCACTCTCAAGATTCTTGATTTGCTCAAACACTTTTTCAACAAGTGCCTCATGAATAGCACGTAGAGCAATGTCATTGTGTTGCAACTTTTCTTCCTCTTGTGGAGTGGGAGCCTCCACATTCACAACCTCAAATTTCTTGTCCACCACTAGCCAAACTTTTCGGCTAATTGACTTGATATGAGTGGTCATCTTGACTTTCCAATAGCCATAGTTTGAGCCATCAAACTTGGGTGGTTTCTTCATGTTGTTGATATGATCCATCTTCACACCGTAGGTTGTTAAGCCTCAAATCAACGGTGTACTAGCTCTGATACCACTTGAAAGGTCCTAAGTGATGGCTAGAGGGGGGTGAATAGCCTAATTTGAAAACTAAAAACAATCTCCACAACAAGTTAGATAACTATGAGGCAAAGCTTGACTTGCACTAGCCTACTAGGGGATGCAAAGCCTCCTAACCACAAATTCTATCCTAATCAGCTCTAGGATCACACAATTCCTACTCAATTCTAGTAGCTCTCTAAGCACAACCTAATATACTAAGACAAGAATGAATAAGGTAATGCAAAGAAGGGAAAGGTGATTATACCACCGTGGAGATGTAGAGGATGAACCAATCAAGTGAATACAAATGAAATGAATCAATCACAATAGACAATGGTTGACACTTGATTTTCTTCTGAGGTTCACTAGTTTTCCAACTAGCTAGTCCCCGTTGTGGCAAGACACTCACTTGGAGGTTCACGCGCTAATTGGCATCACACGGCAAACCTGTCACTGGGTGCCGCACAACCAACACAAGATGAGGCTATTGAACCGCCACGAGCAATCCACTAGAGTTCCCTTTGCGATCTCCCGCGGGGAAGGCACAAGAACCCCTCACAATCGACTTGTAGTCGACGAAGCACAATCACCAAGCTTCTCGATCTACCACCGCTGCTCCAAACCGTCTAGGTGATGGCAATCACCAAGAGCAACAAGAAATCCGCAACGAGAACGCCTCCCAAGTGCCACTAGATGCAAGCTATATGCGAAATGCACTTGGATCACTCAATCTCTATTGGTTTTCACTAACCAAGCATGGAGATGAGTGGGAGGGAGTTTTCTCAGCTCAAAGGAGTCTCAAGATGTTCAAATGTGCGAGAGAGAAACCCTAGATCCGGCCAACACATATTTACAACTCCCCTCAAAGTCTTCAAACCGTTGGGCTGATAAGTTGGCGACGGACGCTCTTCACGGGGGTGACGAACGCTCCGTCGCCAGCGTCCGACGCACTGTTACAACTAGCCATTGGGCTGTTGTACGGGCGACGGACGCTCCGTCGCCAGCGTCCGACGCTCAGTCCTCCAGCGTCCGGCGCCTGTCTTCAAACTGCTCGCTTGCCGATCTCTCTGGAAGCCCGACGGACACTTCGTAATTTCGCGTCGGACGCTGCGCCTCAGCGTCCGGCACGAACTCCTTGCTCTCGGGTTTCTGAAAATATTCCGAGAAATTATTTCCGGACGCTCTGTCGATCCGACGGACGCTGCACCTCAGCGTCCGACGCTCTTTAAGTTTCCTGCTGGAGCTTCTCTGTGGCCGACGGATTCTCGGGGTTCACTGTCCCAGCGTCTGACACCATCGTCCGTTGCGTCGGACAGCGTCCGACGCTCTTTTCTTCAGCGTCCGACGCCCTTTGTGCGTCTCTGCTTCTTCCACCTTTGCTCTAAGTTGCGAAGCACTAAGTATCCACTTTGGTGAGCTTGTATTGGCATGTTTTACTTGTCAATTCTCATGGAGTATGTCACTAGGTCCTAAATGCACATGCAATATAGATAACACCTAGTGGCAGTTGACAAACCGCAATCACTTTTGCATTTCCCATCTTAATAGTACGGTTGTCGAACCTAAATGTGATCACACCCGCTTGGTGTCTTGATCACCAAAAGAAAAGCCCTAGCAAATACCTTTGCCTTGAAAAGCTTAGGGTCTTTCCATTTTCCTTCTTCTCCATGTGTGAGCTCTTGCAATCACTTTGTTTCCTTGCTTGCTCCACCACTTGTCATCATCTTCAATGAGTGTACTAGACCTACTCAAACACTTAGAGCTAGGTTAGTACCTTAGGTTTCATCAATTATCCAAAACACTAGAGATCTCTCACCTTCCCAGTGTGATGAGAGCTTGCGCAAGCCATCGGTCTTGAGCTTCCTTTTGAGGACGAGATCGCCTGTGGTGAAAGATCTGTCTCTTACGTTGCGATTATAGTAGCGACGGATGCCTTCGAGGTATTTGGCTGTCTGGAGGCACGAAGTTAGTCGTTGCTCTTCTGAGACGATCGAGGTCGTCAGATCGTGCCTGGTTGGATGTCTCCTCATCGTAATGCTCGACCCATGGGGAACGGAAAACGACATCGGCTGGGATGACAGCCTCTGAGCCAAAGACCATGAAGTATGGGGAAACACCAGTATTGCATCTGGGTTGGGTGCGCAGTACCCATAATCCCACCGAGGGCTCGCGTAACCAGCGTCCTGGGTTCTTCTCCTTCTGATACAAGCGATTTTTGAGTGCGTCAAGTATCATGCCATTAGCACATTCTTCTTGGTCGTTAGTTCTGGGTGGGCGACAGAGACGTATTTGACCAGCATGCCATGCTCCTCGCAGAAATCCCAAAAAAAGTTGCCCATGAAGTTGGAGCCTAAGTTAGTGATGATGGAGTTTAGTAGGCCAAAGCGGTGTATGATTTCGTTGATGAAGACAGTGGCGTTTTCAGCGGAGCCTTTGTGATCGGCTTGGCTTCGATCCACTTGGAGAACTTATCCAAGGCGACATAGATCCACTTGAAGTTTTCGGGCGCTGGTCGGAAAGGGCCGAGCATGTCAAGGCCCCAGCGGGCGAAGGGCACGGAGGCCGGTATTGCTTGGAGCTCTTGAGCCGGTAGGTGAGTTTGCTTGGAGAAGAATTGACATCCCTTGGAGGTGTGGACCATTTTCTCGGCGTCGGCAACTGCTGTTGGCCAGTAGAAACCTGCTCGGAAAGCTTTGTGCACCAATGTTTTTGCGGCGGCATGGCTCCTGCACATGCTAGCATGGATGTCTTATAGAATTGTGGTGCCCTCCTCCCTAGAGACGCATTTGTGTAACACCTCGAATTTGGAGTTCTTCCTCATCAGTGCACCGTCGACGAAAATGTAGTTCTGTGCGCAGCGGGCTAGGCGCTCAGCTTCCGTGTTGTCGGATGTTACGAAGTTGTTTGAGAAATACTAGACAAAGTCATCGTGCCAGTCGGCTAGTCCGGCGGGGATCACTCCGATCAGTTTGTCAGCCGGTGGGGGAGGTACACCGCCGGATGTGACTTCGTGATTGTCGAAGATGGATGGTTCAGGTAAGTCTTGAACGAAGACCCCCATTGGTACGGGAGACCGTTATGATCCTAGCTTGGATAGCCCATCCGCCACATGATTTTGATCACGGAGAACGTGGTGGTATTCGATGCCGAAGAATTTGCCTTCCAATTTCCGAATGGCGGCGCAGTATGCGTCCATCTTTTCGTTAGAGCAACTCTAGTCTTTGTTCAGCTGGTTGATTACCAGGGCTGAATCGCCATTGACAATGGTGCGTTTGACACCGAGTTCACTGGCGATGCGGAGTCCGTGGAGGGCTGCCTCATATTCAGTGGCATTGTTGGATGCTGGGAACAGCAGGCGAAGAACGTAGCGAAGCTTGTCGCTAGATTTAGATATGAATATAAGACCGACCCCTGATCCATGGATGGTTAAGGACCTAACAAAGAATAGAGTCCAGTGCTCCGGAGCCTCCATCATTATTGGTGTTTGGATGTCGGTCCATTCGGCGATGAAGTCGGCGAGCACTTGCAACTTGATCGTCTAGCAACCCTGGAAAGCAATGTTGAACGTTTCGAGCTCGACCGCTCATTTGATGATGTGTCTGGTGGTGTCTTTGTTACGCAGGATATCTCCTAGCGGGAATTCGGTGATGACGGTCACCTTGGAGGGTCGTTGGAAATAATGCCGAAGCTTACGTTCAGTGATGAGGACTGCGTACAGGAGTTTTTGTACCTAGGGGTATTGTGTCTTGGACTTGTTGAGCACCTCACGGGCGAAGTGACATGGTCGTTGGACTGGGTAAGCATGCCCGTCTTCCTCGCGCTCGACTACCATGACGGTGCTGACAACTCAATTGGTAGCGGCAATGTAAAGCAGCATTGGCTTGTCGTCCCTCGGGGCGATGAGCACGGGAGGTTCTGTGGGGTACTTTCTTAAGGTCGGCGAAAGCTTGATCGGGCTCGGTGTTCCATATGAATTTTTGACCACCCTCGAGGAGTCCAAAGAACGAGAGGCCCTTTTCACCGAGGCGAGCGATGAAGCGATTTAAATCATCCATGCATCCGACGAGCTTGTGTACATCCCATCAATCAAGGTAGAAACCTCAAATCTCTCCACGGGTAACAACTCCAATCTCTCTCCAATAAGAACCAAGTTCAGTAAGAATCTATTCAAAAGAGGATCCGGGCCGCTCATGACCATGAGCACGACTGATATATCAAATTTACACTTTGCAGATGTGTGCACTTTCACTTCAAGACGTGATTCCCATTTGCCCGGGGACACGACTCCCCAAGACACTACCAAGGCGAACAAGCAGGGTTTCACTACGAGACCTTTCACACGGTCCAACTAATAGGATGCAACCCGTAGGGTTTTGCCCATTTGCCGGAAACCTTCCCCATTGCCATGGAACCCGGTCAACCGTGACTTAATATTCATTACCTAGGTGACTCCCCTACGTCTACTCGGTAAGCCACACCCTACTAGTGGCAACCCTATTAATTAGTCGAGATAGAGCCATTTGGCTTGAAGCTGCACAGATGTCTCAGGTGACCGCTCCACGAACTGATTCTCAGGGAGAGAAGATACGAGCACCCGAAAACTGGTACCACACCAGTACTCGTTCCCGCTTCGAACCAACCAAGTCAAGTTGTTGAGAGATCTCCTCGTAACCATGTTACATTAACCATTAAGTCACTTTTAGTAGAAGTAATTATCATATATAGAATTGTCATCATGTGCTAAAGCAAGTAAAGCAACTAAGCTTAACTACATTACTCTTGACAAACGGAAAACCCCAGGTGAGCAAGGAAGGTATATCAAGTCTAGTCATGTCCTAGGGTTTCACAAGTTTAAACACATACATGAAAAGTAGAGTGAATTAAAGTGAGTAGGTACAAAATGATCAAAGGGAGTCTGCACTTGCCTTGATCAAACTGGGGCTGCTC
Organism: Microstegium vimineum; assembly: GCA_022036555.1. Classification (NCBI taxonomy): domain Eukaryota; kingdom Viridiplantae; phylum Streptophyta; class Magnoliopsida; order Poales; family Poaceae; genus Microstegium; species Microstegium vimineum. Next base: position 17,409,515 of record CM039133.1, read on the forward strand.
AAAGTCCTCGGGATCTTGCTCCTCTTCATTCCTTAACCGAAGGATCGCGCTCTATACGCACCAAACATCACCAACACGAGCAAAACATGCAAGCAAACAAGCTCTAATTAGAAATAGTACGTCACAACAAAAAACAAAAGTAAAAAACAACATAAAACTGATCTACGCGACGAGACAAAACTATGCATGGGGACTTGAACCACCTAAAACGGAGTTCAAATGAGCAAGTTATGATCTTTTGAAAATTAGTGGCAATTCTGTAATTAGATGGATCTATTTTGCATTAAAAAATTAGGAAATTGGATTTATCCGATCGAATCGGGACGACGGGTTAATTAGACGAAAAGTCAAGGTCTCTTTAGCAAGATTCCAAGCCGAAGGGGTATAGATCAATCGGATCCGTTGGATCTGATTTGGTCGGCTCAGATTAGGAGGGAAGGGAGAAGGGATCACCATCCGGAGCTCAGTGGTGCCGGCGGCGGCAACCATGGCCGGAGGCGAGGGTGCTCGTCGTAGATGCCCAATCTGGCGCTCCCAGGAACCAAACAACGAACAAAAAGCATCGGGAGAGAGAACGGAGTAACGCGAACTCACCTAGAGGCTTAGCGCGGGCAAAGGAGCAACGGAGGCGGCTGACAGCACGGCAAGCCGGATTTGTTCTCCCTGCGCACGATGACAAGCTGGTGATGGCGATTCAGAGCGAAACCGATCGGCTAAAGGGGGTTCACAGCATCCCTTACCTTGCTCAGAGCGGGACGGAGGGCTAAACGACGGCGGAGAAACTTGCAGCGGTGTCAATGGCGTCGGCGGTGCTCTGCTCCTCGGCGGGATCCGAGCAGAGCGTCTCTAGGGCGTAGGAGCAAGGCGGCTAGGGTTCGGAAGGCGGCGCAGGCTCCAAGCACTCCCCTTTATAGCACGGTGATCCTCGGGCCACGCGTAGCACGCGGATCGGAGCGGGGCGGCTCAGCGCGCGGATTCCGCGCAGAATCCGTTGGGGAAGAAACACAGGACCGACTGACATGTGGGTCCTTCTTGTCAGCGGCCGCGACGCGAGGTCAGGTGCGAAAGCGTTTGCGCGCGAGGCTGGGCCGCCTGTAGGCCAGCGGTGAGCGCGCGGGCGAGGATGGCTATGCTGGGCCGAGCGCGAGCGCGTGCGGGCTGGGGTGCTGCTAGGCTGCCGAGCTACTGTGTTTGACCGGCTAGGAAGGGGGCACGGCCGGCTGAGACGAGCTAGGGCTGGCTGTGGCCGGCTGGAGCTAGCTAGGGCTGGCTGGAGCTGGCCATGCAGGCCTAGGGTAAGCTAGGGCCCTCTAGAGTTGGTTAGGTTAGTCTAGGTCATAGCGTAGACGAGTTACAACGAGCTATGGTTAGATAGGAAGAAGTTGGAGGTTAGGGTTAGCAGCTAGGGTCAGAGAAAAACACCACAACCAAAACAGAGAAGAAACTCAATGCGGCAGCATCAATGCAGCAACACTATTGGTTAATAAGCTACAATTAGTTTAGGTTATTAAACAGAGTTAAATGCTTCTAACCAAGACACCACTGAAAACCTAAGCAAAAGATTAGAATTCAGAAATTTAGTGTGTTACATGTGCTGTGTGAGAATCTTGTCCAGAAAAATTCAGATACACCTATAATGTGATTTTGATGATATATGCAATGTTTCTAAACATAGTTATTGCGTTTTGGAATACAGATGACTCATCACAACAGGAATGTGAACGCACCACCCCCACCCCCACCGGCACCTATGACTGCTGAGGAACTGATACCTATGCAGGGACAAATGATGCAGATTATGATTGAAATGCATGCCAATTTATCGGTCACTACTTCTGCAATGGAACCATCTTCTTTTATATTCTAATATATATAATAGTAGCATTTTAAAGCTTCCTCGGGAAGTCATATTTTGTTCTACCTGCCATGTGTGTGTCAAATGCCAAAAGAATAGAACACCCATTTCAATGTGAGTATTCTTTCTACACGATTTCCCTTTTTCCATCTACATAGAATTTAACTATATGTGTACAAAATCTGGCAGGATGCGTTTGAAATGAGGAAGAACATCATGCTACACCTACTCACATATAAGGAAACCAAAACGAATCCAACATTCTTGAGGGTGTATAAGATTCTCTGTGACTTACATTTGTCTCACAAACAAAAACAATGAATTATTGCTTGTTATTCCTTTGTCTAGGTCAAGTCAATAACATTGTACTGGTTTCTTTTATTTTTAGAGAAATTAGTTTGAATTATGTATTTTAGTTCTCAGTTTCAGTAAGCTGAATAATAAATATCGTTTCATAAGATTAAGTAATAATGCTAGAGTGTACCAAACTGTTATGCTGCATATGAAACAACTAAATTGAATAAGATTTGCCTCATTTCTGCTTGATGTAACAACTTAAATACGTGTAGAAGTAGCAGGGTACATACACATCAACCGCCAATTTCTTAACGGGGTATACAGATAAGGATTTCTATCTAACAGCTTACATGTGTGTGATTACTATCACTAGTAGGTTCAAAACCCTCTTTCACTGGCGGTTTTTGAACCGACATAAGCAACTCGACAGTGATGAGCTGATCACATAACCCCCTTTCACTGGCGGTTTTTGAACCAACATAAGCAACTCGACAGTGATGAGCTCTATCCAGAAATCGGGTTTTTAAAATAGAAAAAAAGGATTTAAATGTGGGAGAGGCCCACTAGTCATCCTCACGCGTTTCTTTTTTCGCGTAAAATCATGAACTGCGCTCCGGCGGAGATTCAAATCCGAGACCTCACCCTCCCGCGATAGCTCCTCTACCACTTCGCCCATGATTCACTTGTGTCTAGATTCGATTTTAGTTCACCACATTCTGTACTAAACCGAGTGTAAATTGATTGTTTGAGCGTGTAAATTGATTGTTTGAGCCACTAAACGAATTCAAATGAAAAGTTGTAAACTACAAAGCTTCATAACTTTTTGAGATCTACAACTTTTATTTAGCAAGTTTTTCCATCCGAGGTCGTTTACAAAAAATTGAATTTCAAATTTGACAAATTCGAACGTAGTTTTTGATGACAATATGATTTCAAATGAAAAGGTTGTAAGCTACAAGGTTTCATAACTTTTCGAGATCTACAACTTTTATTTAGGAAGTTTTTCCATCCGAGGTCGTTTACAAAAATCAAAAAAATCAGTGTCGAGGTACATCACATGCGGTTTAAGCCACGAACGGGCAGTGAAGGTCATCATCACATGCGGTTCGTGGCTTGAACCGGTAGTGAATAGGCAGAGAGACTTCACTGCCGGTTCAATCCATGAACCGACAGTGATGATGAGCTTCACTGTCGGTTCTTATCACTGTCGGCCCATTACAATCCGACAGTGATGGACCGACAGTGATAACTGAATCTGTAGTAGTGTATGCCAATTCTTTTTTAGAATAACTTTTTGCCCGCGTGTTGCAACGAAAATAAAATGTAAGACCATGGCATTTCAAGTTTGCATGTGTATTGTACCATTACCTAAAAATGGTGTTCGAGTATGATATAGGCAACATACTATTTGTAGTCAATTAGCACTAGTACATGAGTGTTACTGAAGCATGACCAATCAGCATAGAAGCATGTATTTATTTCAAGTTGATTGACAACATTTGACAGCTGCTAACCATATGACAGAGTTGATTGACAATAGAGTAGCTTTCTATACATTATTGCTTATGCATAGATTGTAGAATCGACTGGTGTTTCAGTACTAGAGGTTGCTATTGCTTAATTCACTACTCCAGAACAGCATATCAGTGGCAGTTCAACCCCCCCCCCTCCTTACTGGCGGATTTTGAACCACCAGAACCAACTCGACAGTGATAAGCTAATCACATCACTCCCGGTTATGTCAAACCGGTAATAATGGATCAAATGCTTGAGCCATCACTACCGGTTTCTTTAACCAACCGGTAGTGTATGCTTTATATCATTGCCGATTTTAATTGATCCGGCAGTGATATAATTTTTACAATTTGCATTTTAATAATTGTTTTGCAGTAATAATCGAACCATTTGATTCAGTGAAGTGTCAATCTTATTGTACAATAGTTATATTACAATAAAAAAACATCAAGATTTATATTACAAAAATTCAGTGAAGTGTAAATCTTATTGTACAATAGTTCAATGATTCAATACTATCAATTCAGTGAAGTGTAGGTCACTGATCTTGTAACCAAAAACCTCATCGAGGAACAACAACGTATTAAATAGTGCACTCTTCGTTTCTTCATAACTACGAGCACATGGTGTACTAACAACGGTTAACGGCGGTCGAGTAGTTGGTGGGTCTTCCTTCTTAGTCACAACCAACTTTACTTGAAATCCTGCAGTAGTTAGTGTTGGCTCTTCATCAGCATATTTCCAGTCATAACCCAATGCATCCATTGCTTCATTCAAAATGGCTTCAAAACTACACCCTGCGTAGGTCATGTCATACTCCTCTACCTATAAGTATTGGCAGAAGATAGGGTTAATTATGAGAGCAAAATTGATAACATACAACAACAAATCTAGGTATAAACTATGAGTCTTAGACTTACCATTGGTGAGTTCTGAGCAATTCGTTCATTGAAACCTCGAAGATCATGATACATGTAAGTGACCGGAAATCACCTACTATAAAGTTCTAAGCATACTAAGCATTTTAACAAAAGTTTGCATCTTTAAACAAGTGTCAAGGTAGAAGGTACAATTAACACAAGGATAAGGCTATGCATCAAGTAGGAATTTGATAAAGTAAGACAATGCAATAATATAAACCATAAGTGTATTTAAATAAAAGCTTTTAAATACAAGGTAAGGTTTGAATGCACCGAGGCTTGCCTTGGTTGGAGGGATACACAAATTCTGGCTCCGATTCAACAAGAGAGAAAACCCCTTCACTAGAGGTATTATCCAACCCAACCAATGAGATATTTATACGATAAAATGACATTCTTAGATGATGCTCGAAATAATAGACATGATGTTGTGCAACACACAAGTACGCACTTAAGAGGTGAACAAAACAGAATAAGAACCTTGAGTACAACTTTCCTTCATGAAAGAAAGTAAAATTAGAGCATAAAGTAATTGATTAAACCATGATTAAATTGATTATCTAGTTTAATAATTGTGTCCAAAAGCACTGAGCAAACAACATAGCAAAATACATGTCCATGTTGTGTTTGTCACTGGACAATGACCATTTGCATCAAACAATTCAAAATCACCAAAATCCTAAAGTCATTAGGGTTTCTAATCATTTTAATCTTAATTAAACAAACAACCATGTATAACAGTTCATCCAAAAATTTCCAAACTTTTTGTACAGCAAGGTATAAGTGTATAAAGGTTACACAAAAATTTTCATAATTTTTGGAGCAATACACAGAGCATGAAAAACAATGGAAAAACCATTTTTCAATTACTTTGAGCATTTTTACAGAATTAAAAATGTACTAAACATGGACATGTTATATTTTTCTTAAATACTACACATTTCAGAGAGCATACACAATTGTTTCCAGAATTTATACATTTATACAAAAATAACAAAAAGCAATACTGTGCAAAACAGGAAAATAAGAAAAACCCTTTGCTTTACTCACTAACAGCTGGGTCCCATCTGTCAGCGAGCCAACAGCAGAGTAGCAGCACCGATGACCACAAAACATGGCGGCGCATCGCCGGCGATGACCAAACGGCTCAACCGACTCGTGCGCTGGACTCAGCAATTCACCCCGAGTACAACAAGGTATGATAGAGCTCTTTCCAACCCTCGCAAACGCCTCACCGGTGGCAATGGCGGTAGCCCGAGCTCGGCCGCCCATGCGCCGGCGAGTACAAGCAACGACCGACTCAACCAAGCATGCCAACAGACACAGCAGCCCCCAAACAACGTGTAGCGCAAGAAAAACGAGCTTAAAACCTAACGCAACGACCTCGCTGACGGCCATGGCGGACGGCAGAGATCTGCGCGACGTGCGCCGGCCAAACGACGCACGCGCTCGAACAACCAACACCCTAGCTAGACTCGCGACAGCTAGGCGAAGCTAGCGCAAGACTCATACTTGAAAAAGATCGACTACAATGGCCTACCGACGAGCGCACCGCCGCGACGGCTATGAACTACGGCGAAGCTCGCAAACAGAGCGCGACGGCTCGATTCAAGAACAGCCAAGCGCATGGAGAGTTCGAGGTGCTTACCCCGGTCATGAAGCTCGCTCTAACACGGTCGGAGATGAAGCAGAGAGTGCTGGTGATGAAGACCGTGTCGGTAGAGACGATGAACCGAGTGGCAACGGCGGCGTTCCCGGAGCTGCGATTCACCAAAGAAGAAACAGCGAGGCATACGAGGATCAGTCGGGAATGAAGAAGACGAAACAAGAAAGAAATGAGCAATGTGGCTCCTCTGTAGCCGGGTCGACCGCGAACCAGAGTGGTGGCGCTCTCGCCGGAGCCGAGAAAGACAAGGTTGCGTCGGGCAAACAAGCGTTCGGTTGCTTCAACCAAGCAACCCAGACGATGCGCGAGATCAAGGCGAAGGCAAAGACACTGGTTTGGAAGCTTGGCAGTGGTTGGAAAGCTCTTGCGAGCTCGGCGATGCGAAATGCATGCTCGGCGGAGCAGAGCAGACGGCGGTGCGAGCGTGAAAGAGGGCGGAAGGAGGGGTGTCGTCGCGTTTTGAAGACGGTAATGCAACCGTGGTGATGCCACGCACCCGATGGGACGTCTGTTTCCACCAGACGGCGAAGGTGAGCTCGGCAGCTAGCTGCCAAGGTGTCATGGCCATGGAAGAGGTCCACATGCACGTGTTCAGTGAAATGCCTAAACTACCCCTGGGATTGTTTTGCAAAAAGCTCAAGCCTCCAAGGGTTTTCATGAAAAACTTTGAGTACCAAAGTTGCTCAAAATTTCATGATCTACATTTTTGTCAATATGCACTTTTCAAATTCGGCCTAGAAATGAAAATGCATTTTTGAAATTTGAAACCCTTTTTAAAAGATTTATCCCCTTTTGGATTACTCAAGAAAATTGAATAAAACTTGCAAAACTCCAAACACCACTTTTGCAATTGAAATAGAGCTCTACAACATTGCTTAAACAACTATATGCAAATTCTTTTTAGATTTTGAAAATCATGTTTGGGGTTTGATTCACCCCCTTTGGAAATTAGGGTTTGGAATTAAATTTTAACTTTTTAATTTGAAAACATGATCAGCATTCACACATATGATCAAATGCAACCAAGTAAACTCATTTTAGTTCAATGCATAGCAAGGTTCTCAATCAAGTGAATGATGTTGAATGCATATGATGACATGATCAAATTTTTAATTAAGTGTTTAAACACCAAGGGTGTTATAACCCTTCCCCTTAAAGAAATCTCGTCCTGAGATTTAGGAGTGTAAACAAAGTAATGGAAAAGGAAACGTATCCAGAACTTTTCTTTTTCACATCCTTTATATTTCAACTATGACCAGGTCTTACAAAACAGCTCAAACTATAGAAGCATAAAACTCTGGGAAGTTCTCTAAAAGATAATCTTCAGATTCTCAAGTAGCTTCTTCTTCTGAGTGTTGGTTCCATTGAACTTTATAGAACTTGATGGTCTTACGACGAGTAATTCGATCTTTTCGATCAAGAACCTTTACAGGATACTCAGAGTACGTCACATCAGATTCTAACTGAACTCCTTCAACTTCCACGATCATATCCTTAATTTGAAGACACTTCTTCAACTGGGATACGTGAAACACATCATGCACTGCCGAATGATTTTCAGGCAACTTCAGACGATAAGCCACATTGCCAATGCGTTCCAAAACAGGGAATGGTCCGACATAGCGAGGGGCTAACTTGCCTTTCACTCCAAACCGTGAGACTCCCTTCATGGGCGAGACCTTTAGATACACATGATCTCCTGGCTCGAACTGCAAGGGACCTCTCCTTTTATCAGCATAGCTCTTTTGCCTAGATTGGGCGATCTCAAGATTGATACGAATTTGTTTGACCTTATCTTCGGCATCCTTAACTATGTCGACACCAAAGAACTCACGTTCCCCAGGTTCCGACCAATTAAGAGGAGTTCTACAACCTCGACCATACAAATCTTCAAAGGGTGACATTTTTATGCTCTGCTGGTAACTATTGTTGTAAAAGAACTCTGCCAACGGCAAGCATTCATTCCACTTCTCAACAAAGTTAAGAACACAACACTGCAACATGTCTTCAAGAATCTGATTCACTCGTTCTGTTTGACCATCGGTTTGCGAATGATAATTGGTGCTATAAAGGAGCTTAGTACCCAGGGATTCATGAAGATGTCTCCAGAAAGCTGAGACAAACTAAGTTCCACGATCAGATACGATGGCCTTAGGAATGCCATGAAGATTTACTATTCTTGATAAGAACAACTTAGCATAGGCGGCAATCGGTTGTGTGGTTTTGACTGGTAGAAAATGTGCAGATTTGGTAAGTCTATCAACAATGACCTAGATGGAATCATAACCATTCGAAGTTTTAGGCAAACCTACTATGAAATCCATACTGATGTCTTCCCATTTCCAAACTGGAACTGGTAAAGGTTGAAGTTGACCTCCCGGTTTCAAACGTACCGCTTTCACTTTCTAACAGGTATCGCACTTAGCCACATAACCTGTTATCTCAATCTTCATCTTTGTCCACCAGAACCATCTCTTTAAATCCTGGTACATCTTGTTGCTTCCAGGATGGATAGACAAGCGAGAAGTATGCGCTTCCTCAAGAATAGCTTGTCGCAACTCTGGAACTTTAGGTACCACAAGACGATCTTTGAACCAGAGTACATCGGCTTCATCTAACTTAAAACAAGTAGGTACCCCAGATTTAACCTTTGCTTTAAGATGAGCGATGCCGGCATTGGTTTTCTGAGCTTCGATAATTTGATCGCGAATGTTGGGTTCCACTGAGATATTAGATAGACTGCCATGCTGAACCATAGATATGCCTAGCTTTTCTAACTCATAACAGAGTGTGGAACTTACCGTCTTTAGGCTCAGACAGTTGCAACTACCCTTACGACTTAAGGCATCAGCTACAACATTTGCCTTGCCTGGATGGTAATGCACATCAAGATCATAATCTTTAATGAGCTCTAACCATCTTCTTTGCCTCATATTCAACTCCGACTGGGTGAATATATACTTCAAATTCTTGTGATCTATATAGATATGACAAAGGTTTCCCAGAAGATAATGCCGCCAAATCTTCAAAGAGTGGACAACTGTCGCTAACTCTAGATCATGAGTCGGATAATTCTCTTCGTGTTTCTTCAACTGCCTAGAAGCATAAGCAATGACTCTTCCTTCTTGCATTAAGACACACCCAATACCAATACCGGATGCATCACAATATATATTGAAGGGGCCTCGCCCCTTCCGAATGCTTCTCCGATCCTGAACGCGAAGAGAATAAGATGCAGCTCCCCCTCCCTCTGTCTTTTTCCTCTTTGCTAATCTTCCCCTCTAACGCGGGGCGGGCTTAGGCGGGCGCGGGAGGAAGAAAGAAAGTCGAAGAGCGTCTTCTCCTTTGTCCTTTTTTAGTGCAACATAGGAAAGCACCCTCTTTTTGTAATCTCTGCAGCTTCCCAGAGGCTTTTTTTGTATTGAACGCATGGCGTAGCTAGGACCCCCCCAATCATGTTTGAGCCTATGTTCACCCGATTGAGCTAATACCGGAGTTGTAGTCATTAACTTCTTCAAGATATGAAAAGCTTCTTCACACTCATCAGACCACATGAACTTTTTCTGGTTCTTCAATAAACTGGTAATGGGCTTCGAGACTCGAGAAAAGTCTGGAATAAACCGACGATAATAACCAGCCATACCGAGGAAACTTCAGACTGGATGGAATGTCGTTGGTGGCTTCCAATCCAGAATGTCCTTCACCTTACTAGGATCAACTCTCACTCCTCCATTGGACAAAACATACCCTAGGAATTGTACTTCTTTCAACCAAAACTCGCACTTGCTGAACTTAGCATAAAGCTGATGCTCTCGCAATCGAGTTAAGACGATCCTAAGATGATGGGCATGCTCTTTTTTAGTCTTGGAATAGATGAGAATATCATCAATGAAGACGACAACAAACTTGTCCAGCTCTGGCATGAACACTGAGTTTAGCAGATACATGAAGTATGCCAGCGCATTGGTCAAACCAAACGACATTACCAGATATTCATAAAGCCCATATCTAGTGGTAAATGTCATCTTTGGGATATCTTCGGGTCGGATCTTGATCTGATGGTACCCCGACCGCAAGTCAATCTTGGAGAACATTGTATCTCCAGCGAGTTGATCAAAGAGAAGATCAATCCGTGGCAAGGGATACTTGTTCTTGATGGTCACCTCGTTCAAGGGACGATAGTCCACGCACATACGGAGAGTATGATCCTTCTTCTTTACGAAAATAGCAGGACAACCCATGGCGATGAACTAGGTCGAATGAAACCTTTATCGAGCAACTCATTCAATTGAGTCTTCAACTCTGCTAGATCTTCGGGAAGCATTCGATAGGCCCTTCTAGAGACAGGTGTTGTGTCAGGCTTTAACTCTATAGAAAACTCAGCATCTCTATTGGGAGGTAAGCTAGGTAAGTCATCAGGAAAGACGTCTAGAAACTCACGCACTACTGGAATATCATGTACCACAACGGCCGTTATAGCACATACTTTATGCACTTCCCTTTTTGGCACATAAAGTTGAATCAAGAGTTGAGATTTACTGTCTGGCACATCTACCTTGATAGTTCTATTCAACACATAAATCACAGCTTTGTGCTGCTGCAACCAATTCATCCCCAGGATCACATCTAAACCCTGGTTAGGAAGCACTACCATGGTTGTGGGAAAGATATGCCCACCTAGACTCAAAGATACTCGATAAACCAATTCTCTAGTTGTGATACGACCACCCGGGTGTTTGCACATAAAAGTCTATTTTTAACTCAGACAAAGGAATGCTATGCTTGAGCACAAATAACTTATCAATGAAGGAATGTGATGCACCAGAATCAAAGAGAATAACTGCAGGTTGATTGTTGATATGAAACATACCCTGCAATATGGGTTCCTCCTCTAGCATTCCTTCACCCTGGGCATGAAACACCTGCCCAGTCTTCTATTCATTCTTATTCTTCTGATTCCCAGCATTGCCACCCTGCTTCTGCTGCTGCTATGACGGAACCGCCAAGATTATAAGAGATCAAGTGCTAATGTAGTTGACTTAACTACCACTTAAAACACTTGAGCCCACATAATCCCGGTAGTCCAGAAATCTCGAAGGATTTCTAACATCAACTCAGGATCGCGTACATTCAGGGATACATATTCGAACGAGCCACAAATCAACCGAAAATACTTAAAGTACGAAATAAAGTTATTACAACACTTTGTTCCAAATAACAGTAGTACTTACGCCACAACACTTGTGGCCAAATAAAACATTGTTTGAAACTTAGCTCCAAGTTTACTCCACACTGAAATCATTTAAAAGACAGGGTGCCCACGATGTCACGTCCGACAACAGCAAAAGATGAGCTCGTAGAAGACCTTGCCCAAGGCCTACTCCTCTTCTCCTTCGAAAGGATAGAGGTAGTGCTTACAATAGCCGAAGTATACTTGGCCATCTGCAACAAGCGGATAAACCCTGAGTACGGGAATGTACTCAGCTAGACTTACCCGTCTAACTGAAAATAAAGACTCCAAGGATATGCATGGCTGTATCTGGAGTTGGGTAAGCTTTACTTTGCGGAAATGCTTAAATTAAAGGAGTTTACTTTAATGATGCGATGAGCAGTCATCTTTTATCCTACTAATTATCTCTAGGTTATTGCACCTGTACTAGAGCACTCACTTGAACTACTCAAGCAATATAATAACATATATCCAATTTCCTTCATCAAAATTTTAGTAGAACCATTACGATGTCACATGGAGTTGTACCGTGGTGAAGCTCAGCATAATCCCCAATATCCAGTGGGGGGCGGCAATTCGAATCGATATACACCAGCTGGTAAGATTACCTTTAACACATGCCCACACTTTCCCCGTCGGGTCAGCATTAGGTTACCGCTCAACAAAGTCCAGGTGGTAATCGACGCGGGCTCGCATTGGTCCACCCAATTGTAGAAAATAGATGGCCACCACGGGGAAGATCGTATCTACAGTCTAGAGGGTGCTCACAGCAGATTGAGCTCTGGCCCGGACAGTGTTTACTCGGCTTCGGGGTCGATACTCACAACGGCCCCTATGTGAAAGGGCGCATTCAAAGATGTAAGAGGGTCACCATCGTGTACAAACCTACACGATCCAACGGACGGACTGCCCCCAAGTCTAAACCACTTGGTGCACTTGCCTTCCAGTTGACCGCATTTCATTACTACCCTAGGTTCTTTCCACGATAGCGAATATAGCCAACCGTGATAGTATTACCCCCAAGGGATAATACGAAACATAAAAAGAAAGGTAACCATTTATTCTAAGCATGCTAAGCGGTTGCTTTTACTTTATTATTAACAGGGTAGCAAGGTAGGTAAAACAAATATCAAGGAAGGTAATGCATCAACTTGGGATTCAAACAACTCCTGTCACCTAATGCATCACAGTATAAAATACTCAAGTAGATTAATTTGTAAATGCTGGGAGACTTAAGAATGCTCCGGGGCTTGCCTTGAGAGAAGGTGGAGGGCTGGTGGTCAGGGCACTCAGGAGGTTAGTGTCGAGCTCTTGGTTCTCCTCGTATAGCTCCCGTACCTCCTGGACTTCTGTCTCTGTGGGCTCCTGATGTTCCTCCACGGATCCTAAATGATTGCAATGCATAAATAAATAACTGACTGGTGCAGGGAGGATGTTTGAACAAGATTTAACACACTACAGAGATTCTAAGCATACAACCAAAAGAACTACCACAAAGCTACTTAGGGCTAGAGCTACTAGCTAGCAGGATAAAACATGCTATAACTTATGTTTAGCAGAGATTATACTTTAAAACATATTTATCAGGAAAGTTCCATGATCAACACAAACATATTACCACAGGAACTTAATCTAAGAAAACAGCAGAAACATAGATAACTTTGTTAAATACAGAAAGCAACTAATTAAACATTAGTACTGAAGACATTCTCCAAAAACATTTATATAAAACTATCTATAGATCAGGACATACAGAAACTAACAACAAGATTTCACTATTTTAGGATTTACCAAACTCTAGGTATAAAGAAGACAAGCATGGCATATATATTACTGAAAATAGAATAGGAAATCATTTCGGGAACTGGCTCGAGACACGCAGAGGCTTGCGGGGCGACCGACAGACAAGGCCCTCGATTACTCGAGGTTCAGCTACCGTCGAGCAGAAAAACAGAGAACGGTGCTGATCAACGTGTTCTTGCCGATGGTGGAGTCTTCGGCGGTGGGGTTGGTTGTGCTAGGCTCGGGAAGACTACGCGCATCCACTAGTGGTGTCGGTTGAACTGGTGCGACCGTGAAGAGGGGTCGACGGTGTGCGGTGGCGGTGCAGCGCGACGGTGCGACACGGCGAAGTGATCACCGGCAAAGTGAGGCTCGGCGCTGGGGTGCGTGAGCATCATGGTGATGTGGTGAGTGCGGCTCGAGGGCTAGTTGAGCCGAAAAGGCTCTGTGGAAACCTGTCCTCGTGCAAGCTCCGCGGCGGCGGCAATGGCGCACGGCCAACGGTGCTGTGACGACACGGGTCGAACTGAAGCTAGGGAGAAGCGTTCTCACCTCGGCTAACTCCGGTGAAGCGTCCACGAAGATGGAGGCGTCGGAGGCGAGACGGCGAACGGTGAACGCTGGTTGATCGGTGCGGTGGCGACTCGGAGTCGAAGAACGGCGGGGACGTTCCGGCGACTGGAGTCCACTGCTAGTTAAACAGAGGCGAGCGGCGTGGGTGAGAGGCAAAGGCGAAAGCTAAAAGGAGAAGGATTGAGCAGAGGGGTTTGGGTGGTGGTGTATTTGAGAAGGGGCGCTTGCGGTGCTCGGAGATCTCGGCGTAACGATGGTAGAGAAATGCGAGCGATTGAGCGAGTGCGGGTGAGTGCAAACGAGTATGGGGAGGTGGAGGAGGTATAGGCGCTCCTCCTTGCGCGGTCATTTCCGACCGGCGCGGCCAGTGGGGACCTTGACGTGATGGTGCGACGGTGGCGTGTTTGCGGCGGGCGGCGCAGAGCAAGACTTGGTCGACGCGCCATTAGCGCGGATTCGCGCTCGATTGCAAAAGATACGAGGCGAAGAACTGATCGGACGTGGCACTGCGGCGGCGTTATTGCGAAACGACGGCGCGGCGCGCGGCAGTGCGGCTGGCAGGTCTGCGGCGGCGAAGCAGAGCGTCAGCGGCGGGAAAGCGGTGCCGACTTGGTCCTAGCGCCGTTAGCGCGGGTGCGAGTGCGCACGCGACTGTGACAGCGCGGGCGGCGACAGTGATGTCGGTGCAGTGCCGAAGCGGCGGCGATGACGTGTTCCGCTTCCGCGGTCAAGCATCGTCGGCCATGCGGCGGATGACTCGGACGTACGGTTCAGCCATGGTCGGGTGAGTGCACGCGGGCGAGCGCGGCACGTGCGTGCGGGTGAGCGCGCGGGAGGGGGTCGATATCGAGGGTAGGGTCGATGGGGTGATCGAGCCTCCGACTCGGTCGAGCCTTCCGTGCGGGGTCGTTCGTCTAAGCCTCAGTTCGTCACTTCGAGGGGTCGAAGTCGAGGGGGCGTCGACAGACTGGCTGATCGAGCCTCTGGCCCGGTCGAGCCTCTGGCCCGGGGTCGTTCGATCGACCCTCGGTCCGTCACGTTCATCGAGCGGGGGTCGAGGCTAAGCGGTGGTGCTCCACCTGTCTCGATTCTGATTTCCTTTTCCATTTTCTTTTATTTGACAACACTAAGCAGGGTAACTAAACATAAAGCAAACCCTACTTTACTCTAAGCAAGACAAGGTTTAACTAAACAGATTAAATACAAGATTAAGCACAAAACACCTATTCAATTCTAGTTTCAAAACATATAAACACACACATGAAATGATAGCATATGCAAACATGAATGCAATGAGATGTTGTACTTAGTGGCTAATGATGATCCTAATGCAAGCTTGACACAGGGTGTCACAGCTGCTGATTCCCAACAAACTTCTGATTGTACTGCTTCGGAAAAGGACACACATTAGAATAATGTCCCACCTTCCCACAGTTGAAGCAGGCCTTGCTGGTTTGCTTGGTAAGCACTTGATTATTTGGGCCAGCATTCTACCTTGGGTACTGAGAACCTCTAGAGAACTGCTGACCAGACTACTGCTGAGGAGGACGATACTGAAAGAGATTATGGTTCTGAGGGTGGTAGATGATTTTCTGCCTCTTCTAATTACCACTAGAAGACCCAACAACTGCTTTCTTCTTCTTTGCCTCTCTATGGATGCATAGTGAACTATCAACAGAGATATCCATGCTCACCACCTCATGATAGGTAGAATTAGGATTATGATTGAGCATGGTGTGCAGCTTAGTTGAGAGCCCCCTGAGAAACCATCTCTTCTTCTTAGCATCTGTACTGACATGTTCAACAGCATACTGTGAGAGATGATTGAACTTGCCCACGTACTGCATAACTGTGGAATCTCCATGCTTGAGAGTCAGGAACTCTTCTAACTTGGACTCCATCACACCAGCAGGAATATAGTGTGCCCGAAAAGCCTCACGAAATTCCATCCAGGTGACACGATGACCAGCTGGCTGCATAGCGGTAAAGGTTGACCACCATGATCTGGCTGCCCCGCGAAGTTGCTGAGCTACAAACAGTGGCTTCTGCAGATCTGTGCAATTTATAAGCTCAAACTTCTGCTCCATAGTGTGGAGCCAATCATCACCTTCCAAAGGCTCATCTGCCTTGGTGAAAACCGGATGACGCGTGTTTGTGAAATCGACATAAGTCGTCTCCTCGTAATTGCGACCACGATGTCCATTGCCACCCTATTGATTATGTTGAGTGAGCTCGCGCAAGAGGCGTACATTGTCAGCCGACACTATGATCAACGCAGCCAAAGCTTGTGCCAAGGTTGGTGGTACAGGGGGTGGAACAGGAATTTCCTCATCATTTCCATCATGAATCCCAGCATTGTTATGTTCAGGCATCTGTTTGCACAACATACTTTTTATAGAAAACCATAACATAAAAGTACCAAGGTGCACCATATATTACAAGACCCATCATAACATAAAAGATGCTAGAAACTAAACAGTTCTGAAAGCGATAAAGGTAGATTATATTACAAGATCCACTACTCGCATCCGAACTAGATAGCTATGTGAAACATGATCTACTCGTCGTCACTAAGGACCACCACCTCCACCTCCTCCTCGTCCTCGACGATCACCACTGGTTGTGGCATGAACTCGTCCTCGACGATCACCTCAGGGTCGGGCTCAACTCCACCCTGAGCCTCAGGAACAGGTGCAAAGAACTGGTCTGCAAAGGACAGGTCTGCCTGAACAAGCTCCCCAAGGTCCTCTGCCAAAGCCTATTGCTGGTACTCTGGGTTCATCATGCTGGTGAGGTGATGAACCTCCTCATGGAGCACATTGTTGTACACCTCAAGATTGCCCGCATAGTGCCCCAAGTTGAGGTAGATGTCGGACAATAGGTGCTCTCGGTCCCAGGCTTCATTCCTCTCCCCCAGAAACTGGTACATGAGGCCCTCAGAAAAGGTCACCTCACTCTCCTTCTCTGCCAGCTTCTTCTGACACTCCTTGAGCTCAGTCTCCATCGCCTCCACCTTGTCCTCAAGGGTGTCAGTCCTGCCAGCAAACTCGCCCTTGTTTGCCTTCATCCGGTCCAGCTCGGTCTCCAGGTACTCGATCTTCGCCTTGCAACGAGCACTGCGGCTAGCACCCTGCTAGCTGCTCTCACCACCGCATCCACGTGATACCAGCCTGTAGCAAGGGATGCCCCGAGGTCCGGAGAACTTGCGAGCGGTGCACTTAGTCCTGGCCATCCTTTAGACAAGATTTTAAAAGAGGCAAATAAGTAACATGATAGATTTTAATTTGATTAAGAACAAAATTTTAAAACTCATCCCAAGTTGTATGATATGATGCATGATACATTCCTACGAATACGATAATATTTACATAACATATTCATAGGGCATATACATACAACCATATTCATACCATCAGCTTGATATTCCTAAGAACTACTCTCCTATTATTTTAATAAGAGAAGAGATAAGTTAAAGAAGTTTTTAGACTCAAATCAAATTTTAATTTAAGATCCAAAACATTTTTGAAAACTTACAACTGCAAGATCTGTAATAAGGAGAGCTTTGATACCAACTGTGACAGAACCTCTTAAGAACAGGGCCCACTTGCCAGGATTAATGTCCATCCGCCTTAATCCAAAGCAAATGATCCAAGTCTCAATTAGCCCGTCGGGTGTCACCACTTTGCAGCGGATCATCCACCTCTTTCCGAACAGGATCTCCTCATTTCAGACATTGCAGAAGTAATACAATAATTTAATATACATCAAAGTAGCGAAAATTAGTAGTCATATTACAAACCATAGATTTTTGAAACATAACTTAAGTGTCATATGATATTATTACATCAAGCTGTTGATACAGTATAAACAAAACAACCAAGATACTCTTGCCCAAGAGTCAAGCAAGACATTTTAATCCTCATCCTCATCAACTTAAATAAGAAGCCACACAGACCGGATTGGGACCCTCATCTGCAACAGGGGTTAACAAGCCCTGAGTACGGGAGTACTCAACATGACTTATCCGACAAAAGAAGAATATTTGGTGGACAAAAGGTATGCAAGTCATAGGATTCAAGGTGTGGTTTACAAGAATCAAGTATTTTTCATAAATGAGCATTTATAAAGACAATTGAAATTGATTTAGTTCTCATAAAAGGTTACTCAAGTATCCATCTAAATTTATGATCCATCACGGGGGTAACAACTTCTCCAAACAGGAACCAACAAGTATCTAATTTAAGTTTCATTAACTAGGATGTAAAAAACAGGGTTATGTTTCCATTTCCGAGGAACACGACGATTCGAACCGGTTTATCCCAGCTGGGGATTCCCAATCACCCAACATATGAAGCACCAAAGCACACATATGACTACTTTTCCCTGGATTCTCTATCCGAGAACGGGGGGCCGCCACCTGAGAGCACAGTACGCCTCCATCCAGTTCCTCGAACTTGGAGGGTACATACTACTCTCTCCATCTCTCCACTCCCAGTGTGGGTTAACCGTCCTTTAGACTAGATTAGCCAGAGTCCAGCTTCCCCAAGGTATGTGATCAGTACTCCAAAGTCACAACTCTTGGACTTGTTACAACAGCAAGGCCCTAATGACACAGGCGGAAAGAACCCGCTCACCAGTCACCACTGATGGCTCCCAAACACCGTGTTCGTCCAGTCCTGATTATTACTTCCAACAACAAGCCTTTCTCAAAAGAGCATAATCATTTGCCGAAGCAATACGCTATGTGTAAGTGACCGGAAATCGCCTACTATAAAGTTCTAAGCATACTAAGCATTTTAACAAAAGTTTGCATCTTTAAACAAGTGTCAAGGTAGAAGGTACAATTAACACAAGGATAAGGCTATGCATCAAGTAGGAATTTGATAAAGTAAGACAATGCAATAATATAAACCATAAGTGTATTTAAATAAAAGCTTTTAAATACAAGGTAAGGTTTGAATGCACCGAGGCTTGCCTTGGTTGGAGGGATACACAAATTCTGGCTCCGATTCAACAAGAGAGAAAACCCCTTCACTAGAGGTATTATCCAACCCAACCAATGAGATATTTATACGATAAAATGACATTCTTAGATGATGCTCGAAATAATAGACATGATGTTGTGCAACACACAAGTACGCACTTAAGAGGTGAACAAAACAGAATAAGAACCTTGAGTACAACTTTCCTTCATGAAAGAAAGTAAAATTAGAGCATAAAGTAATTGATTAAACCATGATTAAATTGATTATCTAGTTTAATAATTGTGTCCAAAAGCACTGAGCAAACAACATAGCAAAATACATGTCCATGTTGTGTTTGTCACTGGACACATGACCATATTGCATCATAACAATTCAAAATCACCAAAATCCTAAAGTCATTAGGTTTCTAATCATTTTAATCTTAATTAAACAAACAACCATGTATAACAGTTCATCTAAAAATTCCCAAACTTTTTGTACAGCAAGGTATAAGTGTATAAAGGTTACACAAAAATTTTCAATAATTTTTGGAGCAATACACAGAGCATGAAACATCATGGAAAAGTCATTTTCAATTACTTTGAGCATTTTTACGAATTAAAAATGTACTGAACATGGACATGTTATATTTTTCTTAAATACTACACATTTAAGAGAATTTATACATTTACAGAATTAAACATAAAAAATAAAAAAAAGCAATACTGTGCAAAACAGGAAAATAAGAAAAACCCTTTGCTTTACTCATTGACAGCTGGGTCCCGCCTGTCAACGAGCCAACAGCAGAGCAGCGGCGCCGATGACCACAAAACACGGCGGCGCGTCGCCGGCGATGACCAAACGGCTCAACTGACTCGTGCGCTGTACTCAGCACTTCACCCCGAACACAACAAGGTACGATAGAGCTCTTTCCAACCCTCGCAAACGGCTCATCGGCGGCAATGGCGGCAGCCCGAGCTCGGCCGCGCATGTGCCGGCGAGTACAAGCAACGACCGACTCAACCAAGCACGCCAACAGACACAGCGGCCCCCAAACAACGCGTAGCGCAAGAAAAACGAGCTTAAAACCTAACGCAACGACCTCGCCGACGGCCATGGTGCACGGCGGAGATCTGCGCGACGTCCACCAACACCCTAGCTAGACTCGCGACGGCTAGGCGAAGCTAGCGCAAGACTCAGACTCGAAAAAGATCGACTACAACGACCTACCGACGAGCGCACCGCCGCGATGGCCATGAACTGCGGCGAAGCTCGCTGACAGAGCGTGACGGCTCGATTCAAGAACAACCAAGCGCGCGGAGAGTTCGAGGTGCTTACCCCGGTCACGAAGCTCACGCTAACACGGTCGGAGATGAAGCAGAGAGTGCTGGCGACGAAGACCGTGCCGGCGGAGCCGAAGAACCGAGTGGCAACGGCGGCGTTCCCGGAGCTGCGGTTCACCAAAGAAGAAACGGCGAGGCATACGAGGATCAGTGGGGAATGAAGAAGACGAAGCAAGAAAGAAATGAGCAATGCGTCTCCTGTGTAGCCGGGTCGACCGCGAACCAAAGTGGCGGCGCTCTCGCCGGAGCCGAGGAAGACGAGGTTGCGCCGGGCAAACGAGCGTTCGGCTGCTTCAACCAAGCGACCCAGATGATGCGCGAGATCAAGGCGAAGGCAAAGACACTAGTTTGGAAGCTTGGCAATGGTTGGAAAGATCGCGCGAGCTCGGCGACGTGAAATGCACGCTCGGCGGAGCAGAGCAGACGGCGGCGCGAGCGTGAAAGAGGGCGGAAGGAGGGGTGTCATCGGTCATCGCGTTTTGAAGACGGCAACGCGACCGTGGTGATGCCACGCACCCGATGGGACGTCTGTTGCCACCAGACGGCGAACGGTGAGCTCGGCAGCTGTTCGGCCAGGTGTCACGGCCATGGAAGAGGTCCACATGCAGGTGTTCGGTGAAATGCCTGAACTACCCTTGGGATAGTTTTGCAAAAAGCACAAGCTTCCAAGGGTTTTCATGAAAAACTTTGAATACCAAAGTTGCTCAAAATGTCATGATCTACTTTTTTGTCAATATGGACTTTTTCAAATTCGGCCTAGAAATGAAATTGCATTTTTGAAATTTGAAACCCTTTTTAAAAGATTTACCCCCTTTTGGATTACTCAAGAAAATTGAATAAAACTTGCAAAACTCCAAACACCACTTTTGCAATTGAAATAGAGCTCTACAACATTGCTTAAACAACCATATGCAAATTATTTTTAGATTTTGAAAATCATGTTTAGGGTTTGATTCACCCCCTCTAGAAATTAGGGTTTGGAATTAAATTTTAACTTTTGAATTTGAAAACATGATCAGCATTCACACATATGATCAAACACAACCAAGTAAACTCATTTTAGTTCAATGCATAACAAGGCTCTCAATCAAGTGAATGATGCTTAATGCATATGATGACATGATCAAATTTTTAATGAAGTGTTTAAACACCAGGGGTGTTATATTCACTATCGGTTCAAGCCACGAACCGGCAGTGATGATGAGTTTCACTGCCTGTTCGTTCCTAGCCCCAATAATTCGGGGTCTGTCAGAGCTTGAACCAGCAGTGAAGGGGTCTGTCAGAGGCCCATGACGTCGCCGGCGCCGGCACCACCTGCGGCATCCGACTCTGCCCGCCACAGAGTTGTGTGTGGTGCCATTGAGGCTGAGGCGCAAGGCTTGAGGCGGAGGAATGCCCGTTACAGCGGCCGCTGCGAGGGGCCCCAAACGCGAGCGCATGGCCGCCTGACGCGCAGAGCAGCCGCTCCTCCCGCCGCCACGGAGAGGGACGCAGTGGCACTGGCACTCCCGGTCGCCATATCTACCGAATGGGACCGAGCTGGACTGCTCTGGACTATGGAGGAGCGGCGGGCGGCGGCTCCCCAGTCCCCACTAGAGAGAAGGGAGCAGAGCAGAGAAGGTAGGTGCCGACAGGGAGCACGAGGCTGCCGCGGACGTCCATGGCGTCGGCGAAGGGGCGGGCGGGGTCGCGGGAGACCAGCGCGGAGTCGCGATACGGGACGGGACGGAAGGCGGTAACGGCACAAGGCAGGGCGGGGCTAAGTGATTAGGAAGGGAAGGGTATGAGGGGTAAATTGAATAAATGACCCACTTTCACTTAAGTCCATCGGATTATGATCCTCTAGGCTTGATTAGAGTTTGTATAGTTTGGATAGCTAGTTAGTTTTCATAGCATACGCTCCCGTTCATAATTGTGTCATGAAACTCTCACCGATAATGGCCTTTATTTTGGAAGACTTTGCCACTGCCGCTTCATCGTTCAGCGTCATTTACGGACTCGCTTCGCATGCCGCGCCGTCCGCTCGCTTCATTAATTTCTTACTCGGCCGCTCATGCAGAGACATGCAGTGAGCCAGCCACGCCTAATTAACCCGAGTGCGTGCACATCGTGGCCGCTACTGCTGGCTATACGTACTACTTGCCGCTCGCATCTGACTGTTCGTCGCTCGCCGCCATCAACGCCGATCCTCCGCGTCGCACCGCTCGCCGTCTCGCCTGTGTGTGCTCCACTGGTAAACGTTTTGTACTCACAGTTGAAAAATCCCTTTAGTCCTGCCAACCGGTAAGATCAATCCGGGACTAAATTAAGGTACCCTCATTTAGTGTCGGCTTGACGCCTGAATATAAATGAGGATTTTTAGTCCCGATTTTAAACACCAACCGAGATTAAATGAGCCTCCATGCATGTCCACATAACGTCACGGGGCAGACCATTTAGTCCAGGTTGGTGTTTTCAATCGAAACTAAAGGTCATTTTTTCTTTTTCTTGTTTCTGTTTTTTAGTTTTTTCTTTTTTCAATTAATGATTAGTTTGATATTAAAATAATCTAGTGTGTTTTCAAAATGACTTTTTTTGCGAGTGTTTCAAAATGACTTACTAATAGTAACTTACTACTTGCAATAATACTTAAGAAGTACATACATGTAGATTATTTAGGGGGTGACTAGCTGTCAAGGAAATATGTATAGAAAGTTCAAAAATCTCAAAACCCTTATGTTACTAAGTTTGAAACTCGCAGCCTCAAACGTTATATAGGTACATTCTTACCACTACACCTCAAAATCATTAGTGATTGCATAGCTAATGTGTATTGCTTTTGTATTGAGTCTAGTGAATTTTGAAATGCATATTTAACACCATAAATGAATTCAAATAAAAAAAGTTTGAACGTGGAAGTTTTAGATCTTTTCAAGTACTACATTTTGGTTTAGATCATTTCTTCATCTGAGGTCATTTGAAAATTTCATAAAAAATATTTATTTTTCTTAAAATGGTTTCCTTAGAGGTTGGCGATAGCATTCAAAGAAATAATTTTTTTCTTGGTGGTTCACAACAGCACTTCTAAGGATTCTTGTGGTTCCGGGGAATCCAGCTACAGGAGAACCAGGAACGGGGAGCTCTCCCCTTTTTCCGCCCGACTCTTTGATCTTAACTTAAGAATGCTGGTTTTAAGAACGAGTGATTGCCCTTCTCCGACCCTTACTGCCCAACCGGAGAGCGGACGGCTAATGTGTTCCACTTATTGAACAGGATCTATGGTCGGTCTGTGACCCCTGGACGCCGAAGGCGTCCTTGGGGTGATCTCATAGTTCCTACGGGGTGGAGACAATGGGGTCGGTCCATGGATTTTCCTTAAAAGTGGCACAATTTCTTAGAGCCCAAGTGGTACCGCCAATGATATAAATTTCCTTGATGGTTTACAACAACCCAAAAAAATGATAAATTTATTGGCGGATAGATTTTGGCACTCACTGAAATACTTCACGTCCAAGGAATTTCTATTTTAGTGTAGTGATCCTTATCCTCAAACCAACCACACCCTACTCATCAAATTTAAAATCAAGCATCATACGAGAACTTGCGGAAAAGGATAAATGCGGATGTACCTCACTCTAAGAGCATCTTCATGAGATTAGCCAAATTGTTTTTTAAATTTAAATTTGGCAAATGCGGATGTACCTGACTCTAAGAGCATCTTCATGAGATTAGTCAAATCATTTTTTAAATTTAAATTTGGTTGAAGGGAAAAAACGTCTTCAACTGTAGTAGTTCTTCATTCAACCTTATTCGCTCTTTATCTTTGGAAATAGACTACATCACTAGTCATCTAAACTCTTCATTTTAGAAAGTATGTTGGAGTAATATAGTATTATCTATTTCAAAGAGTAACTAAATCAATAAATTTCATTAGTATCTTTAGCTAATCTCTTGCTAAGTGCTCAAATAGTAGTGTGTACTAGTATTGTTTAGAAAAGGTATGTAAAAGCAGAAAAAATGAAGTACGAAGAACTTCCGAACAATAAGCGTATAAATGCACACACACACCACAACGAGCGTAGCCACGTAGGGGTATGGACCGGTGAATTTGTTAAAAAATTTAGGGTCCCAAAATGCAATTTCATTCAGAGATGACGGAGACAACGATGATAACCCTAGAAACTTGTAATGCATTTTATTCAATAATAATAAGCAATCTAGTGTCTCGAATAGTAAAGGCAATGCAAAATTTCAAAACTGTTTAAAATTCTAATTAATAAAAAAATAGCTTGAAAACGATGGTGCTTCACTCGCCCTCGCTCCATGGCCTACGGGCGCCGGCTCTCGGCGTCCTCCATCCGTCGCACGACACGCTCAGCCAACGCGCCCATCACCGCGCACTGCTTCGTGCTCTGCTCGCACATAGCCGCCATCATCTGCATCAGCTTCCTCACGTCCACACCGTCGTCGTCGGAGTCTGTGGCGGCGGCGCTTCCAGTCTTCGAGGTCTCCAACGGACACGCTGGTACCTTGCACGGTGGCTCCTCCTTGTCGCCGGACGTGTCTGTCACGAGCGCGTCGGTGTGTTCGTTTTCCTCCTCAGTCACCACCATCTCCCACTCGCCCTCCACGTCGTCCGAATCCTCCGGCTCGTCGACGACGTCAACATTGGCGGCGTCGCCGGGCACCGCCGCCTCCTTTTCCTCTTCTTCGACGTCCCCCACTTCCACTTCAGCCTCGCCGGCGGCGGCGGTTGTCTCGTTGATCTCCTTTTCCTCTTCTTCCCCGGCTTCTGCTTCAGTCTCGCCGGCGGTGGCTGTTACGGTCTTCATGATGCTCTCGATCTCACCGCCGTGCTCCACAGAGTCCGTCGCCACCGCGCTCTCCTCCGCCGCCGCCTCGGGTGCGTCGTCGACCTCGTTTGCCTCCTCCCCCACAGACGACACGGCGGGCGTAGTGACGAGCTCGTCGACGGCGTCCTGCAGCGCGAGCAGCCGCTTAGTGATCCTTCGCCTATAGACCCGGGCGCCGCGCACGCCGTCGAGCCTTAGCAGCATCCTCATGAGCACCTCCCCGACGGCGACGCACGCGGTGGGGTCCGCGACGAGGGCGTCCGCCTCGGCCGCCATCTTGGCGTGGACCTGCTCCGCCTCACGCTGCACCTGGCGCACCGCGCGCACCAACTTCCTATCGAGGAACCCGCGCGCCGCCGCCTGCACCCTCAGCGCGGCCTCCTCCGCCGACATCCGCGCCGGCTGCGGCTTCGGCTCCGGCTCGGGATCCGAGTCAGGGTCGGTGACAGGGATCTCGAACGACGTCTTGGTAG
The DNA here is from genome assembly GCA_022036555.1 of Microstegium vimineum. Taxonomy (NCBI): domain Eukaryota; kingdom Viridiplantae; phylum Streptophyta; class Magnoliopsida; order Poales; family Poaceae; genus Microstegium; species Microstegium vimineum. The sequence continues at coordinate 17,434,965 of CM039133.1, forward strand.
TGTCCCTCGCCCTGCTGGGCGCCGCCGCGGGTTTCGCGGATCTGCGGGCTGGCGCTGGGGACTGCCGGAGCTGGTAGTAAGAAGAGTTGTAGGGGTAGTTGTACGGGGCGGCGGCGGCGGTGTAGTAGTAGTCCAAGGGGTCGTACTCGTAACCGAGGGGTCGTAGAGGAAGTACCGGCGGGACGCCATGGCTGTTGTTGATGCTGGCTCACGCTCAAGCTTTCGTCTTTGGGTTGGGTGTGACGGCGGCGTCGGCGTTTGTAGATGCGTTGTGAGATCGCGATGGGAACGTACGGGGTGTCCCCGTGGCCGTGTTTATAGGAGGATGAGGGACGCGGTGGGGCCGGTCAGGTGATTTTGATTCGGCCACGATATGATCCTCCCGCCGCAGAGTCCGCGTACTACCAGGATCAGGATGCCGTTCCGTTAGGAATCAGAATCAGAAATCTAGATCAAAATAGATATCGATTTTTTAAAATCATAAAGCCAAAGTATTGCGAACCCAACGGCGCAAGGATAGCAAGCATGGATCGGATTCGAACAAACCTCTATATTTTAGCGGGCTTTAGGTGCCTGAATTGGTGGACTAGCAATCAACCACCAGATAGAAGAGACGATCGGGCGTGGGCTTCAGCCCATATAATATGATAAGAAGCAGGCTCACAAGGCCCACTCAATGTCGAGGCCCATGAGCTCCTGGATTGGTGGACTAGCACATGACACCACGAGAATAGTTGGTAGGCAAATCTTATCACCTACATACAAAGATATATATATATATATATACACTGTATATTGTATATCTATAATGCACATGGGTGCATTTTCTATAGAGAATGCACCCACTCTAATCATTGCAACTAGTTTTTTGCCCTGTTGCAATTGGTTTTTTGTCGAGTTGCAACTGACCCAACTCTAGTTGTAATTGGATCGCGTCAGGTTACAACATAGATATGGAGAATGGAGAATAATGTCACAGATTGTCACAAACTCATAAATTGTCAAAGTATAGTAGAAATTGTCCTATCGGTGTTGGAGTGTGTGGTCCGTCGTGGTGACACTCCCCCCTTCTTCAACGACACCCCACCCGCCGCCCACCCCGGTCTCTTCCTCCCCAGCACATACGCCAAGATGTCAGACATTGATCCCTAATATAGTCATAGGAAAAGTTTCATATCAAAACAAAATGAGCAGAGTGCACATAGAACAGGAAAGAAAAATCATTTTTTTTGTTGCTGTTTATTATTTTTGTTTCATGGGTTTCAACACATAACTGAAGTGCTCTCTAGGAATCAAGGGCACGTCAGGAATGGTGCTTGTCAGGTACTTATAGAAGACCCACAAACACATAGATATCCATTGAAGCTCTTCTCCGGCAAATTTGTTATAACTGTCTATACAAAAATAGCAGGTATATGATGTATGTTTGAGGGCTGTCATCCGAGGGCAACCAATTAAAAGATCAATTCATATATTTGATCTTTGTATTATTGTTTTCTTCAGTTTGGTGCACACAGATATGTGAGGAAGATCAAGGCAGATAAGCTCTATATACAGTAGCAATGATGATTTTCATTAAATTATAACTACTATCTAACATGTCTTAGTTATGCAATATATTGTTAACTGTTATGCACATGGTAACCTGCTCAGGAGAGAGTGCAGGAAGATCTCACCGGTGTTCTGCGCAGGAGAGAGTGCGGGAAGATCTCGCTGCCAAGGAGAGTTGTTGCAGGGTCACCGTGGTTCAGTTCTGGGGCTTGTTGTGGAGTGTGGATGTCGTGGAGGAATCGGCAGGAAATAAGGGCTCAGTAGAGGTGAGGTTGAGAGCGTTGTCATGTCGTCGCATCCCAGCAGGCACCCTCGGCTCAGCGAAGCTGTTGTGCAGGGCTCGGTCATGGCGAGGTTGTCACAGGATTCTCGGAATCGGCGTCGTCATCCGTAGTCGCAGCATCGTCGTCTTTATGGCCATCAACTCAGTGCCAATATTCTTTTTCCTTCTTTCGCTGTGTCAAAGAGCACATCGTTATCTCAAGAGCACTTGGTGCAAACCAAACAAATACAGATTCCGTTAAACCTACTGATCAATGAAACCAGCAGGAAAATATAGTAGCTCATTTAAAAGGCTACACATTTAAATTAGTCCGTGATTATCAAAAGATTACACATGCTTGGAACATATAGAGATAAAAAGAAGTAATCTGGAGGAGGGACTCTATTGAAATAAAAAGAAAGTGATATCGTGCAAAGGTCAAGTTTGCTTACATAGTTGCTTGGCCGAGAGACGCTTAGACTATTTCTCTTCATCACGTATCTGTCGAATATGAACTGTTAGTCAATGAATATTGAAATAATTTGTCTGATAATGTATCAAGAATTTCATAAGCATCTAAGCTAAACTATATTTATTTCAATGAGTGTTCAGATGGAGGAGCATGTCAAGGAAGATGATCAATGTTTTTTATAATGTCCAAAATAACTGATATGATGTACAAGTTTGTTCCATGCAAATAAGGCTCAGTCAAGGGAGATTTAAATACACACAAGTATTAATATCACTTTTATTTTTAGAAATGAGACGTCAAGTACTCCCCCATCTGTCTGCATGTGTTTGCAAACTGTTCTGCTAATATGCTAGCGGAATCCATATGTCTGTATGTAAGGGCATGCTAATTTAGTGGATGGCGGAACCCGCATCTTGCCGTGTGCGCTGTGTGGCCGTTGCGGGCTCGCCGCATTTACCCCTGATTCTTGGAAAACAGCTAGATTAGCAAATATAATGAGGGGAAAACAATAGCCACCAATGCAGTCAGGAGACAAGAACATAAATCTGAAACTGGTTTTAAATTGGACATGACAAAGATGAAAGTATGGCCCTTCTTTCTGTTACTATTTATTGTTTGTCGTAATATTTAGCATTGGTGGCATAATGATATACATGCAAAGCTGATATAATTGTGTGGAACTTATAAAATTAGCAAAACATTTTTCTAAACTAAACCATTGTCTTCTTATTGTCAGAGAAAAGAAAAGGAGAGGAATCCTTTTCTCCTGCATTTTTTTTTGTGTTTCATGAATCCTATGGTAATGGTGTATTGGCATCAGCCTTATATTCACAGACTGGTAATGCCGGCGTAACGAGATTATCTAAAATCCCAGCTCTACTCTATTCCTGAATTCTCTACTGCATTTTTTTCTATCAAGTGTCTTTTGAAGCAATCATGTCATATCTATCCATCAAGGCAAGATCATAATCTGAACATGTATCTTGTACTCATAATAATCACAAAGTATATGGAACATGTTAAAAAATATTCTACAAAAGGTTACAATTAGAATTGTTTTTCCTAGTGCAATGTACGAACATGCAAGTTAAATTTCATAAACAGTGAGCATTATTCTGTATACAAACTTCCAATTAGAAGATTCAAACTAATCTTAGCATCCAATTTATAATTTATTTTGCTAGTGCATATTTTCATCTATTGCTACAATGTTGCATATTTCGGAACTGAATCTATGCATAAATATTGTGTTAGGTGTTTGAAGCTGATGATAACTTAAGGCGGGGCTGGGAGCGAGGGCGTGAGCGAGGATGACGGCGTCGCGGAGCGAGGTTTCCTTCCGGGTTCCGGGAGCGATGTTTCTTTCCCTCAGGATCGCACGTAGGCAGACGGGGGAGCCGAAACAAAAGTCGGACTTGTCAGGGACACGGCGGAATCAGCGGTGACACCTTCCTTTTTTCAACACACAAGGCCGAGCGTCGCACGAGCGGGGGTTTTTTTTTTTGGAAAGGATCGCACGGGCGCGGCAAGATTTGCGGGAAGGAGAGATCCCACGGGCGCGTTCGTTTTTTCTTTCCTTCCGTCCCAATTTTCTTTCATTCTGTCCTGTTTTTTTTCCTATGTCCCGTTTTTCTTTCCTTTTTTCGCGTTTTCTTTCCTTCTGTGCACAGGTCGCATGACGCGCACCCATGGTCGAACAAAACATTTACCGTACCGCGAAAGTCTTATCTTTGTGCTTTTTAGTTGGGGGAGATATGACTTAAGAAGAAGATGTAAATTAAATGTTTAAAGTGAATAAACGTAAGTAAATGTAAATTAAATGTTTTATATATACTCTTGTACCTTAAAAAATCAATTCCTACAATTTTTGTTAGTCATTTTTTAACTTTAACTAACTTTATAAAAAAATATAACAACATCTATGATATATTTTATGATAAATCTAATACTACCAATTTGATATAAGAACTTTAACATTTTTTAGAAATTTGATCAAAGTTCAAAATTTTTGATTTAGAATAACTTCATAAATCTGTGTGTTGATCTATTCTATGGGTTGTTGCAACTATTTCATGGGCCTCGACATCATTTTATCCAACCTAGGTGAACAACCTTACTGCTTGATTTTTCACACCTCGTAAATTCAAACAAACACAGAGGTTTTAGAGTTCTTACATAATAGAAAGCCAGGAGCATAATTAAGTCAACCTCAAATTAAAGGATCGATCACCTCCTTCCCGTTTCATGCACGAAGACCTACGATGCACGGATACGGCAGGGGGTCCGTATCGCGTATCCGATACTTCACGGATACGGATACGGCTCGGATACTCCGCGGATACGTATCCGTGCCGTACTATGAATTCTGGATACATACTAGACTGGATACGAGTATCGGATACTTATGGGCTGCTTTGGATACGGCCCATGAAATGAAAATGGCCCAAATAGCACTCTCCCACACACGTGACATACTGCCTTCCGGCCTTCCCAAGACACCTGCACGCTAGCATCTCGTATTTACGTATGTAGATGAATGATGCCGCATCGCGCCATCTTGACGCCTGCACAGCTGCACTTCCACAGTTCCACTTTGACTCGTGACTAGCAGCGGCGGTGGCCGGTGGCGAGTGTCTTTTGAAGGTGGAGACGACGATGACACAGTGGAGAACCCACGTAATGATGAAGACGAATAGAATCCTAAAAAAGCAAGTGTCTTACTTAAGTTGCATGTGTTATCTACATATCTATTATGTATGCATGTGAACTCAATTATGTGTGCTCCTGTGGTCTACAGATGACTGTAAACGACATTTTAAATTATGAACTATGTTATTTTATATTAAACCATGTTGTTATTATTATTATTTAAAAACTCTTAGTCGTATCCTCGTGTCACTGGTTTTTGGAGAATAGCGTATCCGCGTATCGGATACGTATTGTATCCAATACATGTATCCGTATCCGTGTAACGTAGACGAAGACATGGTAACTTACCAAGGAAAAGGATTTCCCTAACAGATTATTTTAATTAGATAATTACAAATATAAATATAAAAAATCAATTTATGTATTTAATTAATATAATATAATAAATAATATTTAATATTACTTAATAGAATGAATAAACAGAATAAGTGTAAATTAAATAGTTTGTAGTCGTTTGGTACATACACACACGCACATGTAGTTATTCTCATATGTATACTCTATGGTGTATATGAACAGATTAAGTATATGTATATAAAGTGTAGGATTATATTAGACTATTTAATGTAGCATGTATATGAAGTATGTAAGTATATATAGAGAATATAAGATTATACTTATTTTAAATACTACAGTAATAATATTAAAATAATATATTAAAAAATATGGACTTCTTTGAATTTTTTTAAGTAAGTTTTGAAATATTATAAATAAGTATATAACACCCATGGATCATAATAATATTGTGTGGGTACATATATACGTACGAATGTATCTAATTAAACATATTAAAAATTATTTATTTGAATGTGTTTGATCAATGCGATATATCCAATTAAAATTATTTGATAGTGTTTGGGCATGAGTTTCGGCTTTATGTTCTTTGTTTTGGTTGTCAAACTCGAGCGGTTTTGTGTCTCTTGCCTTCTCTATTGCATACATACGAAGCATTGATGATGACAAGATTAGGTAAGACAGACGACAAAATCAGATATGGCGGCCTCTGACATGCCGCTGCCCTAGACTTGCTCTCATGTCTTCTCCTGCTACTTGTCATTTTCATCGTCCAGACGGCATATTCAGCTGATGGTTTATACAAATGAAATACATTGTTTCGGCTGATTTGTGTGAGAAAAAAAACATTGTTTCATGGCTGAAAATAGGGCCGCTATGGCTGATAAGCTCAAGGAAGAAAGCACCTTGTTTGTTTGGTTGCGTGGATAAGATAAAATAGAGGTCATGGATTTTTATTTTTATTTTTTTTTAAAAAATATGGGTCCAACTTCCAAAAATAAACAAATACTAAAAAATCAATATTTTGATCTTTCAAACTGCAATTACCCATCCATAACCGGATCCACACGAAGGGAAATATGATATAGATAAAAAAAATATACATTGTTGATAGCACTGAAATTAGTCGATCAAAATTATAGACAAGTTATAGAATGACGATTAAAAATATAAATATTTTGAAGACATGTGCGGCACGCACGTGCACGTTCACTAGTGTATATATATATATATATATATATATATATATATATATATATATATATATATATATATATATATATATAATAAAAAGATATATATATGTGTCAGACACTAGACACTGCAGGTAGTGTTTACGTAGTAATGATCATGCTAGATATACACCATAGTAATATGGACATTTATCAATGAGAGAAAACATGTTGATTGATAGTTGTCAATGCAGGAAAGCTTACGACCATGTATAATTGTTTGTGTTTTCTACATATGACCCCTCTTCCATTTAAATCCTTTTTAGTAGAAGGACTCGACCTAGTATGGTGCCAAACAACTCACGATTAAAATCTATAACTTCTCCTAATGATGTGAGGTTCTCCTATTATTTAGCATTTAATGTATAGTATCCGTCCATCTATCTCTTTCATCTAAGCCCTATGCGCACAGACCAAGGAGAAGTGAAGGCCCGTGGGCTTTTCATTAATTAGATGTAACCGGTGTAATTATCGTGCATTGATTAGTTTTCTCGATGAATCTTCACTTGACGCCGCTAAAAACTCCGTCTCTGTGCCGTGCTCACGCGGGTACCTGGCACGCGGCTGCATCGCTTGAAGTCTAGATGCGATGACGGAGCCGTAACACAGGAAACGGGAGTGCAGCGATGTAACTTCTCGCGTTCCACCTGAGGTGCCGCGTGCACCGGATATGAAGGAGTCTTACGTGGGAAAGCATAATACCAAAGAGACTTTTGGAATTTTATTTTTTGCTTAGATGAAAGAGATAGATGGACGGAGGGAGTATCAGTTTTTTCATACCAAATGACTTATAGTGAGGATTCACATGTTCTAAAATTGATGGTACACTACCAAAATATTAAACTTATCCTAGTGAGTGAGCTTCTCCTAATGTTTTGGTAGTTAAAAATTTAATACAAACTTTCCCTATTAAATATCTCCTAGTGAAATTCACGTGTGCGCTATAATTAGTGATAGTGTTGTATTACTACTTAGAACACTAGGAGAACTCTACCATTTTGGTAGGTAGTGTTCTTATTATTGCGTAACTTCATTTTAATAGTGACGGCACTAGAGTGGTGAGCGTCGTGAGTATGGAGTTGTTGGTGTGATTGGGTACACCAAGGCAGGGCCTTGTGGAGCCGTCGCCATTGCTGCTACATGAGGAGATGGTGGAAGGTTAGGGACTAGGGAGCCATCGTCTCCGTCCATGCTTCTTATTTTGAACGTATTTATAAGATGTTATAAGATGCTTGTTACTGAATTGATTGAAAAGGTTGCGCTATAAATTGTTAGTATTGATCTCTATCACTAATGGGCCCAACGGTACATTAGGACCTTGATTTGCTCCTGATCGGGGAGCCCAGCCCATCTATGGCTGGAGGGCCCCTGTCACACAGCAGTACATAAATAGGAGGTGGGGGTCCGGGCTCTAATCACGAGTTGATTGACGCTACAGAAACCCACTGACATCCTAATCCCTAATCCGATCTAGGGTCCGCTGCTAGTGACGGGAAGAACACCTCTGCCGCCACAACGAAGACCACGACGCCGGTGTCGTCACTGACTCCGTTGACCTCACTGACACCTCCGTAGGACACCCCAGGCGCCATGGCAGATCAGACCAAGACGCCGGGATCCACTGATGGTTGAAACCTATCCCTAATCTCCTCTTCCTCCCTCTGTCTTCTCAGATCCGAACAACATCCATTTATTCTAAGTACTTTAGCCTATCTAATCTATTGTTAGTAGATCCCTAAGAACTATCAATGGTATCAGATGCCTAAGCTAACAGTGGTTAGATTAGGGTTCCTAAGACTAAGATCTAGCCGCCGAGAGACATGCCTAGAGCATCGTCTCGGGCTATACCCCTCAATTCGAACCCAAACCCTAACCCTACACGCGCCACTCAGATCTAACTAACAACCCCGCGAATCAAATCAGCTAAGACAAACTCTAAGCAAAAGAAAGAAAACGGATCCGGGGGGAGATAGACCTACCCACCGGCGCCTTCAGATAAGACGCTGGGGGCCATCAGTCCCACCAGATGGCCTTAGCACATCATCGCGAGGGTTAAGGCACCGCTCGTGAAGCCGCTCGACGGCGGCGAGCTCGACCGCCGGCGAGGGAGCTCACAGCGGCGCCATCCTTTTTACTCCTTAGCGCACAGGGTTCCTTGATACCGCATGTGAAGCCACTCGACGGCGACATGCTCAGCCGACGGCGAGCACGCGCGCCGGTGAGAGGGCTCACGGCGGCGTCCTCCTTCCGCCGCTCGCAGTCGCGACGCCGTCGTTGTTGTTCGCTGCGCCGCGCGGCTGGAAGAGAAGGGGCCGGGGGTGATGAGAATGGGTTTAGGGTTTGGGGCAGCCGGTGCGGGTGGGGGTTTTTGTTCCTCCGAACCGCCCGCTCGGCCGTCCGATCTCCCAACCCTTGATCGGACGGCCCTCAGTGAGTCTCCCCGAGCTGGGCCGCCTCAACCCATGAGTTGGGCCGACCTTTTTTAGCGAATAGAAACATTTTCATTTTATATTGTCCAGAATATCAATTTTAAGCAATTTTGATTAGATTAGATTCAAACTCTATCAAGTTTTGACCCAACGCAATGAATTTTGCAGAGAAAATATTAGAAAAATTATGGAAAATATTATTGGAACATTTAGAATTGTTTTAGTCACGTTTTTCTGGCTGCTAAGTATATATTTTTGTTCTCTAATTAAATTCAAACCAACGGGCGAATTTAATTTTGAAGCAATTATTAAAGTTTAGAAAAAATTTATAATATTGTTATTATTAACCACATCAATACTATAATTATTAGTCCATGAGTTAAACTGCATTATTTCTATTTTTACCCAACGGTAATTTAGTTTTAATGTCGCAAGGGATTGTATGTATTGATTCTGGCCAATGTTGTTTTAATACATGCAATTTTCAAGTTAAGATATTTATTTTGATTCAGTTTTCTCACCCAATATTATATGAATTTCAGGATTTATCAGCAAGATCTCGATGATTCCACCTCTCACCGGTACCAACTACAAGTTGTGGCATGAGCAATATGAATTAGCTTTTGTCATGACAAAAAACGACTTAGCTCTCACCTCACCATGCCCTAATGAACCGGTTGCACCGGTGAGGGAAAATGGTGAGGCAGATGAAGCGTTTGCTACACGCAACGACAATCATGCCGATGTGAGGATGTCCTATGATCTTAACAAAGCTCTATGGGACAAATCAAATAAGAAATGTCTAACATTAGCTAAGGCAACTATCTCAGAACCAATCAGGGGGTCACTTCCTGAATGCACTACCGCCACTGAGTACTTAGAAAGAGTTAAAACTCAGTTTCATGGAACCACTAAGAGTCAAGCTAGCATGCTTATTAGAGAGTTTATTACTAAGAAATACATTGGTGGTGGTATTAAAGAGCACATACTGAGAATGAATACTTTGGCAGCTAAGCTCGCATCAATGAACATGGTTCTTCAAGATCCATTTGCCATTCATGTGATTTTTTCATCTCTGTCAAAGGACTATGAGGCTTTTGTTGTAAACTACAACATGGCCCCTAAGGATTGGACCATAGATAAGCTCATTGGTCAGTGTGTGCAGAAGGAGGAGAGACTTAAGGATTCACGTAGAGACTCTGCTCTCTATGTGAATGCTAATAAGAGAAAATTTAACACTCGGAATGCCAAACCACAAGGGAAACCAAAGTGGGATGACAGCTCTTCCTCTAGTGCTCAGGGAAACCAAAGGTACGAAAAGGCCCTTATGAATGAGAACAAGCCTCAGGCTGAAATAAGACAACCGAATGCAAACCGTGGTGGCAAGAAGCCCTGGCTAGATGTTGATCGGTGCCTTTACTGTGAGAAGAGAGGCCATCAGCAAAAGGATTGCATTGGTTTCTTGAAGTTCCTGAATAAGTAAGGTGAGAACTTAGTTACATTTGTGGTTGAATCTTTGTATGTTAGTTATGCAAAATCTACTTGGTGGATTGACTCAGGGGCAACAATTCATGTTGCCAATTCTTTACAGGGATTCCATACCAAGAGGATCCTGCAAATAGGAGAAAGAACAATTAAGGTGGCTAATGGAGGACAAGCCGAAGTCAAAGCCATTGGCAATTTATCATTAGAATTGTTAGATGGTTATGTACTTAGGCTATCAGATGTACTTTTCGTTCCTTCTTTGCATCGAAACTTAATAAGTGTATCTAAGTTAGATGATGATGGATTGGCCTGCCATTTTGGAGATGACAGATGTATGATATTTTTTAATAATCAGTGTGTTGGTCTTGCCCTCCGACAAGACAAACTTTATTTGTTATCAGTTTCTGAGCATGTGAATGCCATATCCACTGAGAATAAGAATTGTTCCTCGTCTACAAATGTAAGTAGAAAGTGTAAGAATCTTCAGGTTGACTCTTCGGAATTATGACATTGCAGATTAGGCCACATTTCAAGGGGAGAATTGATAGATTAGTCAAAGCTGAAATTCTTCCACCATTAGAGCTATCAGACTTAGATCAATGTGTTGATTGTGCTAAAGGTAAGTATGTTAAGAAAATTAAGAAAGATGCCAAACGAAGTACAGGTAACTTAGAAATAATTCACACAAATATATGTGAACATTTTTCCTGTTAAGAGTGTAGATGGTTGAAGGACCGAAAACGGCGACCAGAGGGGGAGGGTGAATGGGAGCCAAATAAAAATTCCTTTCGGAAGATCTTGACCCTTGTCCCAAGCACGAACTAGGCTCACGACCCACAAGTGGGTGGATGTTCTAGGAGATGTACTAGGAACACAACAGAGCTAGCCATGAACCCAGAGAAACAAACTGCGAAAAGAACGGAAGAAAAACAGCAACACCAGAGGCTCCAAACCAGTGGGGACAGAGCCACCGGACTATGGCGAGTAGTCTGGAGCTATGGTCCGACGCTAGCCAGGCCAAGACAGAGAAGTGCAGGGAGCACCCGACCTCCGGACTACCTGCTCCGGACTAGTCCGGTGGTACTGGAGACTAGGGTGCTCACTCGGCAAACAGTCCAGTAAGCTCCCTACCTCCGGACCAGACCACTGGACTACCCCGTCGGACCAAGGAGAGTGGTCCGACGCGTGGTAGCGTTTCTCAGCAGAGCCACCGGACCACTCGTCAAAGGTCCGGTGATAAAAAACCGGGAGGTCCAGAGGGTGGTCTGATGCCTCTTGTTGCTTGACACGGGAAAGGTCAAGACCACCAGACCACTCGCTATGGTCCGGTGCTTAGGGAAAAGTGGTCCGACGCTCAGAGGAGAAAAACTGCTCCTCGTGAAAATCGTTTCCACTCCGCCAAATCTTCTCAAAACTCAACCAAAAGATCACCAACTGCAACCAAACTTTGTAGGCATGATCCTAGTGCACTTGGGGAGCTATCCCGAAGAAATCATCGCTCAATTTGGAGAGGATAAACGAGAACACTCGGATTTGGGGGAGAAAGAGGAAAACGAAGAACGCCACAAAGAAATCGCCCGATCTACGCACTCGTGAGGTTTGAGGAGAATTCCTTCGGAGCAAAGAAGCTCCTCACGATTGCGCACAACTTGGTTCAAACGGAATTGCAAGAGCTACTCCCTACAAAGAGAAATCATCTTGGGAAAAAGAGAGAGCAAAAGCAAAACGGGAAGAACACAAGCAAAACGGAGACACGATCAACAAACTGAAGCCACCATGGCTTACGGAGGTTACAGCCTCCGATTCCTCGCAACAATCACAAGTTCTTACACCGGTGACACGGTAGATCTCAAGCAAGAAGAAGCTAGGGAAGGGAAAACCTAGGAATAGGTGGGAGAAAGAGTAATGCAAGAGATGAGGATGAGGATACCCCTTCATCCTCTATTTAACGGGACTTTGGCTATTTCCCAAAGACCCCCCTAGATGCATTGAGTGAACTACCTAGCCTAAGCATTGCAGTCCAAGCTCCGGAAAATATCTCCCTCGATTTGAATGGACGGCCCCGCTTCCTGCCGGGAGTTGCCGTCGCCTCGACGCAACCTCCAGGATTCCGCCACGTGCCATCCCCGCTTCCTCGGAAGCTCCGCCTAGGTTTTGAGGCCCAAACCCAGGAAACCCGCCACCGGTAGCTTTGGGCTCAACTACCGAACCCCGAGTTTTGCGGCCCAAACTCAGAAACCGACGCAGATGGTTTTGAGGCCCAAACCACCAAACCACTCGACGCGAGCCACCTTGTCTTCGCCCGATCGGACTCTGAGTCCCCTGAGCCTCTGCTCGACTCGCGCGTCCACCGTCTTGACTCGGTCGACTCGGTCTACCTCCATGTCTTCTCACACTCGTCGGTGCCAAGTACTAGCCACCATAGCTAGTCCGTCAGCGCCCATGGTCCCTCAGTCCAAGCCCCTCTTCCGCCCTTCACCGCTCTCAGTCCATCGGCACGACAAGCCTCTACTCGACCTTCTCCACGCCATTGACCACTGTCACTAGGCATAGCACCTGCACACCACAAGCCGATAGACAAGCACACGTTTCTGCTTTCGCAGAGGTTAGGGTAAGCCACTCAAACTGAAACACTCACGTGGCGGACGATCACTCATCATCAAAGCTGAACACACATGGGTACTTATCCACCATGTGTTCGCAATCTCCCCCTTGATGAGTGCATTGTCAACACAAGTGCATTTCAGATTTGAGCCACAAGGTAAAGCTTTCCAAATGACCAAAAAGCTACCAAAGCCAAAACGGGATCACTTGAGAGAAGCAAACACGATACCAATTAAAAAAAAGAGAGGAAAAAACGATACCTATTAAAAGCATCCTTCAAAACACCTCATGACAAAGCCACTTACTGATGCCAAACAAAAGCATATGGGCAAAACAAAGCTAGCCCTCAAGAAGAGACAGAAAACGGGCTCAACACCGCTAGCAAGTCCAAGATACCAATCAAAACTCTCAAAGCTCAGACTTCCAAATTAAACATTAGGGGAGCTCAAAAGATACCAATTTAAACCACTTACGTCCCCTAATGCTCAAGAAGCAATCGAAACCTGTCGGAGCCAACAAAGCAAGCTAGACCCTCCAGAAGAGGCAAAGGCTCAACACATCTAGCAAAAGCTCCCCCTGGGCAAAAGAACACTCAAGAATCTAAGCCAATGAAACTAATGAGATGCACTCTTTCTCCCCTTGGAAGTAGATGGCTGAAAAAGGAGTGAAATGCACACTTCTCCCCCTTGTTGACACATGTAGCTCATCAAACATCAACAACTCAAGATCCGGCTACAAATGCCATGAAATGCAAAATGAGTGCAAGAGCTTCATACTTAGAGCTAAGACAATGAAATAGATGCTCTAAGTGATGTGATCCTGTGAGAATAGGAAAAGCTTTACGTGCCCAACACAAAAACTCAAGTTGAGCTTAAGATCACTTTAGAAGCTATTTTAGAGAGCATATCATGTAAGAGCAGAGAAAGGGTATCACCTCCTAGAGACAACTAAACATGGCAAACAAGATAGGATATATCTCAAAGCAAACTCATGTATAGCAAGTAAAACTATCCCTTAGCAAAGTTCATACAACAAGCCAATGACCCAACGGAATGAATTTTCCAAATTTCAGAGTTTTGCAGCCAATTTTCAGTTTTAGGCACATTACAAGTTGTATGCGAGTGGTTGTAAGCAAGGTGATGCCACTGCTTACCAACCGAGTGAAGTCAAAGGACTTAACACACCGGTTTTGTTCATACACGACATCGCACAAGTATCAACCCATATGAGAAGCAGTCTCGAACACACGATGAAGTGCTCACAATGTAGACCCAACTCGATCTTTCCAATTCACAAAACAGAGAGCAATTTCTTTTTAGATATTAATCATGATGCTCAAAGGTAGTGAATGAAACAATGAAGAGCCATAGTTACAAGCTATATACAAGACAACCAAGAAGGATCTTCAAAAGCCTACACATGCTAGTGCCATTTCAGAGGTGACATGGGGAATTTGAATTCAGTTTTAAAGCTTTTCTAACTTAGCTCTATTGCATATCATATAGATCAAAAAAGGTCTAAGTTAGGCAACACCATAGACACATAAAGCACCTCAAACAGAGCATAGATTCATTATATTGGCTATAAGTATGAAGCTTAAAATGAACTATGTCACAAATGCAAATGAGATGCACAATGCATTGACACCAACTAACACTAACAAGACACCAATTTAGAAGAAGGACAAAGAAAAGACAAAAAGAGCCAAAAAGAACTATGATACACAAAACTTTCCTCTTCTAAAAAGGAAAGCAAACACCCAACTCGCCTCGAAGGCGAGAAAACGCAGCTTGATCCAAAGGCTTCGTGAGAATACCGCAAGCTGGTTTTGGGTCTCGACATGCCGGAGGTCAATGTCGCCCTTCTCATAATGATCACGTAAGAAGTGAAAGAGGATCTCAACGTGCTTGGTCTTTGAATGAAGCACAAGATTTTTAGCCACAATCAAGACGGCATCCGGCAAAGTCGGCGTCAGAATAACCGCAAAGCACAAGAGAGGAAGAGGTGGAGAATCAAAGACAAAATTCGGGAGTGAAGCGCAAGTACCTCATGATACATTTCACCGCCTGCTTGTGCGAAGTCCGTGGGAACGCCTGAAAGCGAGCACATAGGCAGACGGCGAACTGAATGTCCGGCCGGGTCGCCGTCAGGTACAAAAGCGACCCGATCATGCTTCGGTACTCGGTCTGGTCCACCGCCTCTCCTTCCTCATCCGCATCCAAGGCAGTAGTAGTTGACATAGGTGTCAAGAGGGGCTTTGCCTCGCCCATGTCAAACTTCTTCAATATATCCTTTGTGTACTTGCCTTGGTGCACAAATGTCCCTTCCCGGGTTTGCTTGATTTGCAACCCGAGAAAGAAAGTCAACTCTCCCATCATGCTCATCTCAAATTCCCTACTCATAAGATCTGCAAACTTGACAACAAGAGCATGAGAAGAGCCACCAAAGATGATATCATCCACGTATATTTGGACAAGGAGAGTGTCTTTGCCTTGCTTGAGGAGAAACAACGTCTTATCTACCGATCCCATTTTAAAACCCTTAGCAAGCAAAAAGGTTCGCAATCTATCATATCATGCTCTAGGGGCTTGTTTCAAACCATACAAAGCTTTGTGAAGTTTAAAAACATGGTTTGGAAACTTGGGATTTTCGAAACCGGGAGGTTGTTTAACATAAACTTCCTCCTCTATGTAGCCGTTTAATAAAACACTTTTAACGTCCATTTGAAAAAGTTTAAAACCCTTAGAAGCCGCAAAAGCTAGAAGGATTCTAATGACTTCTAAACGAGCTACGGGAGAAAAGGTTTCCTCATAGTCTATTCCCTCCTTTTGACAAAAGCCTTAAGCTACCAACCTAGCCTTGTTGCGCACTACCACCCCATCTTCACTTTGTTTATTTTTGAAAACCCATTTGGTACCTATGGGGTGGCAACTAGGTGGTGGAGGAATTAAGACCCAAACGCGGTTTCACTCAAAGTTTTCTAACTCCTCATGCATGACATTAACCCAATCTGGATCCATCAAAGCGTGTCCAACATCTCGGGGCTCAAAAGAAGCGACAAAAGCCGAATGAGAAAGTGAGAGATATAAGACCTGGACCGCGTGACTCGACGGTCAATGTCGCCGATGATGTTGTCCGACGGATGCTACCGCTAGATGTGGCAGGGAGCCTGCCTGGACAAAGTGGCCTCCCCCTCGATAGCAGCTGGACTTCCCTCAGGTGCAACGGGCACCGACTGAGGAAGCTGCTCGAACGGCCCCCATGTAGAGGAAGTAGTCGGATCAGGACCGTGAGCCGAAGTGGACGTCACAGGTGGAGTTGGCTCGGGATTACCCCAATCGGCGTCGTCCTGCTCCTCCTCCACAAAGATGCTAGTGTTCACCTCATCATCACCTGCAAGCTCAAAAGCAGTGGAAACACGGGGCATAGTTTTGTCGAAAGTAATCTCACAAGTCTCCATCACTCGGTTAGTATCAAGGTTAAGTACTCGATAAGCACGAGAGTGAGTAGAATAACCAAGAAAGATACCGTCAGAAGACCTTGATTCAAATTTATCCAACTTACCGCCCTTTTTGAGGATGAAGCACCTGCACCCAAACACTCGTAGGTGACTTACCTTGGGTGGTCTCCCAAATCGCAACTCATAAGAAGTCTTCTTCTTGAAAGCTCGGAGGAAAATGCGATAGGAAACATAGCAAGCGGAACTGAGTGCTTCGGCCCAATACCGCCTAGGTGTCCTATGCTCATCGAGAATCGTCCTGGCCATCTCAACAAGGGTCCGATTCTTGCGCTCAACAACATTGTTCTGCTGGGGAGTGTGAGGTGAGGAAAACTTGTGATCGAGACCCAAGGAAGAGCAAAGAGTTGCAAAGTGAGCATTCTTGAATTATGTGCCATTGTCACTGCGGATAGCTCTCATGGCATTCTTAGGTAGCTCATTTTGCAATCTCAAAATCAGATCTCGAAGAAGTGAAAAAGCCTCATCCTTACTCTCCAAAAAGAACACCCAAGAGTACCTCGAGTAGTCATCAATGACTACAACCACATACCACTTCCCTCCCTCTGACCTGTGTCCATGTGTAAGAGCTCGCCGGGTCTAGTGGTCATGATCTCCGTTACAGGAGGATGGGAAGCGGCAACCATCTTGCCATGCCTGCAAGGATGGCAAACCAAATCCTTCTCGAACTTTAGCTTTGGAAATCCTTGGATAAGGTCCATTGAGCTAAGCCTTGCAAGCAAGTCAAAACTCAAATGTCCCAATCTCCTATGCCACTTCCAAAGCTCGGAGGAAGAACCGGCAAGAAGACAACGAGAAGGTCCGGAAGAGATAAAAAAATCCGCACGAAAAACCTTCCCAAAGGGTAAAATCCGGCAAACAAGATCACCCCGAGAGTCCAAAATCCGAGAGAGGTTTGGCATAAAGCTCACCTCAAAACTGTCTTCAAGGAGTTGTGAAACCGATAGAAGGTTAAAATGCAAATTCACAACCAACGGAACATCCTTGGGGACAAAAGAAGAATTCACTCGAATTGACCCTCGGGAGACAACCTTACCTTTGCTCTTGTCCCAGAATGTGATATACTCGGTGTGGCGCACGGGGTCGAGGTTGGAGAACCACTTGGCACTTCCGGTCATTTGGTGTGAGCATCCGGAATCCAGAAGCCAAGTCTCCTCCAGTCCTCCCTCCTACATCAATAAAAAGACATAGGGTGAGCAAACAGACCATCACTGGGGTTAGTAAACTGTGAAGGATACTAGTGTTGTCCCACTTGCCCAAAGAATGGGTTAGGAGAAAAACCAAATATCTCCTGCCCCACGGAGGGATAGCGATCACCACGATAGGAAAAACGTGGTCCGCTAAAGAAGGGTGGAGTAAAGCCACCGCCACGAGGCCCGTAGTTGTATGGGTCACGACCGATACCCTGTCGGGCACAACCACCACGTGGTCTCACCTCCTGAGGCCTAGCACCTTGAGGCATTGTACCTCTAGGCCTAGTAGTGCACCTCTGAACTTCCGGTTCACACACCCCAACTCGTGGATGGTACATGTCCCGGTTGTTCAACTCAAACTGCATCCGATCATCTCTCTTCCTCCTATAGCAAAACTCAGCCAAATGCCCATCCCGTTCACAAAACTCACAATGGTACCTCACCGCACTCTTGGTAGACACTCTCTTGTTGGGTTGGGTGGCTCTATCTTTCTTAGGAAGGGGATCACTAGAGATGTCTGGCAGTGTGTCAAGTGGGTTGCGAAGATGGTTCGGTTTTGCAATCCACACTTGCTTCTGTGGAGTGGTTTTGGGTGGCTCTTCAAACACACCATCTCTCACAGGAAACTCAGGGGGGTTGGTAGGCTTAGGTGGAGTGATCTCGGTAAGCTTGGGAGTGCTGGTGGGTTTCTCATTCTCGCTCAAACCACTGCACTCACCGATCTTACCGAACATGCTATCGTCCTTCCCACCTACACCAAAGCCTACTCTCATGCTACCAGCCCTTTTGCATTGGCTAAGCATCATCCCCAACTGCGGCTCTCGGCAAGACACCCAGCTCAAGATGGACCGAAGGTATGTGTTTTCTTCCTCGGTACGCATCTTGTCGTGTCTGCACGACGCGATCTCAAGCTCCAAAGCCTCAAAGCGATCCGACTCTCTAGTGCTATCTGAGCTGACCTTCTCTAGCACAGCTATCCTAGCATCCTTTTGTGCCAGCTCAGAATGCAAGCCTAAGCAAGACTTGCATGCACCAAGTAAGCTAGGCCTAGCCTTTAGCTCACTGACCTCCTCAAGTAGAGTGCCATACTTGTCCTGGAGAGTGACAAGATCAGACATGTGAATGGCGCAAGCATCACACTCTACCTCCTCGATAACCACCACTGACGCCTTAGCAAAATCTAGCTCATGAAGCGCGCTAATGTACTTCGCCTTAAAGTCGTTCCTCTTGACAGCAGCACGCTTGAGCAACGCATCTTGACTAATCAAGGCGTCATTCAGAGACTCAATCTCAAGAGAGAGGGACTCGATGGTGGGTGGTACCTCGGGTGTGTCGGAGTTGTAGTCATAATCGGGGCCTTCCTTGCGCTTGCCGACCTTGCCTTCTTCAATCACCATGGTGCAAAAACCACCATGCTTGGCGTCGGCATAGAAGCATAGGCCGTTGAGCTTGTCCTCAACCTTTCCCTTGGACTCATCATCGCTCGAAGAAGCACCTCCATCAGAGGAGGCATCGATGTCGCTGAGGGTGGTGAAGAAGGCTCGGTGCTTGGCCTTCACCTTGTCGATCACCTTCTTGGAGGACCTTCGGTAGTAACCACCCTTGGGCTTGTGCTTGTCTTCGAAGTGGTGATCGCGCTTGTCCTTGCGCTTGGTGAAGTCACCCGCAGCTTTCTTGGGGCAGTTTGTGATGAAGTGATCCTCATCACCGCAACGGTAGCACCCCTTGGCTGAGCCACCACACCGACGGTTCAAACGGTTGTTGTGAAACCGTGAGAACTTGGTGATGACCAAAGCCAGCTCATCATCTCCAAGAGCCTCCACTTGATCCTCTGTCACAGAAATCAAAGACAAAGCGAACAAAGAGTGTGAAGGGTCAGAGGAGGAAGAAGTCGTACCGTCGGGGCCAGAAACCAACGCCATAGATGGTTTCGACGGGTTTTCAAGCTTGGCCCAGGTCTGGTAGTCAATCTTTGAGGACTTGAGCTTGCTGAACAGCTCATCCACGGTCAGGGCATCATAGCCCGGTGACTCCTGAATGGCAGCCACCTTCATCTCTCACACCTTCCGATCAAGAGCATGCAAAATCTTGATAGTCATCTCCTGATCATCATAAGGCAAGTTGGCCCAATTGGCACGCATCTTGTTGACGATAGATTGGAAGCGAGTGAACATCCCATCAACAGATTCGTCGGCCAACTGAGCAAAGTTCTCGTACTCTCTACGGTATGTGTCGAAGGGTCTGGACTTGATCTGAGGGTTGCCCTAATGATATCTCAAGAGTGTTTGCCAGATCTCCCGTGCCATAGTGAGACTCGAAACCCGCTCAAACTCTAGAAGAGACAGACAAGAGAAGAAAATGCTACGGACTGTTGCATTAGATGCATGTTGCGTAACCTGGGCATCGGTGATCAGAGTCTCAAGAACCACATAGTTCTCATTCTCACAAATCTCCCAAAACTTCGTATCAAGCCCTTGGAGGTAAGCGGACATGCGCACCTTCCAATAGGCAAAGTTGGTTCCATCGAAGTAAGGAGGTTTACCAGCACCTCGCTCCATGTCGCCTTCGCGGATCAAGAACCGTGTAAGGTGGATTGATTCTTAACCGGCTCTTATACCAATTGAAGGACCGGAAACAGCGACCAGAGGAGGGGTGAATGGGAGCCAAATAAAAATTCCTTTCGGAAGATCTTGACCCTTGTCCCAAGCATGAACTAGGCTCACGACCCACAAGTGGGTGGATGTTCTAGGAGATGTCCTAGGAACACCGCGGAGCTAGCCACGAACCCAGAGAAACAAACCGCGAAAAGAACGGAAGAAAAACAACAACACTAGAGGCTCCGGACCAGTGGGGACAGAGCCACCGGACTATGGCGAGTAGTCCGGAGCTATGGTCCGACACATGCCAGGCCAAGACAGAGAAGTGTAGGGAGCACCCGACCTCCGGACTACCTGCTCCGGACTAGTCCGGTGGTACTGGAGACTAGTCTAGTGCTCACTCGGCAAACAGTCCAGTAAGCTCCCTACCTCCGGACCAGACCACCGGACTACCCCGTCGGACCAAGGAGAGTGGTCCGACGCGTGGTAGCGTTTCTCAGCAGAGCCACCGGACCACTCGTCAAAGGTTCGGTGCTAAAAAACCGGGAGGTTCGGAGGGTGGTCTGATGCCTCTTGCTGCTTGACACGGGAAAGGTCAAGACCACCGGACCACTCGCTATGGTCCGGTGCTTAGGGAAAAGTGGTCCGACGCTCACAGGAGAAAAATTGTTCCTCGCGAAAATCGTTTCCACTCCGCCAAATCTTCTCAAAACTCAACCAAAAGATCACCAACTGCAACCAAAATTTGTAGGCATGATCCTAGTGCAGTTGGGGAGCTATCCCGAAGAAATCATCGCTCAATTTGGAGAGGATAAACGAGAACACTCGGATTTGGGGAGAAAGAGGAAAACGAAGAACGCCACAAAGAAATCGCCCGATCTACGCACTCGTGAGGTTTGAGGAGAATTCCTTCCGTGCAAAGAAGCTCCTCACGATTG
Source organism: Microstegium vimineum (assembly GCA_022036555.1). Classification (NCBI taxonomy): domain Eukaryota; kingdom Viridiplantae; phylum Streptophyta; class Magnoliopsida; order Poales; family Poaceae; genus Microstegium; species Microstegium vimineum. The sequence continues at coordinate 17,456,248 of CM039133.1, forward strand.
CGCACAACTTGGTTCAAATGGAATTGCAAGAGCTACTCCCTACAAAGAGAAATCCTCTCGGGAAGAAGAGAGAGCAAAAGCAAAACGGGAAGAACACAAGCAAAACGGAGACACGATCAACAAATCGAAGCCACCATGGCTTACAGAGGTTACAGCCTCCGATTCCTCGCAACAATCATAAGTTCTTACACCGGTGACGCAGTGGATCTCAAGCAAGAAGAAGCTAGGGAAGGGAAAACCTAGGAATAGATGGGAGAAAGAGTAATGCAAGATATGAGGATGAGGATACCCCTTCATCCTCTATTTAACAGGACTTTGGCTATTTCCCAAAGACCCCCCTAGATACATTGAGCGAACTACCTAGCCTAAGCATTGCAGTCCAAGCTTGTCCGCCGGCGCCCATGGTCCCTCAGTCCGAGCCCCGCTTCCTCCCTTCACCGCTCTCAGTCCATCGGCACGACAAACCTCTACTCGACCTTCTCCACGCCATTGACCATTGTCACTAGGCATAGCACCTGCACACCACAAGCCGATAGACAAGCACACATTTCTGCTTTCGCAGAGGTTAGGGTAAGCCACTCAAACTGAAACACTCACGTGTTGGACGATCACTCATCATCAAAGCTGAACATACATGGGTACTTATCCACCATGTGTTCGAAATGGTTATGATTCATTCATAACTTTCACTAATGATTATTCGCGTTATGGCTACATTTATCCAATAAGAGAAAGATAGAAGCTTTAGATAAGTTTAAGATATTTAAGGCAGAAGTAGAAAATCAGCACAACAAGAAGATTAAGATAGTAAGATCAGACCGTGGTGGGGAATATTATGGGCGACATACCCCGTATGGCCAAATTTCGGGACCTTTTGCAAAGTTCCTTCAGGAAAATGGCATAGTTACTCACTATTCCATGCCAGGTGAGCCTCAGCAAAATAGAGTGGCTGAGAGAAGAAACCATACCTTAATGGATATGGTAAGAAGTATGATTAGCTACTCTACTTTGTCGGTAAGCTTATCGATGTAGGCATTAAAAACCGCCATTCATATTCTTAATCATGTACCAAGTAAATCGGTGCCTAAAACACCGTATGAGTTATGGACAGGCAGAGTACCCTCACTTAAGCATCTAAGGGTGTTAGGTTGTCTAGCTGAGGCTAAAGTATTTAACCCAAATTTAGGTAAGTTAGATCTAAGACAGTTAGCTGCCATTTCATTGGCTACCCAGACAGGTCAAAAGGTTACTACTTTTATTGCCCTCACAGACATACTAAGTTTGTGGAAACTAGATATGTTGAGTTCTTAGAAGTTCTTATGATCAGGGGGAGTAAGGTAGCACAGGAGATTGGTTTAGAGGACAAAAGGGTTCATGCCCCTACTCCAATGTTTCAAGAACCATACTTTGTGTTACCAACTGTTGTTGGAACCACTGTGTTAGACATGGTGGTGCCAGCACCGATTGTTGATCCTCCATTGCCGACACCTAATGAGAATCAGGAACCTATCCTTCAGGATCCATTAGAACCACCTGTCATGCATCAGGAAGAACAACAACAGACCCAAATAGCGCCAAATAATGAGAATATTATAAGGTCACAGAGACTTAGAAGATTAGCTATATCAAATGATTATGAGGTTTATGAAACCAAAGAATTTCATATGGAGGATGATCCCACTACATATGAACAAGCCATAAAGAGTGAGCACTCTACAAGGTGGTTAGAGGCTATGAAGGATGCGATAAAATCCATGGATTCCAATAATGTTTGCGAACTAATGGAAATTCAATTCCTAAGGGAGCTAAGAAGGTTGGTTCTAAATGGGTTTATAAAACTAAGTATGACTCCCAAGGGAATATTGAGAGGCACAAGGCCCGACTCGTAGCAAAGGGCTTTACGCAAAGTGTCGACGAAATATGCGTCGCAGTCTACCTAGGGGGTACCCTACGGTAGTAGATTATAGGTGGAGGTGTGGCGATGGCGATCAAGCGTAACACAGAGAGCGTAGACACAGCGAGCCTATCTATCTAGATCTTCCTTGGCGAGCAAGGCTTCTTCGGAGTCCTTGGCGAGCACGATGGGCTGGTCGCATGCGGCAAGGCCTCGCGAGCTGGGTCGTCTTCTAGTCGGTAGGCCCATAAGGTCCCTGGGGATATGCTGAGGTAATATCCCCAACAAGTCCCCGAGCACGTTGTATTCTTCCGGTGAGCCCGCAGCGTCGTCCTTGAAGGTGTTCATCTAGTCGCCATCATGCCGTCGAGGTCGTCGTGAAGCCCCGACGAGGCCACCTAGTTGAGGTGCTGCTCGGAGAAGCCTCCCGACCAGGTCGGGCTGGTCGAGAGCGTCGTGGCTTGATGCGCGAGCTGGTCGCCTCGTCGGATGCTGCGGCTGCTTGTTGGGAGGATGTGACGTGTTGAAGAAGAAAAACTTTTGAAAAGTCCTTTCCTAGTGAAGTGTACCCACTTAGGTTCTGCAAGAACAAAAACAATAGAGCTTTGTTAAGAAGAAAATTAGTACATTCACCGCGAGGTGAAGTGTACCCACTTAGTCCCCGAGCTTGGTAGCAGGTGAAGTATGCACGTGGTGCCAAGCTTTATAAAAGGTAAAGTGTGGATGAATAATCGAAAATAATGAGTAAAGCATTAGTTTTGTAAAAAATGACTGCAAATACCCATAGTCCCGAGCTTGATGTAAGAAATTGGGAGGTTCTTGTATTAGGATCATATTTTAAATATGAGTTTAGTAAGAAACGACTGCGAATAACCGTAGTCCCCGAGCCTGATGCGAGGAGCCGAGGCGGTCATATTGCTTGATTCGCAGTCCCCGGGCGTCAGTCCTCGGGAGTTGTCCTGCTTCGTGTCGCCCTTCTGTACCGTGGCCGCAGTCCCCGAGCCTTGCTCGATGTGATGTTGGACGAAGTCCTCCAGCCTGGTCGGGAATGCGACTAGGCAGACGAATCGTGGTTGTTGTCGACGGAGTCCCCGAGTATCCTTGTTGACGATCAATTTTGTGTTGCTTGCCGACCAGACTACTGTAGCCATGTTACTGTAGCTGTGGAAAAGAGATTATAACAAGTTTGCCCATCTAGTCCCTAGGACTGTAGCATTAGTGATATTTTCATTATGCAATCGGCCATAAATTGTGGAAAATAAATATGAAATAAGAGCTAAGTTTAAGCAAATGGGTCGTATTTATTCGCAAAGTTATCGGCCCGTGGTTTTTGGTGCAAAAAGGTAGGTGGCGTGGCGCTTCCATATTTGATCGTTGCGGTTTCCCAAAAACCCTGGAAGGCGAAGCGTTGCGTCGCTTGGTATAAAGGGCTACTCCGATGGTTGGCGAAACGGGAAGGGTCGTGTTTCCTCGCCTTACATAGTGCTCCTAGGATACGAAGAGCCAATGATTTTGTACCATATATCCTGGTGAACTGAGGGGATTCCCGTCCACCTTGTCCAATAAGCTCCACGCCTGCTGGCTGCAAGGGATAGGCGGAGGGCGAGAGGGCTTCGTTGGTGCTAGGGTTTTGCCGGTGAAGATGGAAGGTGATGGTGTGCGCCTTGCGGTTGGTTTCTCCCCTTTGTTGATGCTGCCGGAGGACTTGTTCTTCCGGATCCTTCTTCGTGTTATCGATGATGGCGACAATGTACGCGAGTATGTGATGGTTCGTCTGCTATGCCACGTCTTCCGTAAGGTCTGCAATGATGCTCCGACGATTCAGCTCTTATCTCTTCGGCGTGTTCAGGATTATTGTCGGCCCTACTACCCTTTTCTGGAGAGTGCCTTCGAGCAGCAATTCTTCGACGCCGATCACTGAGAGGCATTGTTCTTTCGCGGTCTGGAAAGGTTGATGTTGCAGGGGCGAGATTCTTTTGGGCGGTCGCTTATTGGCAGGGCGGTGGCGGCTAGAGACGACGTCGCGATGTATTTCAGATCTATGATGTTGTACTATGCTGATTGGGCGAATTTGAAGGCGTTTGCTATCCTCGATCGACTCAGCAGAGGTGCCCTTCCAGATGGTCGGTTTGGCAATCAAGTCTTGCATCGTCTTCGGTTGCGCTCTCATGATGATCTTCATGTCATCTGGCGATGGTGGTGGATTCATGCCCCAGAAGATGTGCCGGTTTTAGTCATCGGTGATTCTGTGTGTACCTGGGGAGAGTGTCGTCGTTTTGGTTCGCTGGGTAACAATATGCCCGGAATCATTATGTACTGTAGTCGGCAATGCCGAATTCGACATGAATTCGACCTCTTGACTAGGAACATTAGTGAGGTGGTCGCTTATCGCATCAGTAGGATGAAGATGTAATCGTTGGGACAACTGATCTGAAGTATGGTTTCTTTTGTTTGGGAGTTTCAATTTTATTGCCATGCTCTATTTTGTTGTGGGACAGCGGTAAACTGTATCTCGCATACAAGTGTTCGGACGTGTAAGTGAAAACTACAAAGCTATAATATATACGGGCGGTGAGCTTTTGTTTCACTTGTATGTCCTGTCATGCTTGCTAAGTCGTGAGCTGTAGCGATGAATCGTTCGTCCTTGGGTCTCAAATGGTCCACATCGTAGGGCTAGCGCCACTTTACGCGTAGGATACATAAGGACTCCCAAGGGGGCACGCTGCTGGCAACCCGCGACGCAGAGGGCGAACTGCTCATGCACGCTTAGGGAGATGCTAGTGACAGGGCCTTTTTCCGAGAGGCTCGATCGTGGCGTGACTAGGGCCTGTGGAGACTGTTCCTACAGACGCTGGGCAAAAAGCCATGCTGCTTGTAGAGTCGTCGACCGTACCATGGTCGTATACAAATTCTGGGCACATAGCCTCATGGCTCCCGACCCAAGTGACATCGCTCGGCTTCTGGGGAAATGACACTTGGGAGGCATGTCAATGAAGTCATAGCGCCTAGGGTAGCTACTTCTATTCGCTATGGTTCATTGGCGGGCCAGCTTCGGGTGCTTTCTGGTTATGGCCAAGTTGTTTGGAGAAAATGCCTTATTTGCGTTGTGGCGAGGTCGTCGAACACTATGGGAGTGTTTTGGAGAATTCGCCGAACGTTTGCCGTGGTCGCCATATGTTATCGATGTTTTAGGATAATCATCATACGCTGTGGGCGTTGTTGAAGTAGTCATCGTACGCCGTGAGCGTTTTGCAGAAGTCGTCGTACGCCGTGAGTGTCTTGCTTGCTTAACAGGTTTGGTTAGATAAAGTATAAGAGAAACGAGGCACCTTTATTCATTATTGGAAGAGTACACAGTACAAACTTTATTGGACTACGTTTAGATTAGGATATCTTCTTGTGTCGCTCGGGGTAGGCGGTCTCTACACTAGTTCGCGGGAGAGGTCGGCAGTGGTCACCGCTTGTTCAGCTTCCTTCTGCTTCTTTGCGGCGGGGTTGTCACTGGCTTCGGGGTTGTACGTATCCTGGATATGGGGCCTCTCGGCGGCGTTTATTGTTTGCTACTCGCATTCGTATGCTGTCTTTAGGTTGGTACGGAGGTTGAGGATGCCTTGTTGTGTCGGGATCTTGAGCACCATGTAGGTATAGTGCGGGATTGCCATGAGTTTGGCGAGTGCTGGTCGACCGAGTATCGCGTGGTAGGCTGTCTCGAAGTCGGCGATGATGAAGTTAATGTTTTCCACCCTGAAGTGGTCTTGGTCTACCGGTGTTGATGCCTTATTTGGGATGATCCCCAGAAGGAGAAGTTTGCAGGAAGGAGGTCCTTCTTGGAGTAATCGAGTTGGCGGAATGTGTCGTCGAAGATGATATTGAGGGCATTGCCGCCATCGACCAGCACCTTCCTGAAGCGGCACGTGGCGATGGTTGGATCAACTATGAGTGGGAAGCAGCCTGGGTATTTGTAGTCCGTCCACTCATCCTCGGTGGAAAAGCTGATGGGTTGTTCTATCCAATCGAGGTAGCGAGCGTTGGCCGAATCATCTCCTGTTGCTGCGACTGAGTAGATGTCTTTGTGAACTTGACGACGTTTCCTCTCTCCTTCAACAACCACGCTACCCCCGAAGATGGAGTACGTCATTGAAGGTGGTCGGAACTCCGGCGCTGGTGGTTCTTGGTCTTTTCCCTTGTCGGAGTCATCTTTCTTTGCTCTCTTGTCACTTCTTCCCCGTACTACTGACTCGAGCAACTCACAATCGCGCATGGAATGTTTGGAATTTTTGTGTATGGGGCACGGGCCGTCGAGGACCTTCTCGTAGCTAACATCGTAGTTCTTCCTTGGTCGGGCATTCGTGTTGGCGACATAGCGGTTGTCGCGCCTGTAATCGTACCTCTGTGGGTAGCGCTCGGTGTTTCTCGACCGGTAGTCTCGGTGGTCGCTGGCCCTTCTTTCGCTGCGGTAATCTGGTCGGCGTTCGCTATCCCTTGCGCGTTCTGGAGAGCGGGAATGGTGCCGCCTGTTCTCCTTGCTGCGTGTGGCGTCGTCTTGATTGGCGTAAGGATTCATGATCATCATGAGCTCTTCTATGGTTGTTATGCTCTTCCGCGCCAGCTTGTTCCGGAGATCATCCGTCCGCAGGCCGTTGGAGAAGATGGCGATGGCCTCTAGGTCGGAGATCTCTGCGATGCTCAGCCGTTTGTCGGAGAAGCGCCTGATGTACTCGCGAAGGCTCTCATTGCTCCTCTGACGGACGCTCTCCAAGTCGTACCTCGTCCCCAGCTGGACACATGTAGCCTTGTACGTCTTGATGAAGATTTCCTTTAGTTGCTCCTAGGTGTCAATGGTGTCTTCTGGTAATTAGCAGGTAATTAGCCATCACGTCTTGGTTCCCTCCGGCGGCGTATACAACAATTTTGTAGGTGGACGCCCATTTCTCTGGGTTTGCCTTGCTATCATACTTCTCCACCGACATAACTCTGAAATTTTGGGGCCACCAGATGGCGCGTAGACGAGCGGAGAAAGGGCGCAAGCCCCTGATGGCTCAAGGCGCTGGCGGTGTGCGACCACGTCGGGGGTTGTCATCGTCGTATCGTGGGGATCTACATCAATATTCCCTTGGAGGGCTTCGGCGCGCCGGTGCCGGTGTTCGATTGCACCGGGGTCTTTCGTGCTTGTCGTCATTATGAGGTGGGGATCCTCACCTCTGCTCCCTCGGAGGGCTTCGGCGCGGCGGTGCAGGTGCTCGATCGCGCTGGGGCCCGTCGAGCTCTTCATCGTTGTAAGGTGGGGATCCTCACCTGGGCTCCCTCGGTGGGCTTCGGGGGTGGTTTCTGCTGTGGGACTAGGCGGCGAATTTGGGTGGAGGACCCGCTTTGTTTACCTGGACCACAGCCGCCATGATGTGGGCCTCTATCTTCTCGATCTCGGGTGTGGAGGGGAGTTTGGAAAGCTCGCAGGCGGCTACCGCTAGATTGGTGCTGGGGGTCGGGTACAACGGAACGTTACCCACCTTGTCGAAGTCTTGCTGGAGGTTGTGTCGTGGTGGGCGCTCATGATTCCTCTGCTCCTGCTCACGCTATTCTCGTGTGATTCGCTGTTGACACTTCTTACGACACTTAATCTAGGTTGTCATCCCCAGCATGCCAAAGAGGTGTGGTATTGAAATATGCAATTGCTCTAATGAAATATAGATGTGTTTCTGCAGGCGCACAGATTATACTGATGTAGCATTTTAACCAGGAGTATTCCAGGTATCGTTATTTATATTTTTACCACTGGGAAGGGATACTAAGGGAATAAATGAGGAATGAATAAAGATGATTAATGAGTATCACTGCATGTGTAATGGAGAGTTTTCATCTATCTCACTCAGTACAAGATAAGTGTCACATAAGATATATATAGATAATGAATGAATAGTGACAAAAGATAAATACTGATCAACATATATGTATAGCCACATAAGATAATGATAAGCACCTCAACAGTTATTCTAGCAAGTCATTAGCATGGAATTAGGACGAACTACAAAGATATTTCCTAAGTCATTCTTAACTATACAGTCTAGCATATTATGATTAGTGCAATTACACTTGGCAATCATGGCAAGAAAAGAGATATTCATGTCTAGTGAGTATCACTAAGGAAGTGAAGAACATAGCAATCACTTCCCCGCAATAGTACTGCTCTGCCTGCCCTACAAACAGGAGGAGGACTACAAACGACTAAACAGGACTGTCACTCCCGCGAACTACCTCACGATCCGGAATGTAGGGTACAATCGCAGATAAATACGGTCTAGGCACCATGCCTACACAATATCTATCATTTACCCATAGTACTGGTGGATAAACGCTATACGATCCTAAACATGGATATGATTCAGATCTAACTAAGCCAAGTATATAATCATAATATACTAAGAACAATATAACTAAGAACATAAACGAATAGAGTAAAGTCATAAACAATATAATGAAGTAGAGCAAAGTCATGTTCATAATATTGAAGAACAAATGAATAACAAGGAAGAACTAGAGAGAGAATTACCAATAATCCTCTTGACAGATCTGGAAACCAATCGAAGATTGACTCCTCCTAGTTCTAATCCTATATAGCTATGCTAAACTAGAGATCTAGTTGATGTGGTGGCTCTAGGGCTTGATCAGGGGCTTCTCCTCTTGAGATGGATGATGAATAATGAATTAGGTCAGAGAGGCTCTCCTCCTCAGGGGCAGGGGGGCTTTCTTATATAGGCTCCTCAAATGAACGTCGGCCGTTGGATCAAACCAACCTTGATGGAGGGTCTAGATGCGATCTCAAAGGCGGTGGAGAGGTGGTCCCACAAGGCAGGGACCATTGGGGTTGACCAAGGGCGGCCGCCCCAAGGGGTAGGGCGGGCGCCCTGTTCCTGGGCCCGCTCGGCCTCTGGTTCCTTCCCGCGCCTTCTTGACTCTTCTGGAGTATTCTTGTTTTAACGAATGATGTTTATCTCTATGTAATCATGACATGTGGGTCTTTCCTCCATATTTCCTGATATCCCCCTGCAAAAATAGACATTCACCAAAACTCGTGGAATTCTGTCAGTGTAAACCTTATTTATAAGTGTTGGTTTCATAAAGATCCTTTTCCTTGTCTAGTTGATGGTTCATTTTGGTACTTAAGGACCGTCAACATTCGCTCATGCCCGCGCCGCTCCTTGTCGCGCTTCTCCTGGTCGCGGCGTTCGATGCCGCGCCTCTATGTGCGTTCGGTGTTGTGCTGTTCTCTTGTGACGCGTTCGGCATCTGTCTCGTTGTCGGGAGCAACGCTGTCAGTGGAGACTTGAAAAAATATTCCTCCGAAGCCCGGAGGGAACTCTGGCAAGCTGCTGGTCGATCCGTAGGAGTCAGCGATTTTGGTCCTCGCGCTGGTGGTCGAGCCCGATGAGAGCGTGTCGTCGAGGGATACTGCCTGGTCGGAGTCGCTGGGTATTGCGGAGATGACGATCGTATTCACGATAGGCACCACCGAGATCTGGTCGAAGGCTGATTGGAGCGTTTGGCGTTGGAAGATCGTTGCCTGGTTACTGAGTCCATAAGGCATCGTCGGAGAAGGGTGGGTGCCCCTGGTCGTCACCGTTGTCATTTTCGTCGGGGTTCGATGATGGCGTGATCGGCGACTGTGATGGCCGGGAAGTCGTCGTCGTGTCTTCTGCACGAGGTTGATGTAGTCGATGATAGCAGCGTTGGAGTGGTCGATGGCGTTGACCAGGTCGTCGATGTTGATCTTCTTTCATGGGTGGTACGTTGGCATGATGGGACGACGTGCGAGCGGCGGCGCGTCTGCCCCACGCGGAGTAGATCCGATGGTCCAGGACATGGATCCAATCTAGAGCACGGTGCCAGCCGTCGAGAGGACCATCAAATCCGAGAACGTAACCGCTTGATGAGCCATGAAGTCGATGCACACACCCCCTACCTGGCGCGCCAACTGTTGACGAAATATGCGTCCCTACCCTACGGTAGTAGATTGTAGGCGGAGGTGTGGCGACGGCGATCAAGCGTAACACAGAGAGCATAGACACGACGATTTATACAGGTTTAGGCTGGCAAATCGTTGTAATACCCTATGTCCTGTGTTCTGGTGGCTAGATTGATATGAGTATTAGGTTACACAAGGTGTAGATGAGATCTAAGGATTGTGAGAGAGATGTTTTCGAGGTGGTCCCTGCTCGCCTTATATAGCCGGGGAGCAGGGTTACAGTTTCCATATCCTAACAGATTGTGATCGGTCCCTTAAGGCAAGGGATCCGAGTCTATCTATCTAGATCTTCCTTGGCGAGCAAGGCTTCTTCGGAGTCCTTGGCAAGCACGACGGGTTGGTCGCGTGCCGCAAGGCCTTGCGAGCTGGGCCATCTTCTGGTCGGTAGGCCCATAAGGTCCCTAGGGATATGCCGAGATAATATCCCCAACACAAAGAGAAGGAATTGATTACAATGAGACATTTTCCCCTGTCTCTTGTAAAATTCTTTTAGAATAATAATGGTGCTAGTAGCACACTACAACTTAGAGTTACATCAGATGGATGTTAAGGCGGCATTCCTTAATGTGGATCTTAAGGAAGATGTTTACATAGCACAACCGAAAGGTTTTGTTGTGGAAGGAAAAGAAAACATGGGATGTCACCTAAGGAAGTCCATTTATGGACTAAAGCAAGCTTCAAGACAGTGGTATTTGAAGTTTGATCAAACAATTAGAAAGTTTGGGTTTAAGGAGAATGTAGAGGACAATTGCGTTTACGCAAAGTTTAAGAATGCTAAGTTTATTTTCTTAGTCCTATATGTGGATGATATTTTTCTTGCAAGCAATGATGTCAGTCTACTAATGGAAACAAAGAAGTTCTTATCCTCACATTTCGACATGAAAGATCTCGGTGAAGCCTCTTTTGTTCTGGGGATTGAGATTCATTGTGATAGAAACAGAGGGGTTTTAGGACTGTCACTGAATGCATACATAGATAAGGTTCTTAAGAACTATAGTATGCATAAGTGCAGTTCATCACCTGCACCCATAGTCAACGTCGATAAGTATGAGGAACATCAATGTCCCAAGAATAAAGTCGAGCTCGAGGAAATGAGATCAGTACCTTATGCTTCAGTTATCGGAAGCTTACAATATGCTCAAATTTGTACTCGCTCTGACATATCTTTCGTTATCGGGTTACTTGGTAGATATCAGAAAAATCCAGGAATAGCACACTGGACTTTAGTTAAGAAGGTCTTGCGTTATTTGGAAGGCACAAAAGGCTTCATGCTATGTTTTAGTAAGACTAACTCTCTAGATGTAGTGGGGTTTTCAGATTCAGATTATGCGGGAGATGAAAGAATATCCACGTTAGGTTATATATTCACTCTCGCAAATGGGGCTATATCGTGGAAGAGCTCCAAGCAAACACATGTGACATCATCTACGATGTACGCAGAGTTTGTAGCATGTTATGAGGCCTCGGAGCAAGTGAGTTGGCTTAAGAAATTCTTGCCCGGTTTAAGAGTGGTAGACAGCATTGAGAGACCACTTAAGTTATACTGCAATAATAATCCAGCAGTTGAACATGCTCACAACAATAGGTCAAGTGGTGCTGCCAAACACATTGATATTAAGTATTATGTTGTGAAAGAAAGAGTTCAGGATCATGTTATAAGACTAGAGCATATTACGACATTTAGAAAACACCTAGCTGGCATGGGTTTAAGGGAAAGCTTATGATTCCTAAACACTTAGGGCCCTTAGTTAGAACTCTATTTCAATTTAGAGAGATGTAATTTAGCAGTCAAGTCCAATGGAAATTTTCTTCTGTGACGATGAGACACACTCTACACTTTTCTCTATAATGAGGTGGAGTAAAATAGTTAAGTTTTAAGTTGAGACTAAGATAAGATTAAGGTAAGATAGTATAAGAGATCAAGTGGGAGAATGTTAGTATTGATCTCTATCACTAATGGGCCCAACGGTCCATTAGGACCTTGATCTGCTCTTGATCGGGGAGCCCAGCCCATCTATGGCTGGAGGGCCCCTATCACACAGAAGTACATAAATAGGAGGTGGGGGCGAGGCTCTAATCACGAGTTGATTGACGAGCTACAGAAACCCACCGACATCCTAATCCCTAATCGGATCTAGGGCCTGCTGCTAGTGACGGGAACACCTCCGCCGCCACAACGACGACCACGACGCCGGTGTTGTCCCTGACTCCGGCGACCTCACTGACACCTCCGCAGGACACCCCAGGCGCCATGGCGGATCAGACCATATCCCTAATCTCCTCTTCCTTCCTCTGTCTTCTCAGATCTGAACAATATCCATTTATTCTAAGTACATTAGCCTATCTAATCTATTGTTAGTAGATCCCTAAGAACTATCATAAATTTCTCATGCACCTAATCCTTCACTACATAGTTGGGGTCTTAAGCGTGAGTAGATTTGTTTATTTTATCTTTTTTATCTGCACCTTACCGTATGAGGTTAGCATAGACCGCGTGCATGCCTACAGCAATAGCAGCGACACTGAAGGCCGAAAGGAAAGAGAAATAGATAGCGAGATTTCAACCACTAATGAGCAGACTGAACTCTTTCGCTCTATTGGACTATTAATTACCGTATGCAAAACATAGGTCGTACACTTACTACAGCAGAAGAGACACTAGTCTCAATGGAGTTTCATCCAAGTTTCATGAACATTAAATATGCTGATGTGACATTATATTAATGAAGAGAGAGGTGATGAGAATTTCATAGGACTAGAGAGAGCTGCATTGTTTCCAAAATTTTGTTGCGTTTGAAACTATGTCATTAAACTCTCATCACTACTACATAAATGATTTTGCATAGCACTTGGCTTTTATTAACCATGGCGGTTAAACACCTAAACCGCCACGGTTAATAGGTGGTCGGAAAGCCCACCGGCTGGGGGGCACAACCGCCACGGTTAATGCATTAACCGTGGCGGTTGTTATAACCTAACCACCACAGTTAATGTCCTATTAACCGTGGCGGTTAGTGTTGCACAACCGCCACGGTTAATGCATTAACCGTGGCGGTTGATATTACATAACCGCCATGGTTAATTCCATTAACCGTGGTGATTGTGCAGCAGCAACCGCCATGGTTAATGAAATAACCGTGGCGGTTGTTGTTACGTAACCGCCACAGTTAATAGACCATTAACCGTGGTTGTTATTGTTAAGAAAACCACCACGGTTAAGTCTATAGTATAAATACAGCAGCCCCCTCTCTTCTTCCCACGGATCCTTCTCCATTTTTGATGGTTTTGAGCTCAAAACCATCAAATTGACCATTTTTTGAGAGGGGAGGTTTTGCCCTTGGATTTGGTGAAGTGTGGCACCGCAAAAGGTTGACTTCTACTCTCCAAGTCACGATTTTCTCTCTTTTTGATGATTTGGGTGCTTTTCCCTAATCTAGATCTAGATCCAATGGAGAGGAGAGATAATAGGAGATCTAGAGGATACACACATGTTGGGGAGGTTTTCCCCTTGGATTTGGTGAAGGGTGGCACCACAAGATGTTGACTTTACTCTCTAGCAGTCAATTTCCTCTCTTTTGGATTCAACTAGATCTAGAGATGGAGAGAGAATAGTAGATCTATAGAGATACACACATGCATGGTAAGCTAATTTGGGTTTTTTGTGCATTTGAAAGGTTATGGAGCACAGGGATGAGTGGATGTACAAGACATCGAGAATGGATCTGAGATTCCTAGAAAATGTGAAGAAGAAGTTCATTCCCGTTGCGCAGAAGCATCGCCTCAGTCTGGATCGAGAGCTCATGGTTTGTCCATGCAATGACTGCAAGAATCGGTTTGCCCAGAAAGATGCAGTGGTGCAATCACACCTTGTATGATATGGTTTCATTAAGGATCCAAAGTACCTTGTGTGGAAGTTTCACGGCGAGTGTTTCCAAAGAACATGGGGGAACCTCGTCGACGACATCCACAGTTGCGTCTGGCGATGGAGGACACCAACAACCCACCGCGAGACCGAGCATGGATGATGAGAGTCGCGACTACATCACTATTGCCGATCTGCTCCAAGACAAAACTGCTGGCACCGGGGACGACAACAATGGTGACCCGATGATTGATACGCTGCGGCCCGAGGATGCAGAGCTTCTTGAGGAGATTGCTAACCGTCAGGACCATGGCGATGTTCTGTTTGGTAATCCAAAGTGGCTAGAGAATTTCAGGGAGATGAAACAGGCAACAATTGATCTCCTCTACCCGGACGACGGTGAATGTCCAAAGCATTACACGACATTGTGTTTCGTCCTCCAGATGCTGATGTGCAAGGCTCGCCATGGGATAACCGACACAGGCTTCAATGACATTTTACGCATCATTGGTGAAACGCTACCAGAGGGTAACAGGGTTCCCGTCAATACATATCGAGCGAAGAAGCTGATCAGGCCAGTAGCGATGAAGCTTCAAAAGTTTCATGCATGTCCTAACCACTATATTCTGTTTCGGGGTGAGTATGAGAATGCATAGAGTTGTCCGAACTGCAGCGCGAGCCACTACAAGAAGAATGCCGGTTGCCGCGCGGATGATGAGGAAAAACCGTCGAGAGGGGCGAAGAAGAAGAAGACAGGCAAGAAGCATTTGCCGCCTATTGATCAGGACGAAGAAGAAGAGGGTTACACACAGACGAACCCTAGGCGAAGACCCAGGGCACTGTGGGTCCTTCATTTCCTTCTGTGCGGCGGGTGCTCCAGATGCTCAACCCTCCATGGCGGCTGGCGGTTCACAGTTCACGCTCCAGTTATCAGCGGCGGTCAATGGAGTGCACGACGGCGCAGCGAGCGTCGGAGTGTGCGGCGGCGAGATGAAAGATTGGGGAAAGAGAGAGAGTGGAGTGGGCGACGGCGTCCAAACCTAATGAGACGGCGTCGGACCGTTACAAGCTAGTCCAACCAGACCAGGTCGATGGGTCCGAACCAAATGTGGGTCAGGGGCACCGGATGTCAAAATTAAAAACTTCTCTCTCCTCAAACGGGTTCAACCGGGCTGCGGTGTCCACATGGCAAACAACACGAAATCATAGTGTCTCCTAGCAAATATCAACATTCATGGTGTGAAGCAACCAAAATTTGACTTTGGCGATGTCCACCAGCTAATTCTCCCTAAAATATATCAGGTCAACCTTGCAGTTAGAGGACAATCTCTCATATTGGCTGGGTTGGGACTACTCCAAGTCAACTCTTTTGAGCATCTCCACAGGATTGATTTAAAGCCATCCCCTTTCCCTTATACCACACATCAGAGTTAAAGTACTTACAGTTTGTGTGTGCATGATAAAGAACAAGTTTTTTTTTGCGAATTGATAAAGAACAAGTTTAATAGATGCAGTCAGCTGGTTGTAAGGGGTCTTGCAATCTTCTCACAGTCCAAGTAGTTAGCTCTTTATAATTAATACATGTCTCATATGTTTCTCTCATAATTTTCTTGGTTTTTTTTACCTAAATTGACTGTAAGCTTACGGTCTGCTTCTCCTCTCATCTCTCCTTCACCTCATTATTTAACCAGCTTACAACTTTTTATTATACTTGCTCCAAGCCAAACCAAACCATGATCTCATCCTTGTCAATTTAATTGATTATATATTATTATGTCCGTTTTTTCAAACCCTCGTGACCCCATCTTTCTTTGTTTTATTTAGGTCAGTTGTGGCATCAATTCCATGGCACAGTAATCATCCACGATGAACAGCGCCTATATATACATACAGTAGGTACTATTGTACTTAGCATGCAAGAACAGTCGGTGACACACAACGTCATTAGTTTGTGTTTCGGTCTCTGGTGACCACTGCACCACCATAGAATATAGTATGTGTTCGGTCACTGATCGATCGAGTATAGGCACACTGAGTGCTTTAGGGCCAAACTAGTACTGTACTAGTGATAGTAGTAAATTGAAAGCTAGCCAAAAGGCATGGACGGATCACTCATGATCTTGCTTGGAAGCAAGCCAGCAAATCTGCTTCGGCGGCGCTCTGACGACGTGGACGTACCTGCGCGGGCCGGCCGTTAGGGTGAAGCACCACCCAAAGCAAAGCATCTAATCTAATCATGTGTAATAAACTAGCATTTCCTCCGGCCCCCCACGTCCTTTTGTCTACTTTACATGGTGATCGGAGACAACTACTAATACTAACAGGATTAGCATGGAGGCGTGAAAATATCGGGTAAAGAAAAGTGTGTTGTTGTTATCTTCTTTACATGTCATGAGGAAGAGATTAGGACGTCGATCATATCTAATTGGGTTAATTGGGATAGCACACCTGACAATCACAGTCAGTCGCATGATTCTCGCTTCACTCCGATCCCTCCGGCTCCGGGGAACAGATCGATCTCGGTGCATGGTGGGGCCCGCCTGCGTGCATGTTTGTCTGGACTCACTCCACATGCACTCTGCTTGCTGACTTTGCACTCAGGATCGGAGGTGCTCAGCTGAGCTGTGAGAGGGCTATGTTAAGGTGGACGAGAGAAGAGAGCAGAGAGAAGAGAGTTGGGTTGTAAATTTACAGCTAGTTTAGACATAAAAACTAAAAAAAGTTGTGAGAGAGATATGTAAGTTATGTATTAATTATGAAAAAGCAACTACTATATGAGAGCAAATATTATAAGGAGCTGCAAGCTGGCTAAATGATAACATGGAGGAGAGAGGAGAGGAGAGAGAGGGGAAGCAGGCTCTAAGGCCAGTTTCAATGGGAGTTTCATAGAGTTTTATGAGCATTAAATAGGTTGATGTGGCACCTTATTTATGAAGAGAGATGATAAGAGTTTCATTGAAGTAGAGAGAGTTTCATCCCCCATGAAACTATCTAGCACTGTTTTCAACACATTAGAGCATTGGAAACTGGGATATGAAACTTCTCATTGAGGATGGTCTAAGGCCAGTCTCAATAGAGAGTTTCATGGCGTTGTTTCCAAGATTGCCATGTCATACAAAATGAAATGAAACTCGGATGAAACACCCACTCTCAGTGGAGAGTTTCATTCTATAGTTTCATAGACATTTAATTCCATGACTCATAGAGAGTTGGTATTTGTGCTAAGAGAGTGTCATCCCCATGACACTCATTTCTTCTCTCTCTTCTTAAATACACTGTCATATCATCAAAAGTACCTATGTGGCAACATATTTAATGCGAATGAAACTCAAATGACACCCCCATTGAGACTGGCCTAAGCTTACAGTCAGCTTGGACACAAGAACCAAGAAAACATGTGAGATAGATATGTGAAACCTGCATTAATTATAAAGAAGTAGCTATTATATAAGTGGGCTGTAAGAAGGCTGCAATCCTTACAGCCAGCAGTGAGTTGTATCTATTAAACTTGCTCTGAATGGGCTGTAAGAAGGCTGGAAGAACCCTTGCAGCCAACCAGCTGTGGGCCAGTGCTGCTCGTATTAAATAAGTAAAGTTCCAGCGGAGCAGAATGCTTTATTTGCTTCTAGAAGCATTAGTGAAGCAACGGACCAACTCGGACGTGGACACGTACGTACGCCAGTCAATCAACAGAAAAGCTAGCTTCAACACGATGGAGGACGGAGGAGATCTGTGTGTCTGTCATGTGGGCTGTTGGCGGGCGGTCCCATTTGTTAGATGGGATGTCATCAGCCAGTGTGTCCTATCCTGTAGTACCATTCATTCATCGTGCTCTACCTGCTGTCCCAGCGCCAGCATGCACAAAGATCTTTCCTCCATTCCCATCCGCCCGGGCGCGACAGCACGTGCCGCGCCTCCGGATTCTAGACGCCGTCACTCCATATATGTGGATCCGTTTAATTAAGAGTTTGTTTAGACACGTGTGTATCTATTTCAAACTATATAAATTGAAGTGAATGAAGTGAAAATTAATTTAAAAAAAATTAACACACGTAGTTTGAGAGAGATATATGCGCATTAAAAACAAGACCTATATCTCGGATCAATGACTCAAAATCAATTTGGACAGAAATACATACTTTGTATAGGATCGAAATAACTCCGACTGCAAACAAACGGTTCATTCTAGAGAAACCGGATGCTAAGCTATCCATTTTCACCTTCATATGGAGGTGCTACGCGTAGAAGAGATGTCCATTATCAAAAAGGACGGAGGAGACAGGAGTAGAGATGTATAAGCTTGGTTCCATTCCGTCTTGCATTGCTGGAGGTAGACAAAGACAGATACTAAGCGCTGGACTCTAATGGTGCTATCATCATCAAAGGATTAGAGGACCTATACTAGGCCCACCCGTCAGGCATAGTGCCCATAGCATCTCCCACTGGTACAGAACCGACTTTTAACCCCGGTCTGTAAGGGCTTTTAGCCCCGGTGCCCGGACCGGGGCTAAGGATTCGAGACTAAATGTACCCCTTTAGCCCCGGTTCGAAGGCCCGGGACTAAAGGTATAAAGGTATACCTTTAGTCCCGATTGGTAAGGGTGCGCCAGATGGCGCAGGCGTGCCACGCGTGGCAGCACCTACCAACCGGGACCAAAGAGCTTTTTTTCTGATTTTTGTATTTCTTATTTTGGTTTTCCAATTAGATTAGGTATTCAAATGTGTGTATTCTACGCTGCTAATACATGTATTCATGCGCTTATAAGTTAGTTTCAAGCATTAATCACAAATAAACTATGAAACTCTATAAGTATAATATATATATATATATATGCATATAAAATTTACATTATTATTCATTGTGACTTAAGACACAACTGCTCTCGCCACTTAAATATCATATAGATGTTCGTCTTGATTTGGCTTGAGTGGTTCGGCCGGGTCGTAATAGTACTCGCCTTGTGGGTTGACCACTTTTTCAAAAAAAAAAATCCAGCAAGTGTCTCTTGAATTCCTTTGAGGCGGACTTCTTGCAACACTTGTTGTTGCAACCATAGCGTCTTCAATTCGCATTATAAAGAAACAAGTATTAATATACATAAGATTTAGTTAATAGCAACAAACAAATAAAATGGATGTATTATATATACATATCACATACTCTTAGTTTCTCATTAAGATTTCTTCTTGCATACACCGTGAGGAACTCGCAAACGTAGTATCCACACAGATTGTTGCCTTGTGACTGCCTTAGAATCCACTGTAAGATATGAAAAGATTACTATCGTCATCATATGCATATGTTAAAGCATGATAAGATAATAGATTATGAGAGCTAGTAGAACTTACATTTAGCAGACGAGGACCCTGTAGTGGCACTTTCAGTTCCGGACGGTGTTTCGGGACGAACCAAGCCCAAACCCTGCTCAATAATTGGATCATTAGTTAATTAACTCTTGCAGTGTAGTTAAAGAGCATGAATCCATATTTAAAAATCAAATTAAGTTACCCCTTGATAATGTCTATCATATCTTGGTAATCTCCCTGTGGTTTTCTCAATGAGTCAAAGATTATCAATTGACTTCTGGTCATATCGAAGACTATGAGTATCCAGTGAAAACTGCATTTGTTTATAGTGTCAACATATATATATCTTTATGCTGAATTGAGTAATAAGTAAGATAAATTGTGCAAACAATAACAACACTCACCCAAAGTTGTAGGGGAAGAGTATATATTCTCTGGTCTTTTGGTTGACCAAGAACCTCCGAAAATTCCTCTCCGTTTGAGGTATCCATTGATCGCGGGGAGTGTTTGGATCCGAGAATATGATTGATGGATCAATGAAACCAATATTCGTGTCTCCGTTGCGTTTGAGCAATAACATCAAGAATCTACATATATATGTTTGAGGATAGTTAGTTACTATACATATACATATGCTATAGTCCAATTAATAAAAGAAATAATCACTTACAGTAGCAGCTCATCAGAGATTTGTCTAGAGCGTCCATATGGCATAGTTGGTGGAGCTCACTAAACGGAACAAATATAAGGTCATCGCCCCGGAAGTAATGTTCTTGTCTAATTCTAACGCAAATGCAGTCGTCATCTGGGTTTTTGGTACATGCCTCCATATACCACGGTTTAACTTGCGCATTTGCGTACCAAGTTCCCTGAGGGAGTATGGGTTGTACAAACTTCTGCCATGTACATAAGTTTTCTTCCACTCATCGACTACAGTGGCATTTGCGATGAGTGCATTTCCGTAAAATTGATTCGCGGTTAGAGAAGCTTCGGTCAAGAACTCTTCTATACCATCATAATTGACCCTGGGGCCACTGTAATCCTCTAGCACGCTCATGTTTGAACCATATTGATTCCCAACAACTAGCGGGGGTATTGATTGCTTCGATTGTTCCCCGAGCTGTGGGACACCCTTCCCTGCTCTTTTCTTCTCGCTAATTGCCTTTTGGAGAGTGCGGTCATAGTCCGATATTGGAGAATTCTCCTGAGCTTCACATAGCTCTCTCTTCTTTTTTTCCACCGCTTGCCTTAGAGTTGATTGATGTAAGTAGAACGGTTGTTTAGCTTCTTTCCTTGCTTTATCGTCGTCTTTAAATTTCTTGAATTGTGCGGCCACATCGGCCTTTATTGAAGCGTCTATTTCTTCTTCAGTCTTCTCATACGGAAGTTTCTAAGTAATCCTAACTTTCCTTGTAGCTTGCTTCTTTGCTTTTGGTTGGGCGGCCGACACCTTTGCTTTTGTGGCGGTCCTCTTCTTTGGCGATGGGGCGGCGGGAGACCGTCGCGGAGGCGATGGGGCCAGTGTTGGAGACCGTCGTGGAGGAGACGGGGCCGGTTTCGGCGTTGGAGAACGTCGCGGAGGCGATGGGGCCGGTGTTGGAGACCGTCGTGGAGGAGACGGGGCCGGTTTCGGCGTTGGAGAACGTCGCGGAGGCGATGGGGCCGGTGTTGGAGACCGTCGTGGAGGAGACGGGGCCGGTTTCGGCGTTGGAGAATGTTGTGGAGGGGATGAGGCCGGTTTCGGAGATGGAGACCGCCTTGGAGGTTCTGGGGACGAAGTCGTGTCGTGCATTTCACCATCATCAGTGTCCCTCGCAACACTATGACCAGCAGGTGATGAATGGTGACTTAGGTCTCTAGGTGAGGTAGTCCTGCAGTGAAAACAACGAGTGTGAATAAAGTATCGCTATTTAAGCCAATACAAAGTTAGTGAAAAAGAGCTAGGTATATATGATTCACTTTCATTCGCACCTAGGATGAGGAGGAGGAGGCGGCGACGGTACAATAGGAGGTGATGCCCCATGAATAATGATATAGCGCTTGCGCCAACAGATAAATGCCTTCTCCGCTTGTCCTAAATTCGTCTCCTCATCACCTCCTTCAATGTCAAGCTTAACATCGCGATGACCTTTTTGAACTCTATCCATCGAGACACGAGCATATCCAGCTGGTACTTTTGACCCATGGCATATTGGTGTCTTCGTAGGGTCGATAGGAGATACAACACCGGTAGCCACCATGATTGTGGTAGCCCCCTCTTGAATGTGCAGCTCACATGGTGTATTCGGTTCTGTGATGTCATCCACGGGGAAGCGTATCTTTGCGTCATCACCAAGTGGAGGCACTTCCGTGGAAGCACAACTGCTTTTCAAATGAGCTGATGGGCTGATGTTGACTTGCGGTACTGATCCAGTACTTTGCATTCGGCTCATTGCTAACTCCACTTGCCTTTTGATTTCCTCGCTCATATAGGCTTGAAGTTTCTCTTCTTGCTCTTTTGCTTGAATAGCTTTTTCACGTGCTTCATTAAGCATTTGCGACATGCTAAGTTTCATAGCTTCCTCCTCTTTCTTCCTTCTCTGGCGACTTCTATATGTATCTTTGTCTTGAGGGAAGGCATGCTTCCATGGCACCGCGCTATGACCTCTCGTTCGCCCACCGTGTTTCGTAGTCCTCAGGGCAAATGTCAGCTCATCCCTATCTCTATCTGGTGACCATACTCCTTGTTCCCTCATAGATTGAGCGTAAACCAGTTTCCGTGCTGCTTCTGTGAGTCCTTTGGTATACGTTAATTTCCCGGTCTGAGGGTCAAGGCCTCCCCCGTGACCAAAAAAACACCACTTACCGCGCTCAGACCAGTTAGCTGATTCTAGTTGGATTCCCTTAGCTTGAATGTCCTCTTCTACTTTTATCCACTTAGGAATGGCAGTAATGTAGCCACCTGATCCCAAGTGATGGTGGTATTGCTTTTCTTGAGCATTCTGTTGGTTCTGTATCGCTCATGCTGCGCCCTCTTCGGATGTCTTGTAAGCTACAAAGTCATCCCAAAACGGTCTCAACTTGACGTAGGACTTATTGTTGAAATCTGGAGTCAGGTTCTTCTTGATAAATTCATTGTGCAATTTCTTCTTCCAGTCCTGGAATTATGTTGCCATCTTTTTCATAGCACAGTCCCTAAATCTCACCTTCAAAGCTTCATCTTCTGTATCGAGCGAGAAATGTTGAAGGATGTCTTGCCAAATTAGTTCCTTGTCACGATCAGAGACAAAGCTAATTTCAGGTTGTCCTGTCCTTTGCCGCCATTCACGAGCACTGATTGAAAGCCTATCCCTTACAAGGTAACCACAGTGGCTAGCAAATTTATGTGCATGTGGTCCAAGTACTGCCCCTGTTTCCTCGTCGAATTCCGTGATAATGTATCGACCCTCTAATGGCTTTTTTGGGCCTCGTACATTTTTTCACTTCCCCGTAGTTGTCGTTGATGCAGACGGTTATGTATGTAGACACACAAAAGTTAGTGTAATTATTTTGATTTTCATGTATACACAAGAGATTGTAGACATATATATATATATATATACCTCGTCAACATTGTCTTGCGTGATATTTTCTTGCTCAACATCTTCCGCAAAGTACTGACTTCCGTCATCTGCTTGATTGGTGTCGTCGTCTACTTGATTGGTGTCATCGTTGATCATTGAAAACAAGAAAGCCTCCATGTCATTCGGGTCGGCGTCCATTTCTACAACTATATATAGTGTAAAAGGGTTTAGACACTTAGTGTGTGTGTACACCGTAACCAAAAGGGTTTAGGGTAGACACTTAGGGGTTTAGGGTTTAGGGTAGGCGCATATATATCAAATCGGCACATAGAGTTATTTTACTAGCTAGTAATATATATGATGAAAGGTATCTATTTCTATAACAAAAGGGTTTAGGGTAGACAGTTAGGGGTTTAAGCACACTTGGGGTAGACACATAGTCTTTGTGTGACTAATAAAAGGGTTTAGGGTTTAGGGTTTAGGGTAGGCGCATATATATCAAATCGGCACTTAGAGTTATTTTACTAGCTAGTAATATATATAATGAAAGGTATCTATTTCTATAACAAAAGAGTTTAGGGTAGACACTTAGGAGTTTAGGCACACTTGGGGTAGACACATAGTCTTTGTGTGACTAATAAAAGGGTTTAGGGTTTAGGGTAGGCGCATATATATCAAATCGGCACTTAGAGTTATTTTACTAGCTAGTAATATATATAATGAAAGGTATCTATTTCTATAACAAAAGGGTTTAGGGTAGACACTTATGGGTTTAGGCACACTTGGGGTAGACACATAGTCTTTATGTGACTAATAAAAGGGTTTAGGGTTTAGGGTAGGCGCATATATATCAAATCATATATAGAAATAATGAAAGGTCATCCAACAAATCCATATATATATCAAAAGCATGAATGTATCAATTTCCTAAAACTAAATTATATTACTAACATATATCAATTTCCTAAAACTAAAATATATTACTAACATCAATCAATTTCCTAAATCTATTTCTTTTTTATTACACACAATTCACCTTAGCTTCTTCTTCTTCTTCTTCTTCTATATAAAAACATGTGTAAAATGTTAGTGTGTGAAAACAATCAACTAATAACATATAGTATTATCAAATTTTCCTTTTCCTTAATAAACTAAACAATCAACTAATATTCTTTTCCTTTGTTTTTCTTTTTTCTTTTACTAAGAAATTACTAGCTAATTTCTAAAAAATCATTTACAAAATCAACCTCTTTTCCTTTTCCCTTTTTCTTTTTTTTCCTCCCCTTTCTTCTTACTTCTCCTCTCCTTCCTCCTTCCTTCTCTTCTCTCTCGTTTTCTTTCCTTCTTCAATTCTGATCTCTTCTCTCTCCTTTGCTGATCGACGGCGCGCGGGCCCCTCTCTCTGCAGACGGCGCACGGGGCCGTGCGGTGGAGGCGCGGCGGCGGGACCGCCTGCGCGCAGGTCGACGACGATTGGCGCGCGTAGGACGACGACGGCGGCGACGCGCACAGGAGATCCAGCAGGGCCGCCCGGGTGGGCCGCGGGGCGGCGTAGGAAGGGGCGGTGGTCCGGCGCAGGGGCGGAGGCGCAGGAGGGCGCATAGGCGATGGCGCCGCGGCAGTGCGTAGACGACGATGGTGAGGAGGTGGCCGGCGGGTTGGCGGCGGCGGCGACGGAGATCGAGATCATCGAACGGTTGAAGGGTGATGAGAGAGGAAGAGGCCGGCCTTGGCTTATATAGGAAGCCATCCTTTAGCCCCGGTTGGTATTATCAACCGGGACTAAAGGACCTTTAGCCTCGGTTGGTAATACCAACCGCGGCTAAAGGAGCTTTTAGGCGCCAAACAAAATTTCAGTGAGCTCTTTTATAGTTTTTGGTAGTGTATATAGTTTTCAAGTGTTTATAAATTATTCTAGTTCTTGTTAATTGCATAATAAATTAAATACATGGTACAAAATGTTTTAAAAATAACCATTGAATTTTCTTTTGATTTATTATACAATAGAAAAATGTATAACATAAAATCTTTTTCCTTTTGCATAATATCAAATATAAATGTAACTAACCATCAGTATTTGGTTAATGCAAAAGTATATTGTTGAATTAAAAAAATAAAATGCTTGGTTACCAACAGGAAATTAGTTTATGCATTATTTTAACGTTAAACTTTTTGTGTTTCACCATTCATTGTCCAATTATGCGACAAATAAGTTTACCCTTAAATAGAAAATTGTTAATGGGACACTAAATGACCCTATATGAAAAAACATTTGAATAGAAAGCATTAATTAGTAAACATCACTGTAGATCTTTATTTATTTGACAAATACAAAGTATTAGTAAACATTAATTAGTCACTAAATACAAAACTAACCAAATACAAATGTAGATCTTTATTTATTTGACCAAAATGACCAATACACATGTGTTCACGCATCATCAAGAATTTTTTTCGCAACCAATCGCCAAAAGTTTTCATATGTTCACGCATAATCCAAGCTTCATTCTTCCCTGGAAACTGGGATCGTAGGAACTTCTTGTGTACCTCGACATACGGCTCCACCACGGAGGAGTTTTGAAGAACTGTGTAGTGTGCTTTGTTGAAATAATCATCTCCCGTACCAATATATGTTTTCTTCCCTAGTGTTTCTTTCCCACTAAATCTCCCCTCCTGTCTTGATTCAGGAACACCAATCGGGTCAAGGTCGGGAATATAGTCAACACAGAACTCAATGACCTCCTCTGTCCCGTAGCCCTTGGCGATGCTTCCTTCTGGGTGAGCAAGTTGGTGAACATATTTTTTCAGGACTCCCATGAACCTTTCAAAGGGGAACATGTTGTGTAAGAACACATGACCGAGAATATTAATCTCCTTGACTAAGTGAACTAGGAGGTGTTCTATGATATTAAAGAAGGATGGAGGGAAAACCAACTCAAAGCTGACAAGGCACTGAACCACATCATTCTGTAGAGCAGCTAGTTCCATTGGATCGATTGTCTTCTGAGAAATTGCATTGAGGAATGCACATAGCTTCACAGTGGCTAGACGTAAACGTGAAGGTAGAATTCCTCTTAACACAATCGGAAGCAATTGCGTCATAAGCACGTGGCAGTCATGAGACTTTAAGTTTAGGAATTTCTTCTCTGACACACTTATTATATTCTTTATATTGGAGAAAAATCCATATGGGACCTTGATGCTGCTTAGACATTGAAACATGCTTTCCTTCTCTTCTTTGCTAAAAGTGTAGCTAGCAGGCTTTAAATAATAGCGTATATCTTCTGTCTTCTCTGGATGCAGGTTGTCTCCTTCTTTCATGTCTTGCAAGTTTTGTCGTGCTTCAAGTGTATCTTTGGGTTTTCCATACACACCCATGAATCCTAGCAGGTTCACACAAACATTCTTTGTCAAGTGCATCACGTCGATCGCGTGGCGGACCTCTAGGACATGCCAATAGGGTAGCTCCAAAAATATGTTCTTCTTCCACATGGGCGCACGTCCATCAGCATCTTTTGGAACTGGTACGGCCCCTTCTCTCTTTCCAAAAACTACTTGCACATCCTTGACCATATCAAGTACATCCTCTCCAGTTTGGTTGTGAGGCTTGGTTCGTTTCACTTCTTCTTTACAATGCTTGCCTTTCTTTCTGGCTTGGTGATTCTTAAGAAGAAAACGACGATGGCCAAGGTACACGACCTTTCGACATTTTTTTAGAAATACACAGTCAAGGTCATCAAAACAATGTGTGCATGCATTATATCCCTTGTTTGTCTGTCCTGAAAGATTACTTAGGGCAGGCCAATCATTGATTGTTACGTACAGCAATGCTCGCAGGTCGAAGTGTTCCTGTTTGTACTCATCCCACACATGTACACCTGGTTTGCTCCATAAAAGCAGGAGTTCCTCAACTTAGGGCCTTAGAAAGACATTGATGTCATTGCCAGGTTGCTTCGGGCCTTGGATCAGCACTGGCATCATAATGAACTTCCACTTCATGCATAACCATGGAGGAAGGTTGTAGATACATAGAGTAACAGGCCAAGTGCTATGACTACTGCTCTGCTCCCCAAAAGGATTCATACCATCCGTGCTCAAACCGAACCTTAAGTTTCTTGCGTCTTCTGGAAACTCCAGGAATTCTCTGTCAATTGCTCTCCACTGGGACCCATCAGCAGGGTGTCTCAACATGTTGTCTACCTTACGGTCTTCTTTGTGCCATCGCAACAACTTTGCATGGTCCTTGTTTCTGAACAGACGTTTCAGGCGTGGTATTATAGGAGCATATCATATAACTTTAGCAGGGATTTTCTTCCTAGGACGCTTTTCGCCCTCAACATCGCCAGGGTCGTCTCGCCTGATCTTATACCTCGACGCTTTACATACGGGGCATTCATCCAAATTCTCGTAGTCCTTGCCACGGTACAGGATGCAGTCATTAGGACATGCATGTATCTTCAGGATTTCTAATCCCAGAGGGCACACGACATGTTTTGCTTCGTACGTAGTGGCAGGCAATTCGTTAGGCTTCGGAAGCATCTTTTTTTGGATCTTGAGCAATTGCCCAAATGCCTTGTCGGATATGCCATTTTTTGCCTTCCATTGTAGCAACTCCAGTGTTGTACCCAACTTATTTTGCCAATCTTCGGCGTTCGGGTATAGTAGTTTCTTGTGATCCTCTAGCATGCGGTCAAACTTAGCTTTCGCTTTTTCACTTTCACAATCTCTTTGTGCATCACGAATGACTTCACCAAGACCATCATCTTCAGAGAGTGTGTCCTCTGCCCCTGCCTCTTCTTCTGCTTCCACCATTGCAGTATCATTGAAGTCACCATATCGAACAATAATGTCGTCAGGGTCCAATTGCTCTTCTTCGTCTTCTTCCATCATAATTCTGGTTTCTCCATGCTTGGTCCAACAAATATAGTTCGACATGAAACCCGACTTCAACAAGTGTGAGTGAATAGTCCTTGAGCTAGAATATTCCTTCAAATTTTTGCACAAGGTGCATGGACAACACATGAAATTACCATCCCGCTTGTTTGTCTCAGCCGCTCTTAAGAAATCATGCACGCCATCAATGAACTCTTTGGAGTGGCGATCTACATTGTACATCCAATCGCGTGTCATCGTCTGCATTATATGACCCAAAACATAATTAAACTTCTCATTTTGGTCAAGGCATTAAAATAACATGATCGAGATGGAACACCATCATGTGTCATTTCCGAGTCATACAAATACTAATATATGCTTTATGAAAGCCTCGACATAGCGTATGCTAAGATCACTAGCACTATACACAGAAAACCTAAAATGCACTTCAGTAGCATAATGATCTCCCGACCAATCCCAACTAAAGCAGACAGATCATTATTCGTCTGTTCAACATCGACGAGCTCCTTGAGCTGGCTCGCTGCCTCATTAGTCTTCGTAGCCTTCGCCACATGTTTAACATAATCTTCCTCCCAGTACCAGCCGCGGCATCCAGTGCCATCCCACTGAAAATAGAAATAAAAAATTAACACTTTAATCAAAATCATCAGGAAATATAGGTACAAATTAACCAAAACCATCAAATGTGACAAAATATATAACTCACATTGCGATCTGGACACTTATAGAAGATCCGACCGTTGTTGGGACCTGGCTTCCCCACTCGGTACTCTTTCACAGTCTTTTGCATACACTTGCCACAGGTAATGAGAGGGAGGTCTGGCCTTAGTCGCTTTAGAACCCGATCAGAGGCCGAGTGTCCCAAAGCAGTTGTCATCTACTCTCTATACTCATTTTTCAAACTAGATATTATAAATTCCTTATATTTTAAACAAAGAAAATAAAAAAACTATAATTTACATTTCTCTAAAATCATCAAATGTGCCATGTATACAACTAAAGTATTCTAGGTAGCTACCTTCTTCATCTAAATATATAATTATTTTGAGCTCAAGTGACATATATATAAATCAAGAACAATCCACCATAAATTCATCATTTAATAATATCCTAAGAATCTATATTTCTCAAACTAAGCTAAACTAATCTTGATATGTGGAACATATAATACCCTAGAAATGAAAGGTGTATACTTAGAATACTAGTTTTAGTTGTCTTGTTCAAAATATTCAAATAATGTCAAGTGAATGAAGCTTAAAATGACAAAAAAAAAAGAAAATCATAAAGAAAAATCACATATATAGAACAAGAAACAATATATGTTGCCGTTAAACATGAGAGGTTGAAGATAGTAACCTTCAACGAGTCGATAGAGACGTACAAGTGATCAAATGAAGCAATGACCGAAGAGGAGATGAAGAACAATGTACCAAGAACAAGAGCAAGAAGAGAGAGGAAGAAATGAGCTCTCGGGCTCGGGCAGGGGAGGAAGAGAGTTCAAATAGGGGGGGAACCTTTAGTCCCGGTCCATAAAACCAGCCGGGACTAAAAGCCAAAAATTAGTCTCGGTTTGTGCCTTAAACCGGAACTAAAGGTCTAGCCCCGGTTGGTAAAATCAACCGGGACTAAAAGTCCCCCCTGACAATGCCTAACCAACGAGCCGTTTGGAGGGGACTTTTAGTTCCGGTTGGTGTTACTAATCGGGACTAAATGTACCTTTAGTCTCGGACGTAATTTTCACTGGGGCTAAAGCTGATTTGCAAGCCAAAGTGACCCACCCCCACGCGGCCGCGCAAACGCGCAAAGACTTTTTTCACCCAGGCCCGCAAGTGGGCCTACGCACGGGCCCTAGAGAGGCGCCACGTCACCTAGCTAGGAATCAAGCGATCGAGTCGTAGATCGACGTAGATAATATTCGTGCCGTGCAAGAATGGGTCAGTTAATATAAGAACACCGATAAAAATGGTGCAAGTGGTGCAATGGCGATCAGCCGATCAGATAATACGAACGAGTAGTACGAACTAGATAGGGAGGAGAGGTCAACTCTGAACCCGCCGCCGCACAATCCCAGATAAAGTCAGCAGCTGCTGCGATATATATGATGCGGATCGATCGATACAAGCCATAAGTTTGAACCGCGCGCACGAGGTGCACACGGCCCATATGTTGGAGTAGAGTAGTACCTACATGCTTCTTTTTAAAAAAAAATAAAAATAAATAAAAATCCTCCTGCGTGTCCAAACGTTTTCTTGGATTATTATTCTATATAAGCTAAATACATATATATAAATAATATAGTTAAGTTGCTTTTGGCAAATATAATAAACTGAACATGGTTGGCACGTGCACTGTATTCTGATTTCATCTGATTCGCATTGACTTGTAATAAGGATGCAAGGACACGCCTCATGCATTGCATGCGTCCCCCATCAAAGACCGCCGCGCGCCAAGACGTACGTTACCGTGAGAGGATTACTAATCCACACACCATTAATTAATTAATTAGCGATGCAATGCAATGCCCGTCGAATGAAATTAGCTAGCTAGCACACATGCATGAAAACCAGCACGATCGATACGCCATACGATACGATGGCACGTACACGCACCGCCCACCGGTGATTGAGCTGGACACGGCGGCGACACCAGGCCGGCCGGCCTTAAACGGGCGCGTACACGCACACACACAAGATGGACTCATGGACGTAGCGTACCGTAACGGAGTATGCAGTATCGTCGATATGTCCCGGCCAGCGTGCTCATAAATTTAACATGCATGTCGGTATCAGCACACAAATATAGTTTTATTTTTAATAACATAGCCATGCGAAAGGAAAGGACGCAAACCACAGCGCGTTATGATACGAATACGATGATGTCTCCCCCCTCGCACCCGTCAGCGAAAAAGAAGAAGAAAATAAATAATGGTGCCTTGCACGCATGATGCATTCATGCACGCACGGACTGACGACGATGCAGAAATAATAGTAACTGAAACATGTCCTATTTGTTCCACCGATGTGCTCACGCAACACCTATATAACTGGTTAAGGAGGTGTTTAAGACTGTTCTGGTTCATATTTTTGAGTTAAACGGTTTTATTAGCTCTAGAAAAAATTGTGCAGTTGCAAGAGAACTTAGCAAAATTTGTGGGGAAGTTCGAAACAGTCTCTAAGTGGCAGTGGTAGTAGTACAGTAGCGAGCAGACGAGCAGCACATAGCCGGGCGGGCACTGTGAGACGAGACTAATCTATCTATATTTATATCTATACCTAATAATAAAGAGGTAAAATTTCAGTCTTCTTTTTCGGTTCATCCATTTTATTTAGGTTGGACTCTGTCTAACTACCGAATAATGAAGGGACTTATATATATAACCCGTGCTCATATGAGTACGAGTTAGAACAGTTCTTGTCTAACACGATATGGAGTTTGGTTCCAAAACATATTGGATATGTTCTTTAGGTAACATAGCCTGTATAGCGAGGAATCCTAATAATAATATAAATAGTTCTTATTTGATTTAACTCAAATATAAAAAAAAATACAAGTATAAATTAGGCAAAATATTATCTATAACAGATTGAAATCTTGAGACTTAAATAGGAAAAAAATACAAGTATAAATTAGGAAACATATTATCCTTATCGTATGGATATCTCATGGAGTCATGTAGTATGGATATCTCATGGAGTCATGTAGGTTCACGGTTGAATCAATATATCATGACTTGCAATCTGTATTCCGAACTCTCTTGGTTCAAGTTGTGTCTGACTCAAAATATACTACTTGGCTTTCTTGTAACCATATTTGGCCGGGACTCTATTTGGCGGTGCTTCAAAATCTTTCGGTGCACTATAAATACCTCCACATCGATGTTGTCGGTGACGACGTAGTGCACGCTGACGCCGAGGCCACCCTGCCTTGCACGACCAGTAGCCCCGTCTCGTGGTGGTGAGAATGAGCAGAATATATGCATGCCGAGAAGAAGAAGCGTTGTGGGAGCTGGACGAGGAGCTCAGGGACAAGGAGCTAGCATAGATCATGGTTCGTGATGCCATGCCGTCACCCTCGCCAACAAGTGAAGACAGGCACCCGACTATCATGTACATGTGGCCGCCGCATGCACACGGTACGAGAGCCAGTGTGATATGATACTATTTTTGTCTATGTATGTTCTTTATGAATTATACTTGCGTGGTAAGTTCTGCGTTTGTTTTTTTTCGATTATGGTTAGGTTTGCTTTTATATCTTCTGTTTTTTTCTATTTTTTTATTTTATCATTTTTTCTTAAATTACTTTCCCTATAAATATAAGGAAACTAATGATAAATACAATATTACGATACTTAAACACTTAATCTTTTCACATTAAATTATTGATGGAGTAAATTATTGTTGCAGTTTAAACTAAAATAAAACTTATCTTATTACAACATGATAAAACGATGATCCAATTAATCAAACCATAAAGTAAATCCTATGAAGTTTCCTATCCAGTTTAGTCTAGATAAATATGGCTAAACTTTATATATGTACCAGTGGAATATATGATATGCATGGACTACTATATGAAAAAAACAAGAGAGATCTTCTATATCAAGAGAGATAAACGAGTTCTTAGCATGTCAACTATTAACTCTTTGTCAATTTTCTTTTCGTTGCAACGTACGAGCATATTTGCTAGTAAATTAATAACAAGCGAAGACGATTAAACAACAACCCGTCCGTCCTGTCTGTGTCAATCAAATTATTAAGGATGGGATGTGGTTGCACCGTACCGTAGCAGGGTCTTGTTTAGTTCACCCCAAAATTCCAAAAGTTTTTAAGATTCTCTATCACATCGAATCTTTAAACATATGTATGGAGTATTAAAGATAAGTAAAAAATATAATTAATTATACAGTTTGTCTGTAAATTTCGAAACGAATCTTTTAAATCTAGTTGTGAAATGGTTGAACAATAATTACCAAATAAAACCAAAAGTACTACAGTGACAAAATTTCTAAAGTTTTCGGAACTAAACAGCCACGAGGCTGAGCGACCAAGATCTAGATCCAGATCACCGACACACACACATTGCATTGCATGCATGCACGAGCTAGCTGCACCGAAAGGATGTCTATATATACTGTATATTCTTTTCAGACGATACAAGTCGTCATGGCCCACGTACGAATCCAATAAGTCCCTTTTGCCCTTAAGATACTTCGGCTGCTGCCAAACACCCCCTAAGCCGCTGCTACCGGCCGGCTGTTGGAACATTGCTTCTGTCACTGTGAGAGCCAAAAGCAGCCGAAAAAAGCACTATTCATTTTCAAAACCGTTGCTATAGTATCAGGCTTCTAGAAGCTTTGATGGCCTCCCTTTTATAGAGAGAGGAAAAAAAACTTGCACGTATAGGTTTCTCTTTCTTGTGACGATATATACGACTACCAGTGGATCGGAATCGCACTACTACAGAATCGACAATCACTGTCAACCCATCACTGCCGGTTTTGTTTGGGCTGACAGTGATGCCTCATCACTATCGGTTCGTGGCTGGAAAAATCAGTGATACGTCTCTACCCTTTCACTGCCGGTTCCAGCCACGAACCGACAGTGAAGCTCCTCATCACTGCCGGTTTGCGGTTCCAGCCACGAACTGACAGTGATGAGGAGCTTCACTGTCGGTTCCAGCTACGAACCGTCACTGATGTACCTGTACACTGATTTTTTCATTTTTGTAAACGACCTTGGATGGAAAAACTTTCTACATGAAAGTTGTATATCTCGAAAAGTTATGAAACTTTGTAGTTGACAACTTTTTCATTTGAAATTGTTTAGTAGCTCAAACAATCAATTTACACTCGGTTTCGTATAGAATGAGGTGAACTAAAACCGAATCTAGACACAAGTAAGTCATAGGTGGAGTGGTAGAGGAGGTACCACGCGAGACTGAGGTCATTTTTTAAAACGTGATTTGTGGATCCTATTACTGTCGGTTTGGCATAACCAGTTTTTTTTTTCTATTTTTAAAAACGCGATTTCTGGATCAGTGATGTGATCCTCTCGTCACTGCCGATATAGTTGTGTCGGTTAAAAAAAACTGACAGCGATAGGGGTTTTTGAACCGGTCCTATTTTGATTTTCTAGAGTAGCGTCGGATCCATGCATGCTCGTCTCAGCAGGAGGATTAGTACGTACAGTAGTTTAAGCCGGCCGGGCCGGCAGGGGGTGTCACTGACAACACACACATCCTCATCCTCCTGCATGCTGTGACGAGACGTTAGTTATCGCTTCCTCAGCTGATGCCCGTCCGTCCTCTCCCGCCGTGTACGTACGTACGTGGATTATTTTTAACAAAAAAAAAATAGATTCGTTGAACCCCAACCGACGACCGACGTCCGTGCCACGTACGTTGGTAGAGACCTTGGTTGGTAGCTTCCGGACTCGGACGGATCCACAGCCAAAGCGGCCAAGCCAGTCCAGAGTCCACCACTGCTCCAAGTTCCAAACCGCTCCATGGTCACTCCACGTCCCTAGTGGGCCCCAACTAGCTAGGACCTAAATCTGCGCGCAACTGCACTCCTATATTTCGTGGAGTACTGAGACGGAAAAAAAAATGGCCGGAGAGCTGATATCTGCTATCGGACTGCGGCCGGAGAGCTGATTTCCAGCCACTTGTTAATAAAGTTGTGAGCGCGGTTTGAAAGTGCAGATACTCGCACGCGTGCCCCATGGAGTTGCATTAATTTTTCTTTTATTTTCCCAGAATTGTTCTTATTCGACAGGTCTTTTTTTTTCTGTTCAACATTCCGGCTCCTTATATATATATACACACAAATATAATATACGGCCATGCATATCTCGCGTCCGCGTACAGTACAAGTATCTACGCATATTTTTATACACCAATAAAGCAAAGGGGCCTCATTTTCGGCCTCAAACTGCACTCATCTCTTTTCAAAGACGCTTTGGCTTTTAGTACACAAGAAAACAGCCTGCCTTTGGCAGCACCATCTGTTGAATAATATGACAATTTTCAAATTAATACCATAATATAAATCATGACAAATTGACTAACTAGAATAGGCATGTGCTGCATACTAACATGATTGAATCATATATCACATAACATGTTCAAGTTAACTAGCATAGACATAGTTTGTCTTGGATAGATATATTGGACAGTATGAGCGACAAGATTAGATCACGAGATTTATACCTGCTAGTTGTAGGAGTAGTAGATTGCGGTGAAGATGGCGAAGATGCGGATGTCGATGAATGCGACGTTCAGGTTGTTGAAGACGATGTTGATCAACGGCGGCGGAAGACTTCAGTTCAGCTGACGTCGAATATGTCGGGACGTAGCTCCGCCTGACCTGGACGGAAGACGACCCGTCGTGAAGATTGGGAGATAGTCCAGCGGACCATTCACGCAGTTCCCACTTCCACTCTTGCTCTCATGAACAGGCTTTTGAGATTTATTAGAAATTTCTGAATTTGTTATTAGACCAAGCTCATATAAATTTTTCCAACACCATCTTATTCTCCTAGGCTAGGTAGTTTTTTTTACAGTTTACGCACGAGAGCATGCAATGAACCTTAAATTTAATCCGGAAAGGCTTCCCACCCCACGAGCGCCCCACATCCGCCTAGCTTACACACGCACATTTTTTTTGTACGACAACTGTGCCCCTCCCTTCGTGCGATCCCGGCCGGTGGGATGCGCAATCACCGGCACCCAAATCCCAATCACGCGTAATCGTCGCCTCCTCGCGCTCGCCGCTCAATCTCCCTGGTCGCGCATCCTCCTCACGCGAGATCCCGTCGCCCGAGCAGCCCTGCCACGCGCCGCCCCGCCCCGGCCACCGACAACCACCACCACCGCACTTCTCCCCCACCGGCGAATGGGTTGCCTCCGACTGCATTCGCGTGAGCAGCCACCACCGCCCGCGGGGCAAGGGCGTCCACGGCGCGGCACTGCAGGTGCGGGCGACCGGGGCGAGTGAAGTTGTCTGGCCGCCGCGGGCGCGGGCGAGGCCCTCTGCAGCCTGGCTGGCCCCTGGGAGGCCCACGCCTACGGATCTGGTGCCTGCTCTCGCGCAATGGCGGGGCTCCCGTACCTTGCTCACCTCTCCACCGATTCCGGCAGCTACGGCGTTTGGGTCATAGCCGTCGAGAACTCCGGCGAGCCCTCCATCTCATTCGGCAAGGTTGAACCAGGGATCATTTCCCCCCCTGAAACAATGGATCTCCCATTCGTCTCGCGCGTGCTTTTGCAAAGTCAAATCTTCTTTCTAGCTGCGATTTTTGAGTACCAGTCTTTTGATGAATTGCCTTATCCGTCCAGACTGCACAGACCTGTAACCTCCTGGCGGTCGCCGACGAAGACGGGTACGTTGGCCTCTACGACACCCGCCGGCAGCTCCCTTCCGATTGGCCTCTACGTTAGCATTTGATGGTTCAGATAATAGTTGTATTATTTTTCTGCTCAATAGGCACATAACATTCCTGATGCTAGGATGCAACTGATATTCCACGATCAAAGGTTGATAATCTAAATATCTATAATACTTTAGTTGAATCGAAACTATAAAATCTATGTATGTTTTGTCAAGTGCATGATCTAAATTTTGCAGAACAAATAGGCCTCTCAAATCTTTCTACTCAGTGCCATGATCTAAATTTGAGCGATTTATGTTCCCTCTTTCCCCCTGGTCTCACGAGGAATTAGATGTAATATATGTCAGACTTGAAATATGTCTAATTGTGTTATTTCTTTGTACAGTACTGAATTCTGATGATCCTAAACATGTGCATGTGACTTGTGTTTCTTCAGGAGTATCGAGTAAGGACAAGGCATGCCCCTCTATCGGTGACTGTATATGGAGACTAGGACAAGCCCACACTGACTTATCCAGTAGACTTAAATTTTGAGTGCGTCTAAATTTTTCTTAGTAAAGGTAGCAAGTTTGACTATAGATACAACAACTTAATACATTGGGGAAATTCTTCGTTTGTGGTAGACATGTCTTGCTTCCAAGGAATTTACTTCCGGTGTGGCAGCACATGTCTCTGATAAGTAGAATGTATGCCCATTCAGTGTTAGACATATTTTGCTTCCAAGGATTGTTCTTCCTGTGTGGCGGCACATGTCTCTGATACATAGAATGTAGAAATACCTGTTATTCATACCATTGGTGATTTAGTTCTCCAAATGTGATGGCGCCTGTAATTTTCAACAATTATTGATAGTTTGGGGCTAAAGTGAATCAAGAGAAATTTGTTCGCAGAACCGCCCATACGGAGGAACTGAGTAGGAGCATCCCCCCGATCGACGACACGACACCAATGGCGACACCCCGCCCCCGGCCCCAATGCGGTCGCTCGCAGGATGAAGGTACCTCGAAACTCTATTGAATTGTTTTGGTGTTTTGTAATATTTTAACACTTGACATGATGGATTTGAAAAAAAATCATGTGCTATAATTTAAAACGTGGGTACTTATGTCACGCACACGGAGCTGGTGGAGATGCGCGCCGGTTTGGAGGCAAGGTAGGCGACGACGGATGAGATAGAGGACATGGTGTGTGACTTGGGTTTCTCATTTGAACATATCAATTCCGCTGATTTAAATTTCATTTGCCAATGAAAAAAGATACTGTGTTGTTTTATGCGATTTTGCTAGCTCCCTTCCTCCTCTGTGGCACATCCTCCTTAAGCAGGCGCGGTCAGTCTGTCGATAAGCGAGACTAAATTGTGGTGTTCTAATGTTCGCTGATAGGATGAGAAGAAATATGTGGGTGCTTCTGATGCCACAAAGATGAACAGGAGTCAAATGAGAAGAAGGTAGAGTGCAGGATGAAGATTGCAGACCTCAAACAGATATGCAACCGACGGGAATACGGGACCTTATAGAGGTGCACTCTTCATTCCAATCAAGTAACCTTGCTGTCAATTTTCATTTTTGCTGATAAAAGTCCACTACGTATACGTCACCTATCTTCATCTCATTTTTTTTCAATTCCAGGTCTAGGATGCAACTGTTGCAGATCCGATATTGCTCGTATATCTCAAGGCATACATAAATACAGTACCTGCCCTTAGGCACTGGTCTCAAAAGCGCAAGCTCTTGCAGGTTTGTGACTTTTGACTTATCTATTTAGTTCAAAAAATATGGGTTTTTATTTTTGCTGAAAACAAGTCACTACATATCATGTCTACGTTCTCTTATTGACGAAACATTAATCTGAGCTTTCCAATTTCTTGATCTTGAACATATTTTCCACTGCAAATAAGAACCACAAACCAATGCAACTCGGAAATGATAAATTTTGTCAAATTCATTGATACTGGTCAGTTAGTTGAGCCATTTACAGAAAAAAAAATATTCACTGATTGAACTACGAAGTAAATCATATAGGTATGTATTTCTAGACACACTAGGGTTTTGTGGTTGTCAAACTCCAAAGATGATACCAGTCCAACTGGTATGTATTTCTTCAATTCAAATTAACCTATTGTTTTATTTGGCTCATTAATATGCTTTCATATTTCGTTCTAAGTTTTTGTTCCTATATCTCTGAATTATACTATCTTAGGAGTATTCTTCATGAGTTTGCACATGGTTTATTTTTTGAGGAAAAAATAGAATGCTTCAGGTCATGAAGTATGACACTGAAGTTCAGAGTTTATCAAAGCAAGGCCAAGGACCTGGAAAGGTATAGACACTGTCATGCCCATCCAGTATTTTTATTTTATTTTAATATTACCACTTTACCAGAGTTATCCATGATTTGTAGCTATATGACTTGCTTATGCTACTTTAACATGTAATTAAACCTCTTTATTTATAGATCCACACCCGAACTAGGAAAATTAATTCTCAGGGTGCTAGAGCAATTGTCAGGGCTGCAGCAAATATTTGATCTGACTTATTAGCTGTTAGGTAATTCTCTATTATGGATTGGGACAAATGAGTCGGATCAGTGAAAGAAATATATTTTAATCTACATGTTTAGTCTTAATTAATAAGGCAATAGAAATTTACTATTTATATGCAGAAGTGAGATATGATATTGTAGGCCAATTGTTATGATAATGTAGGCTAATTAATTTAGGGGGTGTATAGAAGTGTACTATTTATATGCAGAAGTGATATGCTTTGCTTCCTTTCGGATCTATCATGTATTTATATTGTAGAAATTAGACATGAAGTTAGCAAAAGTTTTCAGTATTAGGTTTAGGGTTGTAACTTTTATCCGGGCTGCAAACGGATTGTAGCTTGTATGCATAGATCATTTCTCTTGGCTGATAACATAGAAAAAATAACGGAATAATCACATGATTATATATCAATTGCAGCTAATCAGATGATTATATATCAATTGCAGCTAGCAGTTCCTATTTTCGTGCCTTATAAATCTTCAGTTTGGAATCTGTAATTTGGTGAATTATTTCATTTAGCTATAATATTTGTTGTATGGTGAATTGCAATATTGGAGAATGGATTAAATATTTCAAAGCAAGTAAGAAATTGATTATATTGGTAGAGATCAGTCATTTATTGTTTTCTCTTTGGGGGCCTCCGATTTGCAGTTAAATATGCCATATCTTTATTTTTGTATTATTGATGTTCAGTAAATCGGAAGGTCTCATGGTGAGGTAAGAGCGGACTCCGGGCTGTGCAAGTGCAAGTATGTGACGTACTTGCTCCGAGTAAGTGGAGGCAGACCAATAGGCAATGTTGCATTGCAGGGCCATCATGGTGGAGGGAGATATGAGGCTGGGATGAGCGATGTAAAGTGCAGGATGAAGGGTGGTGCCGCAAGTGGAAGCCAGACCCTATGAAAATTTTGATTATATATTTGCTATGAGCTCAACAATATGATAACTCATGTTCAAACATAGTGTATTTTTTATTTTACCATTATCACACTGGTGTAGCTGCAGTGTAAAATATTGGGAATTATATTTGTGAATTTATGTTTGTATATGAAAAGTGTTGATATGAAAATTGTCACATAAATTTGATTGTGTTTTGGGTTTCAGCATGGCCTTAGATGGTTAAGGCTAAACATAATTTTATTATGCCTTGGTATACACAAGTGTTTTCCAAGATTGTATAAATGATCATATATAATCGTGAGAAAATTAAACTATGAAAAAAATATTGTCGTTTTTTATATGCATCTTTGAAATAAAGCCGTGGCGTTAGTACGGGCACTATACTAGCGGCGGCCACGTTCGAGTGATCATTTTGGTAGTTGATAAGTCGGCTGATACTGATTTTAGCTATTTGGTTGTGAGAAAAAATACTATTTCGATGACTGATAAATTAGCTAATACTTCATCCGTCCTGAAATAATTGCACTTCTAGAACAATGGAGAGAAACCAATGTAGTAAGTAAATTACCAAAATACCCCTACATCTGACATGACAGTTCTTTTATTTTAATCAGAGCACAAGCCTTTGTTGTTTTTCTTGTACGGGAGTTATGCCTAGCCCTGCACCCTAGGTTGGTACCTAAATGAGTGGGTTTTCTGGGACAAATTTTGAATGGTAGAAGTGCGATTATTTTAGGACGGAGGGAGTAAGTCAAACGAACAATGCGCTCAGCAGCCATTGCAGTGCAGCCAGAGGTCTCGATCTGTCCGGTGGAACCAAGTCTATGGCCGGCTGTACGTATTGAGACACTGTCGGTTCGGTTCGGCATCACCCTCCATCCGTCCATATTCAGTACGTACTGTACTAGTACTTCATTGTTTCCATCATCAATGAATGCAGAGTAAAGTCCGACCGACCTCAAAACTCGAATCTCATATAATTTGTCAGCAGAGTGGAAAAAAAAAGAGGAACAGCACACTGGAGACTGACTGTTGCTCGGTTCGATCGACGGTTGTGAACTGATGGCAGTGCACGCACATTAGCACTGGAAATGGATGGGGTGGTCGATCGACACGATGATTTATTTGCCACATGACGACGAGAGGAGGGAGAAAGGGACACACAGCAGCGTGGACAAGGACTAGTACGAACCATCAGCAGCTGCGCTGCATTTGGAGCAACAACACGACAAGCAAGCAAAAGGAAAGCCTTGTGAATCTGGCGGAACGGTGCACGGCACGGGCAGCAGGGCTTCTAGAAGCGTACTAGGATTATACTGAAACCCTGCGTATCACAGAGCATGACCACCTAGATTAATGGAATTAACAGTGTATTTTACTATCAAAGTTGGATCTTCCACCATTTTTTTTCCTGTCAGCTCTTTGGTTAGTGCAGCCGGCCGATGCTGCTGCAGAGTGCAGACAAATAGAGCCGTATCAACACACGGTGCCAGAAGACCTGCATCGATCGATGAAAACCAACGTGGGCGGCTGAATCGTTATCTATACCAACGGATGAAAACCAACGGTGCTCAGCACATGTTATCTATGCCATTAAAAACTGCTTTGAGATTCGTGCTATGCACTTCACCCAACATGTTTCGTACTCCTGATTTTGAAAACGCATACACAAACTGCATTCCTCCCGGTGCCTGCCGACCCGGCCAATATTTTTTTTTTAATCTGGCGATGCCAGCAAGCACGAGCAGGGCAGCTACTAGCAGGATGCACTCTGCTCTGCCCCTGGCCCCTGCACTGCACTGCACTGCATGCATGACGGATCAACCATCGGCGTTGCGCGACAGTGTCACTCACTCATTCTGCAGGACAGCAGGCCCCCCCGCGCGATCAACCACCCACCCACCGATTCACTGTTGCATGGGATCCACGGACGGACGGACCCATACGAATACGAATACGACGCGACACAGACACAATACTGAGCCCATACATGCATGCAATGCAATGCATGAATGAATCGCTGATTATTTTTTTATTTTTAACCATTTTTATTAAGTAAATTTAATTTTAACAGTTTTTCTTTATCTAACCCGTTTGGCCGCGCCAAGCTGCATGGAGTGGCGAAATCACGCTGCCGCGCCATGCATGGTGACGCGGCAGAGGTGCTGAGTTAGCATGCTCCGACGCGCATGCCGATTTACCGGTTCACCGCGCGGGCCTCACCCCTCCCGCTCTCACTCTCCGTCTGTCTCTCCCTCTCTCCCGACGACCGCGGCGGCTCCCCTCGCCGACCAACCCCTCTCGGGCGACCCCCCTCCCCGGCGCGGCAGGCTTCCCCGGCGTGGAGCCCCGGTCCCGGCGCCCCCGCTCCGGCGCGGCCCCCCTCCCCGGCCCCGCCCCAGCGGCCCCCGGCCGGCCAGTGCCCCCACCCCCCCGGCTGGCCTGCTTCCCAAGGGCGGCCCCCGCTGTCCTCCGCCCGCCCTGGCAGAGCCTCACGCGGCCCCTCTCGGCCCGGCGCGGCAGCGGCAGTTTCCTGCCCTCCCCGGCTCTCCTCCCCCGTGCCAGCTTCTCTGCTCCGGCGACCGCCTCCTCCCTGCCCCGTTGAAGGTCTAAGCTACGTTTAAGGTAATATTTTTTTACCTTTTTAGTTTGAATTAAGTATTTAGTATATTATAATTAGCTTTAATAGAATAAATGTGGACTTTAGATGGGATTGTATTAGTGATAGTTAGTTAGTACGTCATGTTTAGGGTTTAAATTTTGTTTGGTTACTTAGTTAGACAGAATATTGTTCCTAGGTGTTAGTGTTTTATTTAGTTCTTTAGGCTATAATTAGTTAGGTTTGAAGACGATTTGATGAAGTTTAGTGAAATCCTTTTGTAGATGGATTGTTGTGTGCGGGTTTGTTATGGAGGAAGTGTTAGGAGAGAAGATGGAATGTTCGAA
The DNA here is from genome assembly GCA_022036555.1 of Microstegium vimineum. NCBI lineage: Eukaryota > Viridiplantae > Streptophyta > Magnoliopsida > Poales > Poaceae > Microstegium > Microstegium vimineum. Next base: position 17,498,547 of record CM039133.1, read on the forward strand.
GATATGGAAGAAGAATTTGAATGGTTTGGTGAACCTCCTAGTTTCAGTGACCTTTGTGATCGTTTGACAGCAAAGTTTAGTGGTGATTTCACACTAAAGGGGAGATGTGACATCGGAAAGTCCCAGGCATTCTATGCCGTTATGTCTTTGCATGACTCTGTTGACTGGTCCCGTTACAAGCGGGTGCTTGAAGGTTCGAATGCGCCCATGGCTGAGGTTGTGGTGGAGAACGGGTACATGAAGCATAGTTTTCATGAAGGCCCTTCCAATGCCGGTGTGGGGCACAATGATGAAGATGAAGAGTTGTGGGTGGATGGGGAACAGACTCAGGGTGACATGGACTTGGATGGTTAGGTGACACAGGAGCATCCATTAGGACACATGAACAATGAATTTGATGGCAACGAGTTTGATGAAGAAGAAGAGGAGCAGAATGAGGATGAAGGGATTGGTGATGCAGTTAGCACTGCTTCAGAAGATTCTGATGACGGAGAGGACGATATAGATGTTATTCCACCACTGGTTCAAGTCATGAATGCATCTGTTCATGTCATGTCAGCACCGGTTTATGTCATGTCATTCTCTGTACCAACTGAGATTCTTCATGCGGCGCCAGCTCAGGGAAGCTTAGCCACGGAGCCACCAGAGGGTGGTACCTCCTATGATCCATGGGGAAGAATTAGCGAAACACAGCAGTACGTTGCACCTCCACCATACACAGAGTCGGAGCTAGAGCAACTGAGGGCCATGAACATTTCTTTTAGTGGTGTTCCAAACTATAGGGATGTGAACATGCCTTTGTCACGGGAAGAAGGGACCACCGTCACCGCCACCACCACCGCCACCGCCACGACCTCCACAAACACTAGGTGGATATTGTGGAGAAGGTGCAACACAGTTCGCTATGTGGGAACACTACTAGAACTTGGCTATGTTGGACTATGGCATTGCTATTTCATTTACCTAAGGCATCTTAGGATTAGTTTAGAACATTTGTAACCCTGTTTGTTACTTGTTCTCACATGCCATTTCAGTGTTTTATCATTTGTACGGTTTAGTTTACCTAAGGCATGTTAGGTTTAGCAAAAGAAATATGTACTCCTGTTTAGTACATATTCTCACATGCCAGTTCATTGTACTGTGTGAGTTCAAATTTGTAATGCACTACTTCGTTAAAAAAGAGCATTTGTCTAAATATAATAGTACGTGATGATAAGGAAGATAGCAAAGTATGTTACAACATAATTAAAAGTTCAGAGCGATTAAAACAACCACAATGGACGACATTGTTCATTCCACAAACATACAACTACTGAGTGCAACGGGGCCACTTTCCCTTCCTCAGAGCATTAGGATTATCCTCCAACGCTGCTTTCGCGCAGCGGGCGCGCTCAAGCTTCTTATCCCTCTCCTCCCTGTAGGTTGCACCTCTTCTCTCTTCCTCCTCTTTCTTGTGCTCCTTCTCAGCTGCCTCCTCTTTCAGTATCTTCTCATAGGTCACTCGACGCTCCGTGTCTCGGTCCTTCATACCTTGCAGAAGATGTTTGTTGGACTCCTTGATCTCAGTGTCGATCCACTGCTTAAAGTCACATAGCGGTGGAGGGGTCTGTAATACATGCAAACGTTAGGGTACATAGAAATGAAAGCAATCTTTCATATGATCAAATTTGATGGCTATATAAGATAAAATTCTCACCATTAAGTTAGTACGACGTTGTTCAAGCGTAGGCGGAAAAACAAAATTAGTACACATCCAATACCGCTGCCTATAGGTTTGCTCGTCCTCGGAAATCTCAACCTTGCAAGGATCATCGCAAAAGCACATGGGAACCGGAACACCAGTAGGCAAAGGCTTGGGGTCGAATGCATTTCTAGTCAACGGACCCTTCCTACAATTTAATCAATTTCGGTATAATTACCTCATGAATGGACAACACACTAGTAGTTAAAAATCAATGAATCGAAAGAAATACAACAAATATAGTGAGATTGCCTATGTTTAATAGCTCTACCACGTCGTGACATCCTATACAACAATTCAAAATTTGTTCAAACCATAACTATTAACATTGCTAGGTTAACAAAATGCAAATCATATATAACAAATAATTGCGAAAAAACAATAGAGGAGAGATAGGATATCTTGCTCTTCAAGTTGAATGGATCAAATAAAAAAAATCACGATTTAATTAAGTGATTCAAAAAATGGTCAAAGAGGAGAAAAACCCGAGAGAGAGGAGGGGAGCAAAGGAAGAGGGAGCCAGCGTCTAGATGAGGGCCGGGCGGTGGGCCTGTATACCACCTTGCCGCGCCAAGATCTGTGGCGCGTCACTGCCGCGCCATGCATGGAGGCGCGGCAGGCTCCTCCACGTCATCCGCTGACTCAGCATGCCCGCGTCGGGGCATGCTGACCCAGCGCCTTTGCCGCGTCGTCATGCCTGGCGCGGCAATGTGATTTCGCCACACCATGCTCCCTGACGCGGCTAAACGGGTTAGATAAAAAAAAATAAAAAAAACCAGTTAGAATTAAATTTACTTAATAAAAATGGTTAAAAATAACAAAAAGTCCTGAATCGCTGAGCTGCCCCTGCCCGCACGGTCTATGGTCTATCTTTACCCTATCCATCCATCCATGTGCCACGCAGGCCCCCACCCCGACGACGTGGACTGTACGTGGGCCACTGTTGAGGGAGAGAGCCCGGCATCGGCAGCGCTGACGCCGATGGGGCTGAGATGAAATAGCCGGCTCGGCCGCTGGCACTGAAGGCGACGCGGCTCCCTCCACCTCCGCGTCCCCGGCGGGCCTCATGCATCATCCTTATCCACATCGATGGATGCGTCTCTCTGTGCGACGCTGCGAGTAGTAGCAGCAGCAGATAAGGGCACTCACAATGGTGTAATAATGATAGTTTCTATGTCTATTAATTACCTTGACAGCTCAACTCGCATCTCCCGCGCAGCCTCCGCTTCTCCCACGCTCGCGCTCCCTTCCCGCGCGCGCTCATCCTCCCCTTTTATCCGCGCTGCTCCCGTCGGCATCGTGTCCAAGCACTTCGTCCCCAAATACCATCTGTCGAAGCACCCAATTGCAAGACCTAGCATTCTCTGGCCCCAATCCATCCCAAATCGACATGAATCCACTTCGGCCACCGTCCTCAAGCTCCAGGCAAGGCAAGGCAGGGCGAGGCAGGGGTGGTTCGACCGCCGTTGCTGCCCGATCTGCTACGGTCGATGGAGGTCGCGTTGCCTCTGCTGGTGGATCCGATTCGGCCACCGGTCCCGCTGCCGTGGCTGATGCAGCAACTCCATGGCTTCCAAGTATTCAAGCCGCCGGATTTCCTACGTGGTGGACTTCCTCTCCGTTGGGCTCAACTCAAGGGCAACAGTTCGTCTCCACGCTGCCAAATTTTAGTGTCTGCACCATATGAAAACTTCTTTAGGCTTCGTTTGGATAACGGGGGAACGATAGGGATTCATGTCTGATCCACGCCACCGAGGGAACGGATCCACACCGGGGTCTCTATCTCGCGCTGAGCAAAATCGATCTTTGGCTCGGGTGGGGGATGGAAACGTTCCACGCCGATCCACGGGGGAAATGAGCAACACCACTCGAGGCCGGGAACGTTCGGGTCGCTCTCGTCTCACCTTGCGCGGAAGGTGATGTCGTCGCCGCATCTCTTTATTTCTCCCCTCCTGGGTGTCGGCGGTTGATGCAGGTCAGCAGGTGCAGCCCTCCAGCTCCCGGGTCCCATCTGATTTGACAGCAAATCCCCGATGTGGGCATGGATCGCGTGGTGACAGGGGATTCACCCAATCCCCATGTGGTGCCATTCTCCCTTGGCTTGTCTCCCTTTGAGCCAAACGAAGCCCACGTCGTTTGGCTTCAAATATAGGTGTTCGGTCAAATCCTTGCTAGCATCCAAAAATTGGTACATGTCTATATTCGTGTTCAGTGAAATGCTTGATAGGATCCAAATATAGGTGTTCAGTCAAAAATTCGTGGATGGTTTAGCTGCTTGTTTTCCTTTATTTCCCTCATCTGGTTTGTTGTCGGAACATGAAAAATGTGGCATCGCGTGTGATGTACATAGCTGTTGCCACAATTAATCTATCTCATTTCAATGGATCATTTAATTTATCATGTGAATCATTATTGCTATGGAAACTATGGGTTGAGAAGGATAGTTTCTATAGACATTAATTACTCTTGGACTCTACAACTAAAAATCATTCATTGGGAGTGCCCTAATGCAAGCGTGTCGCCAGGACGCAGAATTGAATTCATGGCCGCTGCTGCTGGAGACCGGCCCAGCCAAGCCAGCCATCCAGCCAGCCAAGAGGAGTACGAGTCCGAGTAGATAAGATAAGGTAAAGCTGGGGTGTACTACGAGTCCGCGTCGGACTGACCTGTCACGGGCCTCCCTGTCACGGATAGACTTGCTGGCTGGCTCGCTCGCTCACTCCCTCGTCGAGCTGGACCTGAACCCGCGGACTTGCATTGGATTTGGATCGGATGGGGAACTGGGATGGCCCCCGTTACGTTTTTTTCCCATGGAATCCAAAAGAAACTGGCGCCGGGTGACGGGGTTTACAGATAGAGTTAGCCAAAGCGTAAAGCGCAGCAAGTTGGGCGAAAAGATTACTACTGTATCTAAGAGATAAGATAGACTTTTGTTGTCTGCGCGCTACTGTAGTTACTAGGAGCATGTATCTGGGCGGCATGTATTTGCCACCACCCAGTCAACACACTACCGTGCTGCGCGGGCGCGGGCCTGGGCGTGGCAACAGCGACAGCGTTTGTTTTGGGATAAGAATAAGAAGGTACTACTACGGTGGTGACTGCAGCGCGGTGCTCACGATCCATAATACTAATCCTTATCCCTCACATCATACATGGTGGCCAAATCTAGCAGCTAGCTTGTTCCACGACTCCTACTGTCTTACATATAGGCTACAGTGCATATACTATCAGCCTGTTTGTTTGGCTTTTCAGTCGGTTTAAATTCAGCCAGAACCGTGTTTTTCTCTCACAAGAAATCAACTAGCAGTGCATAATCCTATCAGAACAATGCATAATACTGCCAAACGAACAGATTGTATATCATGGCATGTCAAGCAGCAACCGAGTAGCTCCGTCTTGTACGTAGTAAATACTATACCCCTCGAGCTTACTTTTTCTTTTGTGTCGCAGTATATGTAGTAAGATACTCTTTTTCATCTTAAATTGTATGTCATTTTAAGAATTTTGGAGAGTCAAAGTTTATAAAGTTTGATCAAATTTATATAATATGATAATAACATATTTGATATCAACTAAGTATCATTAGATTCTTTATTAGTTATGTTTTCATACTATACCTATTTGATGTCATAAATCTTTATGTTTCTCTCTATAATTTTTAGTCAAACTTAAAATGCTTTAACTCTCTAAGATTCTTGGAACTATTTAAAACGGAGAGAGTAATAAATAAACATGGATCTTGGCACTTCTAATTAGTATCGGAGACGCGTTGCCTGAGATTGGAACCACGGCGGCTCGCAGGATAGGATGATCACGCGCGCGCCCACCGCTTCCATACCAGTATCTGTTTCTTCTGCCACCTTGGTTGTGCTGGCATGCGTGCGTGCGTCAGGTATGGCGTGACAGCGAGAGAGAGAGAAAGAGAGAGCAGCAGCGTCAATCGCCGGACCGCCCGGATTCGTGCTTGCCAAGGTGCCTCCTCCTGCCCCCAACACGTGACCGGCTAACCGTATCTTCCGCCAACGCGCGGCCTCGTTTGGACGGAGCAGCAAATATTTTATCTTATCACATCGAATCTTTCGGTACTAATTTAGTATATTAAAAATAGATTACTTATAAAACTAATTACATGTCTCTGCGGGACTTAACAAGACGATTCTATTAAGCTAAGTTAATCTATAATTAACAAATATTTACTGTAGCACAACATTGTTAAAACATGAACTAAATGGGTTTAAAAGATTCGTCTCGCGAAGTTATCTCCGACTGACAAATTACTTTTTTAATTACTATATTTTAAATAGATGAAACTAGGACGGGAGATTCGATGTGACAGGGGCAAATATTTTGCCCCCGAAACCAAACAGCCCTCAGCGTCGGTCAACTGAATGCCTTGCTTCAATTCTTTCCCTGGTCCCCCCCCCTTTTTTTTAACATATATATATATAAATAAAAATCCTTCACTGGTGACTTGAACTCAATTCATTCATTCATTCCCGGCTAGTATACGACGTTCATGGACCGGTTCCATTTCTCGGAGATTAGCGCACACAGACAGACGACGTTGCCTGGCATTGAAAAATATATCCTTGGACCTCAAGCATAGTATCTCAGAAAACTCAGACGACACACATAGGAGCCGGAGAAAAAGTCTAGAGGACGATTGCAGTATTATGCAAGTCAAGATAATTGCAATGTAAACAGCGCTCCTTGCTATTCGAAATATATCAATCTCTTCGTCACGTCACGTCCGGATTCCGTAGACCTTGTCGCGGGCGGGCGGCGACGACTGTGGCACTGTGCTGTGCAGCTGAATGAGATCACAGCACCGCGAGGGGGGAGGGAAAAAAAAAGTCCCTGTCCGTTAACAATTGGACGAGTGTTCATGAGCGCCGAAAAGCCCGGCCCACTTGTTGTTTTACACAGGTCAGTGTCAGTGTCACCTTTATTTCGCAGCCTGCCTGCCTGCCTGCGTCGTCCATTTGCTCGCTCCCAAACGGAAACACCGTGGCTAGACTAGAGATGAGGTTCCGTCCCGCTTGTGCTCATCTACGCGCTGTTACACATCAGGCAAAAAGATCAGGCCATCCCGATCTACCACAAACATGTAGTAAAAAAATGATTCAGTCACATCTCAAGGTTGCAAACTTTTCATCCTTTGTGTGTGTGTTTTTTATTACCAGCCTTGTCGTGGAGTCCACTAGGACTAGTAAATAAATAAATAGGATAAAGATGCAAACTTCCCCATGATGAATCAACAGAAAAAGCATCATCGATTCATCAAAACCCGCCAGAAAACCCCCAGCTCTGCCCCGCTTTATCACGACTACCCCATTTGCAGGTTTTTTTTTCAATCAAAAATAAAAAAATCGGCTTCGCTGCGCGTTCGGTCCAATAATCGAACGCCACGTCGCACGGGGAACCCTCTATTTAATCCCCCATCCGCCGCTCGGCGAGGCCGCACACACACATCCCATTCCTCTCTTCTCTTCTCATCTTCTCATCTCAATCCCATCCCAGAGTTCTTCTAGAGGAGAGAACAAGAGATAAGCTAAGCTCACACGCAAGCCAAAACAAAGCCACAAGATGCGGAGCCCAAGGGTGGGCGGCGTTGGCGGCGGCTACCGCGGCGGCGGGCAGGAGCACGTGGACCTGATCCCGGGCATCCCCGACGACGTGGCGGTGGACTGCCTAGCGCGCGTCCCGCACGCCTCCCACCGCGCCATGCGCAGGGTCTGCCGGGGCTGGAAGACCGCCGCCGCAGCGCCAGCCTTCGCGTCCGCGCGCGCCGAGGCAGGAGCCAACGAGGACCTCGTCTACCTCATGCAGTTCGGGAACCCATCCGCGTCCTCCGACGACGGGGCGCCAAAGGACGACGGCGACGACGGGCCAGGCAACACCCCGGCCTACGGCGTGGCGGTCTACAACGTCACAACCGGCGAGTGGCGGCGCGAGCGCGGGGCGCCTCCGGTGCTCCCCGTGTTCGCGCAGTGCGCGGCGGTGGGGACGCGCGTCGCCGTTCTCGGCGGCTGGGACCCGCGCACGTTCGAGCCCGTGGCCGACGTCCACGTCCTGGACGCCGCCACGGGGCAGTGGCGCCGCGGCGCGCCGATGCGGTCCGCGCGGTCGTTCTTCGCGTGCGCCGAGGCCGGCGGCAAGATCTACGTCGCTGGTGGGCACGACAAGCACAAGAACGCGCTCAAGACGGCGGAGGCCTACGACGCGGAATCCGACGCGTGGGACCCGCTCCCGGACATGTCGGAGGAGCGGGACGAGTGCGACGGCATGGCTACCGTGGCCGGCGACCGGTTCCTGGCCGTCAGCGGGTACCGTACGGCGAGGCAGGGCGGGTTCGAGCGCGACGCCGAGTGGTTCGACCCGTCGGCCCGCGCGTGGCGCAGGCTGGAGCGTGTGCGTGCCCCGCCCTCCGCCGCGCACGTCGTTGTTCGTGGCCGTGTCTGGTGTATCGAGGGTAACGCTGTTATGGAGTGGATGGGGATGCGACGTGGGTGGCTCGAGGTTGGACCCTTCCCGCCTGGGCTTAAGGCTGGCACGGCAAGAGCTGTGTGCGTTGGTGGCGGGGAGAAGGTTGTGGTGACTGGGGCGTTGGATGGGGAGGAAGGTGGTGGAAGGCATGCCCTTTGGGTGTTCGATGTTAAGAGCAAGAGCTGGACCGTCGTTCGCCCGCCGCCTGAGTTCGCGGGATTCGTCTTCTCCGTCGCGTCCGTTCGGATCTGAGGTGGATCTGTTGTTCCTCCCCGTCCCGTTCCCGTCCGTCTGCGAGCCTACTCACTAGTACTACTATTGGAGTACGTGGTCCTCCTACTAGTATGTCCGTGCACCGTTTCCGCCATTGCTGGATCTGATCTGATCTGATCTGATGAAGACCCGACCCTTCTTCGTCCGAGATCTCTCTGTCGGCGCACATGGTTCTGCTATTGAAGGAAGGGCAGCCAGATCCGTGAGGAGCCATGGGTGTAGAAATCCTGCTTTTTTGTTGGTGGTGGTGAGTGTTGAAATTGGGGATGAGAGATGATGAGTGTGGTGTTTTTGTCCCGAGGTGAAGGACACAGACTGGTTGTTGTAGCTCTTGTCCTCCTACAGCCGCATGCTTTTGCTGCTACTATTGCTAGCCGAGTTCTAGTAATAAAAACCACTGTACATACCATCCAACAAGTTCGCCTGATCTGGGTGTGGCGATGACCGATGATCGAGCAATTTGCAGCAGATCTCGTCTCGTCCCATTGCTTTTTTTTCCCCTTGACAACAACATCGTCGCAATGGTTTGTTTGTTTTGTTCCATTGCCATGGCAGCGTTGGTTGGAACAGCTGCCGTCGTTGAACACAAGGCAAGGTGCAGCCGCACAACTGTGCGGAGCGGCGGATGTCTCGAAAATGTCTGCAATTTTTTTGTTTATCATTTCTCTGACCTCACAACGGTTCCAAGCTGGCGACCGTCCATCAATCAATCAAGCTGTTGCAATCCAACAATGGAATGGAATCGACGCAGAAGAGTTGACATTTCGCAGCGATAATTTTTTTTAATTACTACAAAAAAAAATGTGTTTTTGTGAGGGTGGGTTTGAAGCTTCGTCTTGAGCCAGAGCCACCCATCTGTTGATCGATCCGTAGACTAGTAGTATCGCCCATCCTCGCCGCATCGCGCGTCCCCATCCAGCTGGTGTGCGTGTCCGTGTGCGCAAGGTGGCAAGTGGGAGGAAGGAGACGAGAGGTGCCCCCCCCCCCCGCTCAATCTGAAAGAAGGAGGATAAGGCCGGCCGCGGCCGCGCGCGGTTTTGGCGTCCAGGCTGGGGGCCGCCGCGCGCCGCTGAATCTGATTGAGATTGATGACGGCGACTGGGTGAATGATGAGTGAGAGCGTTATCTCGTCGTCCCCCTCCGCTGTCCACCGTCCACAGATTCATAGCGGCGGCGGTACGGGCCCGACGGGTCGTAGCGGGGGGCCAGCACCAGCAGCTAGCAGATCTCGGAGTTGATCGGTCGGTGGCAGGCCGGCCGTGGACGGTTACTGTCTGTCTGGTTGGACTCGTCCTGGTTATCGTTCTCGCTTTCACGTTAACTGGGATTGTGGTCTCGCAAGAAAAGAAGCAGGTGAGGTGAACTGAACCAACGTTAACTGTACCAGGAGTAGACTTGATCAGTACTTCTACTGAGTGGATCGTGTTTCAACAATTCAACTTGGTCCGGTCCCCTCCCCCATCGGTGGTTGTGTTGTGCTGTACTGTGAGATGATCTTCATTTGCCTCCCCCGACCCTGTGGTGGTCTCCACGGCCATCTATCTGCCGGGGGCTGGGGCGTTGGCGTCCGCAGCTCGCCCACCGACGACGTGGACGAGCTGCTGCCTGCCTGCCTGCCTGCTGTGTCTGTAGCGTCCGGACCACCACCCCAGGATGACGCGCCTTTCGTGGAAGCTCAGCCAACTTCTCCTGTACGCCAGCACTCTGTGCTAGGCTCGCTCGCTCCTCCTTCGTTCGTTTGTTCATCGATGTCCATCTAATTTCTCAATACATGCATACATTGGAAAAATGTCTGGAAAGCTATTTTTTTTAAAAAAAAATTGAGGAATAAATAAATAAATGTGTTTGGAATGGCTGCCTGTCTGTCTGGTTCATGCGTTTGAAGAGGCTCAACCAACGGCTTTGCCCAGGCCAGTTCTTGCGCTTTGGGAACTCCGCCCCACCAACAAGGAGGGCGGGGGCGCAGCGTGCGTGCGCGTGAGCGCGGCAGGCTCAAAAGCCCAGCCACGCTGGAAAGGAAATTCAGGCCCACGCTAACTTATTTGGAATCTAGGAGGCGGATGTGGGCTGGGCTGGTGGTAGCCTGCTCTGCCAGCATGGGCCTTTCGACTTTAGGAGCGCACATCATGTTGGGCCTACTTTTGTACTATTGTATGGGAGGGAGGTTCTGAAATGGAACAGCCGCCGCCGCTGCTGCAACTGCAACCAGACAAGTTCTGCTCCAGTAGACATTTTCCATATAAACTTACTGCAAGTCCTAAATCAGATAAGTAATTACTGAAATGTTTTTTTTAAATAAAAAATTGGAGTCAAAAGCCAAGACAATTGGAGAGACAGAGAGAGCGGGAGAAGGAACTGGATGGAGTAAATGCTATGGAAAGCTGGTTCTCAGGGCAGTCTCAATGGGGCATTGATTACAGTTTTTATTCCTAATAAATGAGATGACACATAAGTAAATTGGTGACATGGCAGGTTCTTTAACGAGAAAAGAGAATGAAAAACGTAGAAATCGTTTCCTCAGAAGGAAACCACGTCGACTCTCGCCCCAATGCACGAGGAAACCACGAATTTGCCGTTGGGAAGAAACCATTCGTTTCTTGCCGGCAGCGCCCGCGCCTGCTCGCGCTCGCCGGCCGCGAGCTCGCCCACCGCGTGCGCTGCGCCCGCCGGCCGCGAGCTCGTTCGCCGCGCCCGCCGGCCGCAAGCTCGCCCGTCGCACCCGCCGCGCCCGCACTCGCCGCGCCCGCCGGCCGCGAGCTCGCCCGTCGCGCCCGCCGGCCGCAAGCTCGCGCGCCGTGCCCGCCGGTCGGGCCCGCCACGCTCTCCCGATGCCCACGCTCGCCGAGCTCGGCCACTGCGTCCTTGCCACGCTCGACCGCTGCGCGCTCGCCTGCCGGACCCTCTCGCCTGCCTCTGTACGCCTCCGTCACGCTGGTCGCGTCTGCACTCACTGCAACGGGCCTCTGTTCGACTCCGTCACGCTCGCCCGCGCTGGCCGCTGCGCCAGCATGCGCTGCGACGGCGGCGCCCACGCCGGTCGCGCTCGGCCACGGCAGCCGCGCCTGACTTGCTCGCAGCTCGCTTGCCTCTGTCCACATCCATCACGCTCGCCTGCACTGGCCGCCGTGCTGCAACGGCCACGACGTTCCTGTTCGCATGCATCTGTCCGCTTCCGTCGCGCTCTCGCTTGCACTGCCTTGCTTGTATGTTTGTTGTCGCTCAGGCTATGCTCGACGTCGCTCACTTGCTGAGGTTAGCTGCCGTGCTGTGCTCGTCGTCCATGCAGGTTTTAGCACGAGGTCGTGTCCAGAGCTAGGAGGAAAACATACTTAAGACAAAGAAAAAAAAAATGACAATATTTATTAGGGAAAGAAACTTCCATTGTGTGGAACAGTTTCTATACATGATTTTTTGTTGACGTAGCCATTATGGAAACCGTGTATAGTTTCTACCATTGGAACTGCCCTCAGCCTCGTTGCTGGCCGGCGTCGACGACGGAGTCAATCAGCTCAGCTCCATCGTTGTTACTGGCCCTCGGCCTAGTTGTTGCCGGCGTCGGACTGGCCCAGCTCAACACCAAAGTTGTGAGAATAGAAGATCTGGCCGAAGGGGCACCAGCGGACCGAGTCCATCCATAGCCCGTGCTCGAGGTCCATGAGGACACGGCGCGCGGGACGGAGCGGCCACCGCTGGCATTGGTTGTTGATGCGCTTGCGCTCGAGCTGGAGGTTTGATCGCCCGCGCGTAGCAGCTGCAGCCTACGCCGACGCGTCGATCCCGTCCTCGTCGCACCACCGACCGAACCCGATCTGGTTTTGGATGTGGAAGATCTCCCTCGTGGCTGACGCCTGCTGCAACAACGCCGGAACTTTTGTTCGGAGTTCGTGAGGTCAGGCCCTCCTAAATAAAAATACAGGGGTTTGATTTTGAACATGTGGTTAAAGACGCTCTTAGGGTCTATTTGGTTTCTCTTTGAGAGGGGCCAGGGCGGATCCAGGATTTTGGGTGACTGATGTCAACATAAACTTATCAAGTGACGACAAGTAATAGATAAGTGTAAATAGTGAAGTCTTCAATTGTTGCTAGAAACAATTACAATTTTTTTACCTCTTAAAGAAGCATTTTTTATTGTGATTTTCCATCTTTTGAAAGCAATCAATTATAAAATTGTCGGGGATTATCGCAAGAAACTCTGGCTCAACAAAGCAAATAATGCAATCCTTCATAAACTTATTGCCAATACGGTTATGCAATGCCGTCTTCACAATTTTTATGGCCAAGAAGCACCGATGAATGATGCCTTGGATTGCAAACGGATCAGATTGGAACGGATAATAGCTGCATATCCTAATAATATTTTTTCATCGGATTTCGAGCGCAGCGAATATTATATGTTTTGGGATACGAATATATATTCAGACCAGTGTCGGAGCGGAAACAAACTTTTTTAAATAAAAAAATATTGAACCTCAAATAATTCAAATTTCGTGAATCCTATATCCTATACTGTATCAGCATATGATCGGATTTAAATTATCCGCAACCACATAGATATGAGTAACAATTTTATGTATTCTTAAAATTTGGATTAGGAGTAGAGTATTATTTGTGGCACTTTCACTCGTACTGATGCCGCTGCCTGCTGCCGGCCGCTCTGGCAGACTGGAATGTGGGGACGTCGCTTGTGGCTTCTCTCTCCCGCTCTCAGTATCGACATCTCGTTTATTTATGTCGTTTCAGCTGGCTCCAACGCTTCGTGGAGAAAGAAGCGAAGGACAAGAGGCTGGACACGACCTGGGCTGAGGCACTGATGTCATTGGAGATATTATAGGCTGTTGTCATTGTATCCAATACATAGAAGTATATCTGAACCGTGTCAGATGCCACTGTTGTCACCTGACATTAGTGCTACTATAGTGGATCCGCCCCTGAGAGGGACTAAAGACTCATTTTAAGTCTTTTTTAGCCTAATTAAACCAAACACTATAGACTTATTTAGAGACTTTTTTGGGTTGGGTAGTAGTCTCAATGGGTGAGGCTTACGAGGACTTTTGGGTCATAATTGATAGCCTTTGCCCTTCATTTATTGCCTGCTGACACCCTCTCTCTCTCTTCACTAGACAAGGACAGTATGGTCTTTGATAAGGTGTATTAAATGAGGTTAAGTCTATACAAGACCATGAAACCAAACATCAATACAAACTTTTATTAGGTCTGTGTTTTTAGTCTAGGACTAAAGAACCAAACAGGGCCTTATTTATTTTCCGAGTGTATGGTCCAATCCAAATGTAAATTAGTATAGTCTAACCGATCATGTAAACATCTTTTGACATATGAGCTCACATTATTTCCCAGACCTGTAATTTACACTGGTATTTTTTTTTCTTCTAAAACTAGTCTTCCAGCTACTGATCCAATTCAATGCATCATCGAGTATGCTGTTCAAAAAGGGTTACTTGTTGATCCTCCCAAAAACGGCAAATCTACGTTGCTCCCTCTATGCATTCTCGAACTAATGCGGTAATGCCAATTTGAAAAGCGGAGGCAGAGCCTAGATGTCGTTTTTTGCTTCGATACTCCTTCACAAGAAGATAGTCACTGCCAACAACTTATTGAATCGCAATTGGCCACGTGATCTAATTTGTAAACTGTTTGGGGGTAGATCCAGAAACACCAAATCACCTAGGTAAAGAGTGCCCCTTCTCGAAACAAGTTTGGTCATATTTAAAACAATGGCTAAATCTTTCAGTGCTCGACTTTATGGGAACAAACGGATCACTACACAACTACCAGCACAAATGTCGTGTCAAGTTTCAAAGAAGACAAAAGAAAAATATAGATATCATTATGATATACTTTTGGTGGAGCATCCGGAAGGAACGAAATAGAAAGACTTTCTAGCCAAAATCTCTACAACCGCTGCAAGTCGTTCTTCTTTGCAAGGAGGATATTTGGCAGTACCAGTTGAAAATAAGGGGAGTAGCAACCCTGTTGGTCCGGTTATGAGGGTTTATTTTTCTATGGTTGCAAATTAGTTTTTTAATAGTGTGGTACACGTTTTGTGTGCTGTAGTAGTTTGGCTCTCATGCCTTAGTGGTTGAGTTTGTTTTCTTTCGTGTAAATTTGCTGTAAAAAACGTTGTTGTTTTCTTTTCTTTGTCTAAAAACATTTGTAAAAAAAACTAGTCTTCGACCATACACAGGTGAAGTATTGTTTATGGTCCTCTCGCTATGCAAGAGTTTATTGGGTTCACCCGTTTGAATCCAGATGGAGCAACATCGTCAATTGCACGCTCCAAGACAAATGGCAAAGTTGTGTAGCTGCGTCCGAACGCAGCCGGCGATTTCCGTCGTCATCTTCCACACCGACTGATTTTCCAATACCAAGATGACGTACGTGCCGCTCCATAGTTATTAATCAATATAAGAGCGCCTAACTAAAAACAAAATATATTCATGTTTGCCCTTGACAACCCCCTGTTAAACATGTAAATCCAAATTTTGTCCTCTGTAGCTTTCGAGTAAGAATCTCTCATTAGTTGCTAACAGAATATGCATCTCCTCATGCTCAAAGCACATATATGTACGTAGTAATACGTACATCATTTTCAAACGCTCCTCTAGCACAAAATTAGCCAAACATACAATGAGTCCCAGCCCATGTCATATATGGGATTTGCTGTGATACCTACAAATAACTGTGAGCCGTTTATTTAATTAGATCAGACGGCTAAAATCATCTATTACTTACTAGGAGGTAATAACATAAATATATAATAATTTAATTTTTAATTTTGTAAAATATGATAAATAAGGAAAATTTAGATATAAAATCTTTGTTTAGATCTAATTGATGCTTGCATGATCTACTGAATGGGGTAAAATCTTTTTGTTTGTGCAACTTTAGATATGACAAAATTTAATTAACATAACTACCTAGTTTATACACATATGTGTGCCGCATTAAGGTGTACGTACGTTAGTATTTGCCCAAACGTACGTATATGCATATGAAATTTTATCTTTATACAATATTAATTCATATTCTTTTTCAATTATTTTAATAGAACCATACTATGCACGTAGAGATTTGTTTTAAAGAAACTAAAAAGATAACATAAATATTCATAAATATTTTAATTGGTTATTAATATATCAAACAATAAAACTATACATAAATATTCCAATGTATATAGTATTTATGTATTTGTAAAAATAAATTAAAATTCATAAATGTTTCAAAAAAAAATTAGAAAAATATGGTTCAAATTCATTTGAGATATTACCTCCTAATAAGTAAAATATGTACCGTATCATTGCCCGTCACATATATCCTAGTCAAATTATTTCGATGGATCTAAACACGGAAGAATTCGCGAGAAACAATTCAATTTTTCTTTGGATTTAACGAAATTTGGTCGTTCCTAAGGTGTCTTAATTTGTTTTGCCGTGGTCCCTGACCTTAATTAGAAGTCAGTTCCAAGAACATGCTTACACTTCTGCCCTCGATAGCTTTGTTCTCATGTGAAGGCATTTTACATGGTGGAATCTGCAAGGTCTTGACACTTGGAAACAAAGGACATGAAGCCACTCCAAGAATTGGATCATGGAAAGTGACAAACTCCCGTGGAAAACCATTTACTTCACCTACTGCAGGACGGCAACCCAACGCTAATGGCAGACTAATCTAAGCTAGCAGCTCTTGCCAAAAAAATAAATAAAAAATCTAGCTTGCAGCTGAGCTAAGCAAGATATATCAAAATAACAACATTTTGTGGACTGCAAGATACGTACAATTATTGTAACTAGATAGCTGCATATATATACGAGTGTGACATACTTGAACATGAAGGACTGAGAACGGCGACTAGAAGGAAGGTGAATGGGAGCCTCAAATTTCTCTCGAAATATTCGGGCCACTCTTCCTAAAAAATCAAACTCAGTTGCTGGGTGCTCAACCTCCCCCGAGCAATGCGAGTGGGGATTCAGACGAAAACGAGCAAATGAAAGCTCACCGGCAGTGGAGGAAAACTCACCGGAAACCCCAAAAAGAGTTCTCAACCCCTATGAGAAAGAGGTAAGAATTCCAAGCAAATCAGCCAGAAAAGCAGGCGACGGACGCTGGAAAACAGGGCGACGGACGCTCCAGAGCAGGGCGTCGGACGCTGGCGACGGACGCTTAGGCGAGCGTCCGTCGGCTTTCCAGAGAGCCTGACAGAGACTGAAAAACTACCGAGGCGACGGACGGTCGGCGACGGATGCTGTGAAGATCGCCCGTCGGCCTACCCGAGAGCAAAACAGAACTGCACAGCGCACAAGACGCGACGGACGCTTGGCGACGGACTCTGGATAGCGTTTCACGCCAAAACCGAAGGACGCCGATAAGCGAGGTGACGGACGCTGACGTCAGTACGCACCAGCGTCCGACGCAAACCCTCGGAGCGTCCGACGCCCCCGACAAACGCGCAGTAACCGCGAAAATCGTTTTCTCTCCGCCAAAACTTCCCAAAACTCAACCAAATGAACTCCAACCGCAACCAAACTTTGTAGGCATGATCCTTGTACAGTTGGGGAGCTAATTCGAAGAAATCATCGTTCAATTTGGTGAGAATTAAAGAGAAACGAGGATTTGAGGGAAAAGGGGCAAGAACGAAGAACACCGCAAAGAAATCACCCGATCTACGCAGTCGTGAGATTTGAGGGGAAATCCTTCGGTGCAAAGACGCTCCTCACGAATACGAACAACTTGGTTTAAACGGATTTGCAAGAACTACTTCCTATAAAGAGAAATCATCTCGGGAAAAAGAGGGAGCAAAAACAAAACGCGAAGAACACAAGCAAAACGGAGACACGATCAAGAAGTCGAAGCCACCATGGCTTACGGAGGTTACGACCTCCGATTCCTCGCAACAAATTTAAGTTCTTACAGAGGTTAGTGAAATCAACCTAGGGATCTCATGAACTAGAGAGAGGGTAGAGAGAGAGAGTTGGGGCAAATGATTAGGGTTCAAGAGATGGGATGAGGGATACCCCTTCACCTCCTATTTATCGGGCTTTGGCTATTTCCCAAAGATCCCCCCTAGATACATGAGTGAACTACCTAGTCTAAGCATTGCAGTCCAAACTCCGGAAAATATCTCCCGTATTTTGAATGGACGGCCCCGCTTCATGCCAGGAGTTGCCTTCAGAGGGCTAACCATTGTGGTACATACATCCATCGGTCCATATCTACGTTTTGCTTCTTTATTTATTCAATTTGAAATTTTGATTTTGTTTTGGAGGGCACACAGTATTAAGTTCTAGTTGACTAATTAACTCCTTCATGACCTTTGAAATGATTTAAGGAAGTTCCATGTACATGGTAGATTAAAATAAGGATAGGGAATTTGGGAGTAGTAATTATACTCGTTTGTTTTTGCTAGGATCTGATGTATTCAGCCCTCGTTTTATGAATCCCGAAATATTTAAATGCCATCAAATAAGCTGTTGAATTTCCTTGTTTGCAGCTTATGATACTGGTGGACGATGCTGGTGGGGCCTATGAGCGGATTGACCACTCACCATGGAACGGCTGCACCCTGGCAGACTTCGTAATGCCGTTCTTCCTCTTCATTGTCGGTGTTGCGATCGCCTTTGCGTTGAAGGTGAGAAAGCACATACTCTGTACGTCTTGCTGTTTGGCAAGTGAAAGTCATGCTAGCAGAGAGCTGATCGTCACACGGACATGATTGCAGAGAGTTCCAAATATCGGTGCTGCTGTTAGGAAGATTACCATCAGAACACTGAAAATGCTCTTCTGGGGTGTGCTTCTCCAAGGTAAATTCTTTCGTTACTATGATTCTGTCACGGCTTTTGGTCATTCATCTCTTAGTTGAAATAAACTTTGTTACTAGTACTGGATTTGATGATATATATTGATATTTGCAAAGGTGGATATTCTCATGCTCCGGATGATCTCTCTTATGGAGTGGACATGAAGAAGATCAGATGGTGTGGCATCCTGCAGGTTTAGTTCGCTCACCGATAATTTTTATTTGCTACCAGCTGCTTTACATATATCATGGCAATAACTTGGATGCTTTTCTTTTATTCACATTGGATCATCAGAGAATAGCATTGGTATACTTCATTGTTGCTCTGATAGAGGCATTCACCGTAAAGGTACGGCCTACCACGGTGCGGTCCGGTCCTTACGCCATTTTCAACGCGTATCGATGGCAATGGTACACAATTCTTAGTTCAATAACACTGTGGCTGCACATATCTTTCCATTTTCTTGATTCTGGAAATGAGTAACAACCCTGAAGCTTTCTGAAAATAACAGGTTAGGTGGTTTCATTGCATTTGTGATATACATTGTTACAACATTCTCACTGTATGTCCCGGATTGGAGCTTTGTTTACCACAATGATGGCGATGTCAATGACGGGAAACAATTTACGGTATCTGCAACTTTCTTGTGCACACCATACCATCATCACTGAACTTTAGTGTCGTATTTGATACAGTTTTTGCTTGTTCGTGCAGGTAAAATGTGGTGTGAGGGCCAGCCTGGAGCAAGCCTGCAACGCAGTTGGCTATGTTGATAGGCAGGTCTGGGGGATTAATCATCTCTACACACAGCCAGTTTGGATCCGGTCAAAGGTACAACAGAATTCTTACTACTTGCCATTAATTGTCATTGCATTGGTCCTCCTTTTTCCTGTCACACTGAATATTTTGTTCTATTGTACATCTGAAATTATTTTGATCAGGTTTGCACATCAAGCTCACCTAACATGGGTCCCTTGCGATCTGATGCAGCAGAGTGGTGCCTTGCGCCTTTTGAACCAGAAGGCTTGTTAAGGTGGAAATCTGACATCTGACAACGTACATTAACAGAAGATGAATACCGTTCAAGTATCTGACAATCTTTTCTGATTTCAGTTCAATATCATCAGTACTATCAGGGACAATAGGGATCCATTATGGGCATGTTCTAATCCATTTCAAGGTTATTCTTGAAAACTTTCTTCCGCCTGTGACTTCTTAAGGAATGCAAATATGGAGTGTGGTCAAGAAAGTTTCTCATTTGCAGACTCACAAGGAGAGACTGAAGCACTGGCTTTTGATGGGGTTTTCACTCCTTGTACTCGCCATCATCCTACACTTCACAAATGGTACTTGTCCATGCATATTTATTTATTGCGAGACATGGGCTGCCATTCACAATCCTTGGACAGAGATTTACATGTATTTCTCTGCTCCTGCAGCCATCCCAATCAACAAGCAGCTCTACAGCTTCAGCTATGTCTGCTTTACAGGCGGTGCAGCAGGAATTGTTCTTTCAGCTTTCTATATACTGGTACGGTTTATGTATACATTTCAGAAATGATACTTCTTCGATTTCATGTTACAGGAAAATAACAAATGAAAAACTTGACATCTATTGATGGACAGATTGATGTCTGGGGACTGAGGACGCCATTCCTTTTCCTGGAGTGGATAGGCATGAACGCCATGCTTGTGTTTGTCCTAGGAGCACAGGGAATACTGGCTGCATTTGTGAACGGATGGTACTACGAGTCGCCAGATAACACTCTTGTAAGTAATTAATGGGTGGAGGACTGGAGGTTATTAATCTGGGTGTGAGTGAGTCTCCTAATGAACTTCATTTGCTGATTTCTTTCTTTCTATTTCTGCAGGTCAATTGGATCGTGAAGCATGTGTTCGTCAATGTCTGGCACTCGCAGCGGCTGGGAACTCTGCTGTATGTCATATTCTGTGAGATAGTGTTCTGGGGTGTTGCCGCAGGCGTCTTGCACAAATTAAGGATTTATTGGAAACTATGATTAGCTTTGAATGGCACATTATTTGTACAATGAAAAAGAAAGAAATATTTGTATTGTTAGTTACTACGGTAGCAAATGTTTTTTTTGTTTGTCTCTGTGTAGCCATTTAGTTAAAACATTCTTCTATTTGGGTCGATGAACCCCTAGCTTCATTATTAAAGCACTGGTGAAAGATATAACTCTATTTTCAATTCAATAAAGTGCACAAGATGGTTTCCCTCAAATAATAATAAAAAAAAACTAGTACTTTAACACTTCGGAACACTAGTAGCTTTCCAACCATTGAGGTGGAGTTGTTTGTTTGAGTATGCCAATTGCCACTGTGCTCTGGGATCTTGGGACACTCCAGCCTATCCTGCCACCCTTTTGCTCAGGCATCTGCTTGCAAGAAACAGCAAGTCCATTGCAGACAGCGACGCCAAAATTGGCAACAGAACCAATCAAGTCCTCCCTGGCACCTCCACTCTATATGCATCTTGCTCGTCCTTATTTGCAACACTCCATATCATTGAACTTCACTTATGCCATGTGCAGTGTGGCATGCTGCCATCCACAACATATGCTGCATTGGAAACCAATTCTTGACCAAATAGCGTCGAAAACTGACAAATCGATCGAAAAGACGGCATTTGTGGGTCAGATGATCTTATCCAACCAATGAAAACCATGCATATTTATTTCGAATATCTTTTATAGTGTTGAACTATGCTTGCAAAGTATTAATGGCTCTTTCATTACTTTGATCCCAAAGGTTGAGGGTCCCATCAGAGTTAATGATTTCAGGCCAATCTCTCTTCTCAACTCCTCAGTTAAGATGATCACAAAGCTCCTTGCAAATAGACTCCAGCCCCTAGTCACCAAGTTGATCCATGCAAACCAATATGGTTTCATTAAGTCCAGATCTATTCAAGACTATCTAGCATGGTCCTTTGAATATCTCCACCTTTGCCACACTTCCAAGAAAGAGCTTGTCATCCTAAAGCTTGACTTCGAAAAAGATTTTGATAGAATTGAACATCAGGCCATGTTAGAGATCATGCGAAAGAAGGTCTTTGGCAATAAATGGTTATCTTGGATGAAAATGATTTTCACATCTGGTACCTCTTCGGTTTTGCTTAATGGTACACCTGGGAAAGTCTTCCATTGCAAAAGAGGGGTGAGACAGGGCGACCCTCTCTCCCCCCTTCTCTTTGTTCTTGCTGCAGATCTGCTTCAATCCATAGTCAACAAAGCAAAAGCACAAGGCTTGATAAATCTACCCATCCCTTTACAGTTCACTGGGGATTTCCCAGTTGTACAGTATGCTGATGATACGCTAATTGTAATGGAAGGATGTGGCAGACAGCTCTTTATCCTAAAAGTGCTTCTTAACTCTTTTGCAGCCTCCACTGGTCTTTGAGTAAACTTTGCCAAATCTTTGCTAGTTCCAATTAATGTGTCTGAAGACAGAACAAGGCACCTCGCTGCAACCTTTGGCTGCTCAGTTGGAAGCTTTCCCTTCACCTACTTAGGGTTGCCTCTTGGGCTCTCTAAGCCAAAAATTGATGACTTTCTCCCTATGGTCACAAGGTGTGAAAGAAGGCTTGTGAGTACCTCTCTTTTCCTATCTCAAGCTGGGAAACTTTAGATAACAAATGCTGTTTTCACCTCCCTGCCAACTTTCTACATGGGTTCTTTTCTTATGCATGCTACTGTTAGAGAACAAGTGGATAAATTTAGGAAGCACTGTTTGTGGAGAGGGTCAGACGAAAATAACAGAATCAATGCTAAGGCTGCCTGGTCTCTGGTCACCAAATCAAAAGAAGAAGGAGGTTTAGGTGTCCTTGATCTAAAAACCCAGAATGAGGCTCTCCTCCTTAAGAACTTGCATAAATTCTTCAACAGAGCAAACACCCCTTGGGAGCATCTAGTTTGGGAAAAGCATTATGCTAATGGAAAGTTACCCAGTCATATCAAAAAGGGGTCCTTCTGGTGGAGGGATATCTTAAAGTTACTTGACAAATATAAAGGTTTGGCCTCAGTTAATGCTAAAGATGGTGGAACCTGTCTGCTATGGGATGACGGTTGGAATGGTCAGCCCCTTAAGCTGACCTTCCCTGAGCTATATTCATTTGCCAAGAAGCCCAACATCTCTCAGAACTGCCCTTATCCATCATGAGACTGCTGGTCTTTTCAATCTCCCCTTGTCTATGGAGGCTTTTGTTCAATTTCAGCGAATTGAGCAATTCTTTCTGGAGCAACAGCAATCTGAGGGTTCTGACAGCTGGAAATACATTTGGGGTAACTCTAGCTATACTCCGAAAAGGGCTTATCAACAACCTATGGGTAACACCATGGCTCACCCAATTTTCAAGAGGATATGGAAATCTTCATGCCATCAAAAGCACAAAGTTTTCTTTTGGCTAATATTGGAGGACAGATTAAGTACCAGGAATCTTTAGAGAAGAAAAAACATGATTCTTCCTTCCTACGATTGTGTCCTGTGCTCTCTAGGTGTTGAAGAGTCAGTTGTGCACCTCTTCTTAGAATGCCCTTTCGCTAAAAACTGCTGGAGTTTAATCGGGTTGGCTGTCATTAGTGATCCTGATGGTTTTCAAAGGCTGGAGAGTTTCAGAGAGTTTCAGACATCAACTGAATGTCAGTTTTGCCATGGAGATTATCATTCTCATGTGCTGGAGCATATGAACAGCTAGAAATGATTTTATCTTCAGAGGCCTTCCAACAGATTGTTTGAGATGCTTGCAACTCTTCAAAGTATTCTTCGGCCAACTCCTTTGGAGGGCTAAGAAAAAATATTTCCCAGCTATTGACTTTTGGTTGCAGCAAGTTGTATAGTTGCTTTAATTTTCTTTATTTCCTTATTTGTCTCTTGAGCTGTTAGCTGCTGCTACAACCTCTTAGTTGTTGTGCTGCTAGCTCTTGCTTTACCCCCCTCTGTAATCTTCTTGGTTACTCTTTTTTACTTTATTTATATATATATATTTCAGTAGGGGCTCTTCTGCCCCTCCTGTTCGTTCAAAAAACGAGGGGCGTGATATGTTGTTTTGTTCTTTTGCAATAATAAGAAGGGCCTCATCCATATATAAGTGTTAGGATATCAGTCTGAAGGCGCTTTAAAAATTTCTGCCCGTTGTCGAGTATCCGAGGCATGCACTAGATGCCGAAACGACGATTCTAGTTCGCTGATTTTGGACAACTAGGCAGCTTTCAGTTGCACATTGTTCATGTAAGAGACATAACAAAAGATTACTAACACTGAATAATTTCTAGCTGCTCTCAAGATATAACTTCTGCATTGTAACTATCATATACTCTTAATTTCCGCAAGAAATGGAAAGAGGACTTTATTGAAAAAAAAGAATGAGTGCAGAAGATTTATAGGTTAAGTAGTGTCACTGAAATGAATGCCTGAACTTTCTTCTTTCCTTTTTATTTTTTTATAAATTAATAGGCTGTGTAGTGCTCAGTGCAATAATGAATAACTAGGGACAGCGTGGACAGCAACTGTCTGATGGACTGCTAACTGTTTGTGGTCAGACCAGATCTTTGATTGGTGCAACTTGTCAAGCTACCAGCTCTACCAATCTCTAGAGGATGCTCTGATCTGTCACTGTCAGACATCCTTTACTTCTCACATGAATAAATATTGTGGAGATGAGATTCAGAACTACTAGTATTGACCAGTGAGTTAGCATGATGCATGAATACCGCTGTGACTTGTGAGGAAGGATGGACTGTCTGGTCAATGTTGTTCTTGGGGGGAACAAGCAGTGAGCAAACTAAAACAACCGCCAGTGAGGTTATTTGGACCAAATGTACTGAAATAACTAGAAAGTTATCATCTTCTGCAGCCTGTAGCTTCATTGATCGAGTCAACCAAGTAGAGTAGTACTCCAGTATATACTATTAGCTTCCTTATCCCCTTACCTCTCTTCTACTGATAATACTCAGAAAGAATGCATGGATGGTAGTTATACTAACACAAAGTTATGACATAGTCAAAGTATCATCAGCTATTGTGGTGTATATATTGGCTTGGAATCAAGAAGACCAGACTTTTGATGCCGCCTATTTGCAACTTTTAAATTTCTTCAATGAAGACATACAGTTGGCTGGCCTATGAAGAACAGCAGCTGCTGGTCAACCCAAAGATAGAGCATCAACATGGATGGAGAAGATGAACCCCAGCTATGAGTTATGCATCCAGGCCAAAGGTTAACCTGGCTACCAGCATATCGAAGTGGCTGCAATAGCTAGCTTGCCACCAAGTACTTTACTATGGGCCCGTTTGGTACAGCTCAGCTTCACTAGTGAAACTGTTTTTTTGGAAAATAGCTTCATGAGTAACTTTTTATGTGAAGCTAAACTATTTTGGAAAAAGTGTTTGACAAAATAGCTTCACCAACAACTTTATGCATGGATATGAGAGAGAAAGGAGGGAGAAAGCTGTGATAAGCTATTATTTTCAGCTTCACCCCACTTTGCAAAGCTGTTTTTCTTTGTGAGAGGAGAAGAAAAACAGGTTCATGAGTAAAGTTGTTTTAAAAAGAGGTGTTTGGTAAAAAAACAACTCACAATAGCTATACCAAACAGGCCCTATCAACACCTCAAAATATGGTGATGGAGCTGGACTTCCAATAATCGTCGAGTGGATTATAACCATGTTCTTTTTTCTCATTTTCAGTTCTCTCTCTACCAGGATCTCTTTTTATTTCTTGCTGGTGGGAGCAGGTGAAATTAAAAAAACTAAGTTGGCCTGATCCCACTAACTCTGTAATAGGAATTAACTTTGTCCGCTCTCATTGTCTTTGTGAGAGAAAATAAAAAAGAGGAGAAAATAGATCCTATGAACCATGAATGAACATAAGAGAAACTGAAGCCGGGGTATGTGCGTGCGTGACAAATAAAGGAATATATCCCTGCCTGCACGCAATGCCTTAATGGTCGCCACACGCTCGCCAGCTTGCCAGCAATCTGGCTTATATCACGCAACACGCATCCAATGCAAACCCATTATTTGTCAGTAGTATAGGAAAAGAAACCGGCCTTGAGACACTTTAGTTGACACTATATCTGGTGAAGACATTCTTCCATCCCAGTGCGATTTTTGTTGTAAAAACACTAGTCCATCAACCTGTGCTCTCGCACGGGTTAGAATCTTATAAGGAATATAAGCATTAGTTATTGTTTAATCTCTCTAATAATAAAAGTTACTTATACTAAATTATATTGTTTTCATTTTGTTCATTTTGTAATACAATAGGTATCTGTAGCCATAACAGATATTATAGTCTTTTTGTGAACTTATGATTTATTGAGCTATATATTTTCCATTTATATCTTATATTTTACGAATCTAAATTTTGATTTTCAATTATTACCCTTTTCGATTGTTGTAGATTGTTTTAGTCCTCAATTTAAGTTGAAACTTTGATGTTTATTATTCTTTTATTGGTACTCCTTTTGTACTATTTAATCTAAAGACTTTAGCTTGTAGTATGCACTCTTAAGTACTGCAATGGCATGAATAGTCATTTTAAACCTACAACTAAGTTGCTTAAAATCAGTTTAGAGCTTGACATGAGATCTTTGATGGGTAGCAATGATAATCTCAAGAGAATATAATATTAAGACTCAATGACTACTTGCACCAAAGCAATCCCAAATAACACGGAGATATAGCCACATGTAGCCTGCACTATCCTCCTTGTCTATGAAGATGTTTGGATTTTACTACCGAAGTGTGATTTTTGCAGTAATGGTTATACTATCAATAAACTAAAAAATATTTAAGTTAATGTCATGGTTATCAATAATGTTAAATATTTTTTTAGTATCATTAATGTAGGAAATATCATAACAAATTTATTTCTCTCTGTTGCATGCATGTGTCTTTGATATGCATGATGACACAATAAGTCTCTTTAGATTAATAAATTTGACATGTTGACATTAATAGGACTGTATAATATATAAACATATATATATATATATATCCATTATGGTCATTTAAATATTTTTATAACACAATATGTTGATAATTTAGATGTGGATTTAAATAGGATATTTTATTTTTTAAAGAATCTTAGAAGTGGTAATTTGGATGTAAATCTAACAGTGGATAAATTTAAGGGTGTAATAGCAGGTGGATAATTATATGTAACTCTATGTTTACTTTAGAATATGTTTCTTAATGGCATAAGTAACTTCAATAAAGATTCATTGGTTACCTCAAATTGATTTACATCTTTATAGTGGTGGTAACTTATTTAGAAAATAGCTTATATCCTATGGTTATTATTATCAATGATGATTGCAGTCTACATAATTGATGGCCAAATGCTTTTTTATTTTTCTAAGTTTATCCTTTTTTCTAGTGGCACTCATAAAAATTAACTTGAATGCTCTATTCGCTGCCTCTATTCACAACTTGTATGCTTCTTTTAGTGCGAAACTTATTTAGTAGAAATCTAATTAAGCTTATGTTATATGTTCTATTGTTGCATACCTTTGTGTGCCATCATGAACCTATACTTTAAATTTAACTTTTAATATAGATATTGCAATTCTTTTTATCATTAAGTTGAACCCCTAAAGCTTTTTGTATATTTTATTCACAATTTTAGAAATTATTTTATTAAAATATATTATAGGTTCTAGGCCCTCTCATGGTTCTTACAATAGTAAAATAGTCATTTCCTATTGCACCACGGCCCTATCGTATAATTTTATTTGTAGTAGCAATGTCTTATAAAATATAGAGTGCTTAAAATTAACTTAGATAAGACATAATTGTTTAGTCAAACCTTATAAAGTTATATAGAATAACAACTTATGACAATTGTTATATATCATGGATTATTAATATTAATATAAAAGTTAATTATCTTTTCTTTTGCTATGTGTTTTTTTAAGGAACATCATTACACTCTTCATAAGCCATTAAATCAAGGGAAAATCAAATATTTATCTAATTTGTACATATTACGTGTTCTACATGGTGGAACTTGGAATTAGTCTTCTTGTTAGCTTTTTTAGTATTTGTATGAAAAATAAAAATAGATGTTTGTATTTTTGTTTATTTGTAAGATGGCTAAGGTGGGTAATTTGCACACAAATTTGGTGTGTTAATTTATATTTTACTTCATAATGCATATATGGGTAATTTGAATGCCCACATAGGGGTTACTTTACACTATCTTTCCTAATCCCATGTGTGGGTAATTTATAATAATATGAGACATTTATTCTAAATTTTCTTTTGTAATAGCAGAAGTGTGTATTTTAGTAGCAAAGTTACTGATTATATTTATTTTAATGTATATTTCATAATGAAAGAAGTGAGCCATTTAGGTGTAAATTTAGTGGATTATTTTGAATTATCTTTGATAATGATGCAAAATTAAGGGGTTACCTTGCTTCCTTTATAAGGGCATAGTTGGACAATTTGTTGTTAAAAAATAGATCCAATTGCTATTATTGATGAGGGATGATAACTGAAGTCTACTAAAAATGGATCCAATTGCTATTATGAGAATTTATAATTTTTTTCTTGATGTGCCTAGTGAGAATTAACATGAAGGATAGCCACTAAATGTTAGTCAACGAAAATATTTTATATGGTTATATACTTTTTTTTTGCAAATTTTAATTGTTTTACTTGTGTTCCTGTACTAATAAAATGGTTTATAAACTTGCTTGGGAAATCGAAAGAACAAACATGAACGTCCAAGCTCAAATAGGAAATTGATTGGGCAATCGAAAGAACAAACTACTATTCCAAAGAACCTCATCTAGGCTATTGATCACAGCGGCTGTCAAGAAACGGCATGTCGTGACTGCTGGGAGGGAATTCTATGAAAGATCGATCGACACGACGGGAAGGGAAGCCTGATGTAGGCATGTAGCATAGTGGATTGGAAGTTGGGTGAGACTATGACCGACGGCTGCAACTGCTGGGTTTTGGCTAATACCACGCCACGTGAGATAGGATGGGACAACAATATAATTTATCTTTTAGTTTCCAATTAGATGTACTATTATTAAATTTTTTTCCGTTTTAAATTAGATTTATTATTATGGACGATTTAAAAAAACAAAACCTTTCGTGTGGGAATACACATACACACTAATATAATATGGCAATACACCAACGTCCACGGTCAGTAGATACAATCTATAAAGGCCAACCAATTAAAAAAGAGCAGTCATGGCCACGAGTAGCCTTCACGCAGGGCCCCAATATTGTTTTCCTTTTTAATTAGATTTATTATTATTATGGGTGATTTTCATAATGGCAGGTGGGTAATTTATTAGAAAAACTAAATAGATCTAATGGCTAATAAATTCAGAAGGGATTAAACTGATGGCTAGATCTTTCTAATTATTGTGAGAATTTCTATGATTTATCTTTTTTCTTAGCGCTTCTGGTGAGGATTAACGTGAAGCCTCCTTTGAGGTCTCCAATTAGTAATAGTAAGATTTTTAGATATTACATTGAAGCAAAAGTTGTGTTCATACTTTACATAAGGTACCCCGGACCCCGTAATACATTAGGAAGTAATTAATAGCTCAATCAAAGCTGAGCCATCGATTTTTTTATTTTGTAAATTAATTAAATAAACAAATAACGTAGGAAAAGAAAAAAAAATCCTCCCCGATCCCGTAGAATCATCGGAAACAAAAGCCGGCGTCCCTTCCTTTCTTGGTTCATGCGCAGCAGGCTCTTCCTTTCTTTGGTTGTACACATTACTACGACAAAGAATCACGTGAGCAATTGCGGCCGTAGTGTCCGTATTGATGAATTGTGGCCGGGTGGTTAAATTATTGTGGCCGTATTGATGAATTGTACTGTGTACGTATTTGGATGAACTTAAAATTATTGTATTTTTGAACACTCTATTTTACAGAATATATTCACAATGAAAAATCAAGATAACAATATTTCACATTTTTATAACCTATTTTAATTCACACATTATTCGACTATTGATGAGATACTACCATTCTCTATCTATAATATTCCATTTCTATCTCCCCTATGAAACCCTAGGTCTAATTTTGAACCAAATTTATAATGGAAAATCAACTATGAGAGGCACACCACTAATCCAAACCTTATAAGACACCATGCATTGAAACTTTACAACAATTCTCTCCCACTCTCTCAAAACACAACCATATGAAACTCTCTTACATCTACTTTTAACTCAGAGTGAGAAGCACTAATGCAAAAAGGCCTATGACAAGCATTAACTAACCTTCTTAAGCAAACTCATCCAAAGAAATGAAGAGCAAAACCTTTCCCCTTGCATTTTGTGATTTTTGGACCTCCAAGTTTGCCATCAATAGAAGGTGGCTCGGCTGAACAGTGATGGTCGGAGGAAGAAACAATATTTATAGCAAATTTCTTACAGACATTCCTCTTAAAAACGCCATTGTAAGGAAAAACACAGGCGATTCATGTAAGAAAACCGCCGATGTTAATGTCCATTACACTGGTGGTGGCCTAATGCAAACCTCCAGTGTAAAAAGGCCATTAACACTGATGGTTATCTTATAGGAACCGCCAATGTAAATCCTTCTTTTGGAACCTCCAGTGAAAAAAAGGTCACCGCCAGAAGAAAGCACTAGTGTACTAGTGTGGCCTGCAATACTCAAAAGAGAGTTTGCCATCTTAAACTTCAATTCTTAGAGAAGTTAGTTCACATTTAAACTGGCTAACATTTGTTACTTTTTGATCCAGAGCTGCTAGATGTCTAGGCATTGCCT
The DNA here is from genome assembly GCA_022036555.1 of Microstegium vimineum. NCBI lineage: Eukaryota > Viridiplantae > Streptophyta > Magnoliopsida > Poales > Poaceae > Microstegium > Microstegium vimineum. Next base: position 17,528,648 of record CM039133.1, read on the forward strand.
GTTGAAGCACTACGACCTCTGGTGAGTGCTCTAATGTGTTTGTACTCGCCCAAAATTCTAGTAAGAACGAGAAGAGGGTAGGGTTTGGTGAAACCCAAGCCTTGGTGTCTTCCTCAACAACGTGGAGGTAGGCTACCTTTTGTGGTGAGTCCAACCACGGGATAAACATCTTGCCCTTTATGTTCTTGCAGTTTTTTTTGTGTGTTGTACTTGTGTTGGTTGTGAAGTTAGGGTTTTCACTCGATCTACTTATACAAGATCTTCCGAGCTTGGAGAAGTGATAGAATAGGACCTAACTACTACCTAGAATACTAGTAATTCACTTAGTCTACTTTTCCTTTACTAGATTTTGAAATCATGGTTTCGAATTTCTTTGATCCGTGAAAGTTCCGCACTCAAGTGCGGAATTGCCGTATCTTTTCTAACCGTTGCATTGAGTTTAAATTTTAAAATAGATCCATTCACCCTCTCTCTAGGCTTGCGTCATCCTTTTCAGGCTACTAAGGGCTTCACCAATAGATGCCAACAAGTATGTTAGCCTCAGCCAAAAGCAATAGTACTCGTAGGAAAAAAAAATCAGCCTCTCAAAACTCACAATGGGGACAACATCTTTGATCTGATATGAGTACTTTATTTGTTGGGGGACCATCGGCAGGTGCCCTCCATGCTGCAATGCCTGCTCGAAGAGATGCTCTGGCTTTCTGTAAGATCCTCTGTCACATTGCGAGACTACTACTCATGTTGATATGAACTTGAGGAGCAGGCGTGGAGGTTAGGGCTGTATAATCCACGATGGCGCGGTTGAGAAGTCCTAATAAGGATACGAGCACCGTGTAAGGAGATGCCAATAATTATGCAGTAAAGAAAAACACCAATTCTCCTTCCCTGTTCTTTTTTCTAGCTCTGTTGTCCTCCTTTCCGCTTTCCTACGCTAACACCGCGTGCTCCAGTGGCCGTGGCCTCTGCTTGGCGGGGCAGAGCGCTCGTCTGGTGCAGCATGAAAACATGTTAGTACTACGTTGTTAACTGCTCAACCACTGCAGTGCGCCCCGCCTTTGACTGCTCAACCAATGGGTGCAGCATCAGAATATATAGGCTGCCTAGCTAGCTAGTGCCTACAACAATCATGTTACGTTAACATTATTTAGGCCCTGACCGAGAAACATGAAAACATACATGCACATCGGCACATCGCAGTCTTGTGCAGCATTCAAGTCAGAGGCAGCCCATGTCTAAGGTAACATTCAAGTCAGAGACAGCCCATGTCTAACACATTAGCTGGGTACCAAGGACTCCCGTCCAGCATGCAAGTACCTAGTAGCGCAAAAGTTCCATTTTTTGTTTTTTTTTGGTTACGGCTGGGTTTGCAAGACTTTCAACGTTTTACCCAACGACAGTTTCGTGCTACTACACTGTTTTCAGTGTACTGGGTACTGACCCCATCCGTAGTGCAACTAATTATACTACGTGCTATGTTTGCCATGACTATGGCCTACTAGTCAATAATGACCTTGAATTGAGACCCTCTAGAATGATGTCGTTGAAGTCGGTCGGTTTAACTAATGTGTGTCCGTGGCAAGAACCAGGGGGTTATTAATTAATTGGTAGAATATCTTTTACTGTAACAAACACTATATATGTGTTGATCCCAGTTTCTAGCTAGTAAATCAAAAGCCGTACTGTAAAAGTGTACCCAATTATGCAAACCTCATCACCCTTACTAGAGGTCCAGTAAAAGATATGATTTGAAAGTTCCGGACAGAGCATCTATCTTTCACCTTTTTCCCCTCCAAATTAAAGCACACCAATTGCATCCATGTGCTTGCAGTGCCTTGTGCTAGCTAACTGTTTAAGTACCTTGAATAATACGATCGACTCTTCGTCGCGAAAAAGTCTGGTCCTTCTTCTTCTGACGTGGCATGATTACTCCGGCCGCTTGGAGCCTCGTTGGCACACATGTATGTGAAATGAGAAGCAATTATGCCCTAAAACCCCACAGGGACTCTAGGACAAGCAGCGCCCCGAAAGGCATCATTTAACCCCACTGCCCTTTTTTTCCATCACTTTTTTTTTTTGCATCATCAGTAGTTTGGTCACCTAATAAAAGCCCAATTCTTTCCTTTGCAGAGTAGGTTTGCCAACAAGTGCATGCTTGCCAACATACCATGTGCAGAAACCTTCCCTTCCTCTTTATGATCACCAAAGGCAAAGAATCCTCCTTTTTTTCTTGGGGCATTTGCACTACGGTGACTGGTAACAGGACGCAACCACTGAAAAACTTACGAACAACTCCTGTACAAAGAGGATTCCTTAAATACTTGGAGGAATTTGTCGCTACAGCACTCAAACCACTAAAAAGTAAAAACCTACAAACAACATTATTGTGTACGTACAGATCAGAGGTGCTTAAAAACTTCCCAAGGACTAACTAATAAGTTTTAGTATAACTGCTGCACATAAATGTATGTATATATGTAACCATAAACCACTACATACAAAGTCTCATTTCCTAGATAGGTAGAAGAGAAGGGGAAAATTTTAGTGCTTATCACTCATTCATATGCCAAGCTGGAAACAGCACATAGTTTAGAGCACACAGTTCATCATTTTTGTTTTCTCACCATGTGCAATTCCTATGTCACCACTTCCTCTTTTTTTCATTAAAAGAGTCCCACTTTGGACTCCTTTGGCTTCCCCGCTTCTCTGTGCTTGCTCTCTTTCCTTCTTCATAATTCATAAAATACCTAATTTGTCTAAAAATAATGGCACTTGTAGCATTCATATTTTTTCAACAAATTTAAAAAGTTGTCATTTTAGCATAACACCATCACGGTGGGCCAAAGTCTTTAGTTTACCTTCAATTCAAATTATGCTAGGTGGATGCTAATTATACACTAGTAGAGAATATGTCTTTAAACGATATGTCAATTTGGCTTTAGTCCCGGTATTTTTTGCGGCCGGGACTAAAGAGACCTTTAGTCCCGGTTGGTAATAGGCGGTTGCCCAACGGCTAGTACGTCAGGCGTGCAGCAGCCTTTTGCAGGCAGGGACCTTTAGTCCCGGCTGGAGTTACCGACCAAGACTAAAGGCTCATCTTTAGTCCCGGTTGGTAGCTCAAGCCGGGACTGAAAAGCCCCTGTATAGATAGCCTTTCCCCCCCTGCCCGAGCCAGAGAGGACACATTCAGTGTTCTTGAGAAAACAGAGAGTGTTCTTGAGCAAGAGAGGAGGAAGAAAGAGGTGTTCTTGGTGATCTTGCTTCTTCTGGCATATACACAAGATTTCTTCACTCGTACTTCACTCCTAAGCAAGGTTACCAATCTCATCCTCTCTTGTTTCATCACAATTTCATTTCGTGCTTACAAATTGTTGTTTTCATTGTGTATTTTGAAATTTGCATGTCATTTTCTCTCTTATTGGCCTACAAATGACTTCATAATTTTAATTGTTGTTGTATTTGCATAGAGACGGTAGTGATTTAGAGGTATAGTAGTATTTGATAGCTCATTTTAATTGAGTTTGTTTAGAAAATAATATTTTTAATTTAGTTTAAATAAATTAATCTAGCTACTAAGTAGATGACAACTACTTATGGTTTTAATTGTCCTTTGTAATTTGAATGAGACGATAGTGATTTAGAGAAATATATAGATAATTTATTTTAGAGTTATAGTACTTGATAGCTCATTTTAATTGAGTTTGTTTAGAAAATAATCTAGCTAGTGAGTAGATGGCGACGACTTATGGTTCCTCGGCCTCTCATGGGGTTGGAAATGGACGACTGAGGCCGGAGCTCCCTCTCATTCCGTGCGGCAAGTGTGAGCAGAAGATTGTGATGGAGTACCGAGTGTCCAAGGCGGGTCCCAATAAGGGTCGTATCTTCTACAAGTGTTCGGATCGCAATGTGAGCTATTTTATCGCGTTTGACGTTTTTTTTCAGTTTGTCTCATTTTGCTAAGTGATTTTGATTATAGTTCTTAATTTGTTGTTCTATTTTCAGTGGGACGGTACTGGATGCAAAGGCTGGTATTGGGAGGAAGAATATGTGACACACGTGCAAAAATCTCTTCCAGAAGAAGCGGCCGATAAAGCAGCGAGCCAGCAGACGAGGCCCATGAATGTTGAACAGACGAATGATGTGTCGTTTGTTTTAGTTGGAATCGGCCGCGAAATTGTTATCCTGTTGAAGTGCATTTTATGTCTAGTTTGTTTAGTGGTACTTGAGATTTTCTATATTGTGGTTATGCTTACATAAGTTAATATTGATGTGATGTAACTGACCTGGCTATCTTGTATCTTAATAAGTTAATAAATTGAAGCACATGGATGTTATGTTTAAAATTTTGATATAGTATGTCACGTGTAATTGTGCAGATCGATGAGCCGACATTGGATGTACAACGCTGATCGCCGCTCCAAAGAATTTATTGATGGCGTGCATTATTTCTTAACTGTGGCAGAGACAAACAAGCGAGATGGTTTTATACGTTGTCCATGTGCATTATGTAAGAATTTGAAGGAATATGCTAGCGCGAGGAATATCCATGCACACTTGTTTAAGTCTGGTTTCATGTCAAACTATATTTGTTGGACCAAGCATGGAGAAATCGGGGTTATAATGGAAGAAGGCGAAGACGAAGAACCAGGGCACGATGAAGATATTTTTGCTGAATATGCAGCACTAAATGATATTGCAATGGGGGAAGCTGAAGAAGAGCAAGAGGGAGAAGATGTGCCCTTTCTTGATGATCTTGGTCAGGTCATTCGTGATACTCAGAGAGACTGTGAAAGTGAAAAGGAGAAGATCAAGTTCGCTCGCTTGTTAGAGGATCATAAGAAATTATTGTACCCGACAGCCACAGAGGAGAAAAAAAAGCTGGGTACCGTACTGGAATTGTTGCAATGGAAGGCAAAGAATGATATATCTGACAAGGGATTTGGACAATTATTGACTATTATTCAGAAAAAGATGCTTCCAAAGGGAAACAAATTGCCAACAACTACGTATGAAGCAAAACAGATCGTCTGTCATCTGGGATTAGAAATCCAGAAGATACATGCATGTCCCAATGACTGTATCCTCTACCGCGGGGAGGGCTATAAGGATTTGGATGAATGTCCGGTATGCCACGCATCGCGGTACAAGATCAAACGAGATGACCCTGGTGATGTTGATGGCGAACGTCCGAGGAAGAGAATACCTGCCAAGGTTATGTGATATGCTCCAATAATACCACGCCTGAAGCGTCTCTTTAGAAACAAAGACCATGCCAAGTTGTTGCGATGGCAGAGTGAAGACCGTAAGGTAGACAATATGTTGAGACACCCTGCCGATGGGTCCCAATGGTGAACAATCAATAGAGAATTCCCAGAGTTTGTGGAGGACGCAAGAAACTTAAGGTTCGCTTTAAGTACAGATGGCTTGAACCCTTTTGGGGAGCAGAGCAGTAGTCATAGCACATGGCCCATTACTCTATGTATCTACAATCTTCCTCCATGGTTGTGCATGAAGCGAAAGTTCATAATGATACCAGTGCTCATCCAAGGACCCAAGCAGCCTGGCAACAACATCGATGTGTACCTGAGGCCCTTAGTTGAGGAACTTATGCTTTTGTGGAATAAACCGGGTGTACGTGTGTGGGATGAGTTCAAACAGGAATACTTTGACCTGCGAGCAATGTTGTTCGTAACAATCAATGATTGGTCGGCTCTTAGTAATATTTTAGGACAAACAAATAAGGGATATAATGCTTGCACACACTGTTTTGAGGATATTAAAAGTCTATATTTGAAAAAATGTCAAAAGGTCGTGTACCTCGGGCATCGTCGGTTCCTTCCTGCGAATCACCCCCTTAGAAAGAAAGGGAAGCATTTTAAAGGTAAGCCAGACCATCGGACCAGGCCTATCAACCGAACTGGTGAGGATATATTTGATATGGTGAAGGATGTGAAAGTAGTCTTCGGAAAGGGACCTGAGAGCGAACCTGTTCCGAAGGATGCTAACGGACGCGCACCTATGTGGAAGAAGAAGTCCATATTTTGGGAGCTACCTTATTGGCAAGTACTAGAGGTCCGCAGCGCGATTGACGTAATGCACCTAACGAAGAATCTGTGTGTAAACTTACTAAGATTCATGGGTATGTATGGGAAGAGTAAGGACACAATTGAAGTCCGACAAGACCTGCGATGTTTAAATGAACGAGAAAAACTGCATCCAGAGAAGACAGATGATGGACACCAATACTTAAGACCAACAAGCTACACACTTAGCAAGGAAGAGAAGGAAAGCATGTTCGAATGTCTAGATAGCATTAAGGTCCCATCTGGATTCTCCTTGAACATAAAGGGTATAATAAGTATGTCAGAGAAGAAATTTCTAAACTTAAAGTCTCATGACTGCCACGTTCTTATGACACAATTGCTTCCAGTTGCATTAAGAGGAATTCTACCTCCAAATGTACGTTTAGCCACTGTGAAGCTATGTGCATTCCTCAATGCAATTCTCAGAAGGTAATCAATCCAGGAGATCTGGCAGAGCTACAAAATGATGTGGTTCAGTGTCTTGTCAGCTTTGAGTTGGTGTTACCCCCATCCTTCTATAATATCATGACGCACCTCCTAGTTCACCTGGCCAAGGAGATTAGTATTCTTGGTCCTGTGTTTCTACACAATATGTTTCCCTTTGAGAGGTTCATGGGAGTCCTGAAGAAACATGTTCACAATCGTGCTTGTCCAGAAGGAAGCATGACCAAGGGGTACGGGACAGAGGAGGTTATTGAGTTTTGTGTTGATTTTATTCCAGACATTGACCCGATTGGGGTTCTTGAATCGCGATATGAGGGAGACTAAGTGGAAAGGGAACACTAGGTAAAAAAATATGTCAGTGCGGAGGACGATTGTTTCAATAAAGCACACTACACCATTCTACAAAACTCGTCCTTGGTGGATCCGTATATCGAGGAACACAAGGGCATCCTAAGATCGTAGTTTCCAGGGAGAACTGAACATTGGATTACTCGTGAGCACATGCAAACTTTTGGTGGTTGGTGAAGGAATACGAGGTTGCTACGCTAGCCGGAAAACAAAACTTTTCGACCTCATAAACCAGGATCTATTGCTAGTTATAGGTTACGGGATTACCACTAGACGCGCAGGTGCAACGGAAGACGACTTGACGTAGTCATGCGCGTCGCAGCAGGCAGTGCAGTTGCGTGGTCGTCCGTCTCAACGTCCCCTTCGCGTGGTTCATCCTTGTGCTCCAGATGCAGCACCTCCGAGGAATCCCACACGTGCAGGGAGGAAGCGTTGCGCCTTCGGACTGCTAGGTCCGCGAGGAGCAAAAGGCGCGAGCGTGGGGAGGCGACGGCGGCTGCCAAAAGGCGTGGATCAGACTTGCCCCGCGCCCACCCCTTGCTTATATAGGCGTCCTAACGAGCCCCCACAGTGGAGGCCCATTAGAAACCCTAAACCTAGTCTAATTCGGGTCCAACCCGAATTAGGCTTCCAGCCCCTTAAGCGTGCGACCCTATGGGCTCACGCATACATAGACATGGCCCAAGTACTCTTACTCGACCAATAGTTGATAGCGGCCTCTACAAGGCGTGTCAACTCCTATGCATACGCTATGATCATATCAGACGAACCACTATGACCATGCACAAGTTATTCCCTTCACCACTCGATATATGGTTCAACTCGTGGGTTAACACTTAACCCAAGCATGGCCATGCATTTGTTGATCCAATCACATGAGTGATCCAGTGATATCTCTCTCACGAAGAGAGGGGCAAATTCCATCTTGATTGTCTATGTCTCATAGCATGTTTCCCGACCACCCAAGGACCACCTTTATAACTACCCAATTACGGAGTAGCGTTTGATAGTCTCTAAGTAGATCGTTTCACATCTTGAGTACATACCACAATCTCAGGTCTAAGGACATAACGTACATGACATGAATAGAGACTTTCTCTTGTTGGGTCAGTCCAGCCTACATGTCTCACATGTGCCCACATTATTAGTTTGACATCTCCATGTCTATGACTTGTGAAACATAGTCATCAACTAATACATGTGCTGGTCTAATATTCAAGTGTGCTCTTACAAGAATGCCGACCAGGGACAACTTTTAGAATAACCATTCAGGTAACTGAGTTCCACAAACAATTCACATAATTGTCGATCAATACTAGTTGTCTATAATGGATATTCTCAGAACACTTTATTAATCATGGATACAACCGGAATATAATCATCTACATGATTAGCTCTAGGGCATATTCCAACAGTTGGCTACGGAAAAAATGTCAAGGTGGTGAGAGTCTTGATGAGCAATTGTACTTGTTGGTCAGGGAACCATCGTGGCATATCGTCACATACAAAGGGTACGAGATAAATGGGAATACATTTTATATAGTAACTCAAGATAAAAAGAGCACCAACCAAAATAGTGGTGTCCGCATTGATGCCACGGACCCGAGTGGGAATAAGCAAACATATTATGGCCGCATAATAGAGATATGGGAACTAGACTACGGACCCACTTTTAAAGTCGCTTTGTTTCGGTGCCAATGGGTGAAGGTGACTGGAGGCGGGGTAATAGTTGACAATGACTATGGAATGACAACTGTGGATCTCAGCAATCTTGGGTACAGAGACGAACCATTTGTCTTAGTCAAGGATGTGAATCAGGTGTTCTACGTAAAGGATATGTGTACAAAACCAAAGAGAGGGAGAAACAACAACTCCAAAAGTGAGCCAAAACGCCACATTGTTCTTTCAGGGAAAAGAAACATCTTGGGAATCAAGGACATGTCAGACTTGTCAGAGGATTATGAAAAGGACGACCAACTCCAACCGTTTGTAGTAAACAAAGACCCAAGCATCATGCTAAACAATGAAGACACTCCATGGTTACGCAGTGATCATGACCAAGGGACATACATTAGGAACAAGCTTGTTGTTGTTACCATCACTTAATATATTGTATGATTGCTCAATATATGGCTCAATATGTGTAATTTAAGCATCATGCTATTGTATGATTGCACAATATATGGCTCGATCATGTGTTTTTGGAAATAATTTTGTGAAAACCCAAAATTTTAACGCTACGATACTGCGAAAACTAATATCCTGTCCAAAACATATAGTTTAAAGGATTTACATTGAAAAAAAACATTTTTGCATTAAGCAATTAGTGATTAATGGTTATATTACGATGACCAAAATAAAAGGAAAAAAAATAATTGTAAAGTTTAAGGCTTTTCCTTCAAAGAATAAAGAAAAAACCAAATAATGGTGCTTTTAAAACAATATTATGCCTAATAATTGATTTATTGTTTAATTAACAAGTGTAAAAAGCAAATTACAATGAAGTATATCCAAAAAACCAAAATTTCCTTTGAAAGCTGGCGGGAAGTGAACAGAAGTGGAGCTTTAGTCCCGGCTGGTAACACCAACCGGGACTAAAGGTCTCTGCTTTTCAGTTACCGCCAAAAAGGCAGAGACCTTTAGTCCCGGCGGGTAACACCAACCGGGACTAAAGGGTCTTTAGTCTGGGTTAGGGTTTAGAGCCGGGACTAAAGGTCTGGGCCTATACAGCCCAGTTCATGCGCCCACGGCGCCGCCGCCAGCAAGCTCCTCTCGCTGCCGCCACCATCTCTCCGTCTGCCGGCGGCGCCTTGGCAACCTCCTTCGGCCAAGCTCCGATATCGTCTCCGCTGCCAGACCCCTACCCTCTAGCGCGCGGCCAGATTCGCGCCTTGCGCCGGCCACCGCGCGCCTCGCCGCCGTTGCGCTCGCGACCCTGCTCCGTCGACTGCCGGCCACCGTACCCAGCCCCTGCTCCGTCGACCGCCGGCCACCGTAGCTGCGCCGACCCCCTGCTCCGATCTAGCCGCGTGTGCCGGCCACCGTACCTGCGCCGGCCCTCGTCTCCGGTCTCCGGCCACCGCGTGCACGCGCCTGGCGGCCTCTGTTTTCCGGTGGCGCCACACACGCCACGCGCCAGCGCGCTTCTCCGCACGGCGTCTCTGATCCGGCCGCCCCTCCGCGCGCAGCCGCCGCGGCCCCGGCGCCCCGGCCCTCCTCCTCTCACCGCCGGCTCTGTGGTAGTGAGATCGATGCAGTGTGTGTACATATTATATATAAAAATATAAAAATAGATATGCAAATGTGTGTGTTCATGTTTTTGTTAATGCCTAGCTGTATATTAGATGCATATATATATAGATAGATAGATAGATAGATATATGCAAATGTGCAAATGTGTGTGTGTGATCCTTAATGTAAATATATAAATAGACTCATAAATATATATATATATATATGTTAATTAGATGCATGTATATATCCTTAAATATCCTACATGAACTATTTTTCATCAACAATATGTTCTACTATTTGTGCGAGATAGATATGTGTGTGTGATCCTTAATGTAGATAGATATGCAAATGTGCAAAAAATTTTATAACTAGAATTTATATTAGACATCCTTCATTTTTAAGGATATCTATTAGGGCCCGTTTGGCTCCTTAGCATTCCCGGAATTGAATTCATAGTATAAACTATAGTTGTGGAAGAAATTTCGGGTAGCCAAACGGGGCCTTAGGTAAATGCCTTCATTTTTAAGAAATGTAAATGCCTTCATGTAAAATGTCTTCATTTCATGTATATTAATTAGCTAGATATCATCCTTCATTATTAGAATTTAAATTTCTTCATGTATATATACTTTAGATATGGCCGACCCCAATGAAGACACGATGGAGGATGCCATGATGGATCTTATCAACTCCGCCGCCGCAGACGATGATAATGCTGAGGCGGATGACGGGAGTCAATACTTGAATCTTGGAAATGAACCAGAAAATGTCTTGCAAGATGACATACATATATATATACTTGATTAACTAATTAATCCATCTTGTCTCTAATTAATCCATATTGGTGAGATTAACTAATGTATATGTGTGCATTGTGTGTAGCCCTCTAGATCGACGACGAGTCGAAAGGTACGAGGCCCGGCAAAGCCGGTGGAGGGTCGTTACGTAATAACAGAGTTCAATGAAAGTACGGGAGAACCAACTTGGAGAACATGCGAAGAAATTTGTTAACCACTGTGGTTACCTAGTAAGGGACAGACTGCCGATCAATGCCCGTGAATGGAAAGAGAAGACAAATGCTCCTCATATTAGTTTTGTCTCTAATTTAAACAAGACCCTTATTTGGGATGATATTCTCCAACATTTCATGCTTGAAACAGATGATGCTGATATGAAGGAGTTAGTTAAGAAGTGGGCTATGAAGAAGATGGCCATCCAGTTCCAGTCTTGGAAGAAAAAGCTATACAATGATTATGTTAAGAAGAATGTGACACCAAATTTCAACACTAGGGGTCCACTATCAAAGTTTAGGCCTTATTGGGATGAATTTGTGCAATACAAGACATCAGAAGAGGGTACAGAGCGGACACGAAGGAACCGACAGAACGCCCAACAAAAGGAATACCACCATCACTTGGGGTCAGGTGGTACAAGACTGCCAAGGTAAAGTGGGAAAAGGTAGAATCAATGCTAATTGAAAAGCAGATCATACCAGCTTCACTTGATTGGCCCGAACGCTGTAAGAATTGGTTCTTTGCGCATGGTGGATCACTTGACCTAGAAACCGGGGGTTAGTGTATGGTGAAAGGATTCGAGAGGCAACAGAAAGACTTTGTCAGGCTATACTGGCTTCTGCTAGTGGTGCGTTCAAGCCCAACAGAGAAAAGGATGAACTAACATATGCCCTCCGAACAGCTAAACACGGTGGAAGAACTAGATGCAAAGGGGCCATCTCTTGGCAGCATGGCTTTCCTGAGGACAGAACCACATACAGAAGCCTCCAGAGAAAGAAGGATGAGGAGAACGAGCGGTTGCGAAGGCTGGAGATGGCGGTCCTTGAATCTCAGGACCGAGAAAAACTAATGAGTCGAGGATGCAGGAAGAAATTAAACGACAAGTGCAAATAGCATTGAGTAATATTTCCCAACGACAGTCGTCAGCATCACAGCCGGGAGGTAGCCCTACTAACTAGATTCTAAGTAGTTGTGCTTCCACAGAGCTACCAGATGATGTAGGCTTGCGCTTCCCTGTGGATGACATTACTGTACCTCTTACCGCATGTGAGCTGCACATTCCAAAGGATAATGGCAGCATCATGGTTGCTGCCGGTGTTGTTTCCCCTATTGACCCTACTAGAACACCAAGAATGCATTGTCAAATAATACTACCTAGATATGCTAGCATCTCCGTGGATAGGGTTATTAAAGGATGCAACAGAGCGGCTCTTGACATTCCAGGAGGTGATGGGGAGAAGACTCTCGGAGAAGCAGAGCATGCATTTATTGTATGGCACAAGAGATACATTGTTATTCGCGGGGCATCGCCTCCTAAACTACCTCACCATAGGTACGTATGATAGTGTTGTGAGCAATTTTATATACTGACTAAACAAGTATACACTCATGTTCTCTAATTTTGTTTTGTCATATATAGCAGCAGGTCCTCGGATCAGCATAGTGCTCCGAGGAGGTCTCCAATGCCGCCACCACAGCAGCCGTCTCCAAGCACTAGTACAGAATTACTTAATGGAGGCGGTCGTTTTGCTTAATGGAGGCGGGCAAACACGACCGCCTCCAATGGAAGGGATTAACCGAGGCGGGCATCCTGTCCGCCTCCATTAATCATATTAACCGAGGCGGGCGCCATAAAACGACCGCCTCCATTAATACAATTAACGGAGGCGGCTGCCTTTACACGCCCGCCTCCATTAATGAATTAACAGAGGCGGGCTCTTTTTATTTGTCCGCCTCTGTTATGTTTGTACCATTTTAAAAAAAAATTAAATTTGCCGCCAGATTTAAATTTGGCGCCAATTTTCATTTGAATTATATATATATATATATATAAATAAGAATGCAAGCAGAAGACCGATAACACATTAATATATATATATATATATATATATATATATATATATATATATATGGTGTCCAACACATGCACATGTACATACACAAGTTCGAATTCGAAGTTAGTAGCAATATTACAACCATGTAATTAAACTGTTTTCGACCACTAAACTCTTACACTACATCTCGCAACTTGTAATCGGTGAGATTTATCCTCCTTGCTCCAATTTCTTATATCCTTGTATTTTGGATTGGTAACCAGGTCGTTTTCGGTGTGGAAGAATGGATCTCGCCCTTCGTGCGCGGTCTCTGTAACAAACTTGCAAATATCGGCGATGGTTTGATTAAATTCTTGGTCAACCTTAACTGACTTCTGCAACCAATAATCTATTTCGGTCTTCAGTTGCCGCCAGCTCATGTTAAATTTGACGCACGACCTCAGATACTCACAGACATAGAAGCCACACAAAACTGAGTTCTCAGGTTGTTTGGCGCACTGCATATAGTAGTGACTAGTAAGTAGTATAGTTGTAAAGAGAGTAGTAATGAGAGTAGTAAGCAGGAGAGTAGTATTACGAGAGTTGTAGTATATAAGTAAGGCGAGTAGTAGTAGTAGTAGTAGTAGTAGTAGTAGTAGTAGTAGTAGTAGTAGTAGTAGTAGTAGTAGTAGTAGTAGTAGTAGTAGGATAGTAGTAGTAGGAGTAAGGAGGACGAAGTACAATTACTTACCGGAAAATCACGCCTGAGTTGCAATTTTGGGCCAAATTTTTTCTTTTTCTTCTCAGATCTCCGATCAATGCACTCGGGATCTTCTAAGTACTTCTTGTAAGCGCTGTATGGAAATCGTAGAGTCAGCAACAATTAATTTGAACACATATATTAATTGTAAATGGGTACATATCATCACTTACTATCTCAAACAAGCTTCAAAATGTTTGTAGCCTTCTTTGTTTGTATTACGTAGAGAGTCAAATATACAGGCTTTTCCATCCTGAGGATAGATTATGAAAGCAATCCAGTGGCCCATCATTCCACGTCTACACCATTCATACACAAGTTAAAATTGACATGATTAAAGTCTTGATCCCATGAACTACATATGTAAGAATGCTCAATTTGACTTACCCAAACTGGTGGGCGGCCAAGATACACCCATGTCCCTTGAGCTGCTTCATGGTGTGTAGTATGTACAATGCCCCCCGGTACCTATACTCGTTGACCTCATCTTTCTTGTATTGCTTTCTCTCCTCTTCGGACAACTTCGCTAGGTTCTCACTTTGCTCAGGTATATCATAACCCACGAGGGATCTCTTAGTAATTAACATCAGATTCAGACAGACGGTATTCATGCCCTTTAGTTTGCATGCATGGGCTTGCATCCTAAGGAGAAGTCCCCCATGGCATTATTAGTATTCATATATTCCCTAAAGTACTCCAAAACATGCAGTGGTGTGTATAAAAGTCGTAACTAACTTACATGGCAAATATGGTGACTTGTTGTATGTCGAGGTCCTTTCGACAACGTGATAATCTTCGTTCAAGTGGAATAGGTCGGCCAGAATCTTGATTAGAAAATCATGCAAGCCAACTTTTGCCGCTTGCATGTACCACAGGTGGAACCTCCTGACCTCCCATGGCTCTTCAACAAGTTCGCCCAAGGTCAACATGAACTTGCCATGGGTATAGTTTTCAGGGCAATCATCTGACTGATTCCAGAGCTCTATCGGTGTTTTTGGCCTGTGACATGTACTCGAAGATTTAGATGTTACATGAACTATGCATGTACTCTAATTGAATTATAGATGAACTAACCAAACCTTTCAAACGTAGTTGAGTACGGGTACTTGTTGGCCTTTTGATAGGCCGCCCAACTGGACTTGGTGTGGTTCAAAGGTATGTCCTCCCCTGCCAGTTCCTCCAAAGTCTTCTTCGGTGTGGGAGGACGACATTCCTCTGCATCATCAGGCTTCCTCAACGCGGGAGGACATGTTGGGCGCTTGTTTGAACCACTTCCATACGGTGGTGTCAAATTGCCAGTACCTGCCCCTATGCCTCCGTCTTGACGGTCATCGTCGAGAGGTTGAGTATCCCGAGGAGTGCTGCCTCTGTCACCAGCATACTCGTTGCCGATGTTGGCATCGCCATTGTCGTCGTCGCCGTCACCCGGTTCACCACTTGGTCGGGACGATGACCCAGGTTGTAAAGCTGGCGTCGGGTGTGAAGCCGGCGTCGGTGCTTCGAGGAAAATGTCTGCTTTGTGCCACAACACTTTCGAACCTAGTGCAGGGCCTATCAATGTGATACCTTCTTCAGTCGGATAGTGGAGTTCTTCGTGCTCGAATTCCGGGTTCACCCAGGCCACTTCCACCAAGGCACAGTCAGACGGTATGGGCTTACCAAAGTAGGTTGCCTCGTTGTTGGGAGGGAGTACCGCTCCTTGTGCCACGTCTTTCTTCTTCCCAGCCCTGCCGAACGACATCTGTAGGATGCAAAAAGTTTGTTCTACAATTTCATCAATCTTGCATTGATAAGCGGGTGGACCCAATGGTGGTAGCATGCCATCATGGCAAAACATGTTCCTCCTCATCTCCATAATCCTAGGGTCCATGCTCGTGAATGCGTCTATTACAGACTTGTTGATCATCTTCTGGATTGTCTCATCTCTACCTTTCTGGATGAGCTCTTCCTTGTACCTATGTCTCATGTGAGTGTTGGCGTCAGAT
This sequence comes from Microstegium vimineum, assembly GCA_022036555.1. Classification (NCBI taxonomy): domain Eukaryota; kingdom Viridiplantae; phylum Streptophyta; class Magnoliopsida; order Poales; family Poaceae; genus Microstegium; species Microstegium vimineum. The sequence continues at coordinate 17,544,326 of CM039133.1, forward strand.
TGCCAGGACTCCATGGTCTTCCAACTCTTCCTTGAGGACATGCCACGAACGCGGCCGCGGTGCTCAGGGTTGGCTAACGCCTGAGTTAGTATGTCCTTCTCTCTGCGAGGCTGAAACTCCCGTTTCTTGGCAGCAGCAGAGACTTCTAAGATCCTCTTCTCAGCATCCTCAATATGTTGCTCGTTGAACTTTCTCTTACCCTCTTTTAGCTTCTTCGGCTCTCGACCTCTAAGGAAGTCTTTTGACCTCATATCCAATCCTTCATACGGGTCTGGCGTCCTAGCCTCAACTAAAGCTTGTTCTTCTGCTCTCCACCTGGGTCTCTTACCTGCATATCCTGTCATGCCCATGTGGTGATGGTGCTGGTTCCGCTTAGCAAGTTCAGAGAACTGCTCGCTCTTTGTCTTTGCTTCTGGGGTTTCTTTTTGCTTGACGAATTGTTCATAAACTTCTGGTAAGACGTAGTTGTAACGGGTGCAGGGTAAAATCCCTTTCTGCACAAAATCTTTGTTGATCTTGTACCTAAAGTAGAGTGTAGCAAGAAGTATTAGGAGTAGTAGTAGATAGAGCAGCAGTAATACTAGTAGATATAGAAGTTCTTGCACCTGAAGTTTTGAAGTGTCTTTCCTGCAACGGCTATCACATGTTGCCTGCACTTGTCCATATCAGAGTTCTCTGGATAATTGAAGCGCTTCAGCATCTCGTCCCACACGTACTGCTTGAGGCTTGTTGGGACGTCCTTCCAATTCTGGTAGGTGATGTCTACCTTCTCCCTAACTAAAACGGAGCACTGGTTGCTGAATTTGCCAAGGATCCCTGTTGGCAGCAACGGCTCTCCTTGAGGGCCCACCTGGGCTATCACATGCACATCGTCGTGCTTCTTGTGCCTTCCATGTTGTCCCCTTGCCCGGCTGGCCTTCTTACTATCATTTGTATTTGAAGATGTTGCCGTGGAGGCAGCGGGTGCTTCAAGTGCTTCCATGTGGCCTTCTTGTTCTTGTACCTCTTGATCCACAACATGTTGCAAACTCCGAGGTACCAACGACATTTGTGGCCAACAAAGACTCGCATTAATTAGCTATATACAAGACCCTATATGGATCAACAATTTATAGGACTTTCATTACATGACTCTTCGATGCAAATACCTCGAGCCGTGGTGTCTCTGTATCCTCATCTGGATTGACGAGACAAGATTTTTTGTCAGACTGTGGGGTATCAGGTGACGGTGATGGCTGATAGTCAGGATCTCGGTCTTCTTCTGTATGAACTCTCCTAGGAGGCGACGGTGTGAAGGATGCGCCGCTCGCGTATTCTTCGCTTGTGGATTCAGCACCTTCGGCACCTTTCTCATCGCTTGATGACGATGACCCTTGGTCACTATCATCAGGGGTAACCTCACGCCACTGTTCCCTAGCTTCAGCCCGTAAATCAACCATTCTAGCCTATAAACAATTGAGTTTACATACATGAAAAATCCGAGGTTAAATAGAAAGATAGAAAACTAAAGACTACAAAACTAAAGACTACAGAAAATCTTGGCTCAGATTAGCCCCATGGTCATCAATTCTATAGGGGGCATTCGATCATCATCGCCGGTGCCTTAGCTTAACTAGCTAGGTTAACGTCATTGCAACATGCCACTGCCTCATCTTAAATAGGTTTGAAAAGAGCAGGAAATCCAGCAAAGTACGATACATACTCCAGTTGACAATATGCCAAAATATTCCTCACAAGCCCGAGAAACCTCCTTTGCAATCCCAGGGTCCATATTGGTCTGATGTAAAGCGACACATGCAAAAGCATAGTAGTAAGTAGTAGGAGAGTAGTAGTAGGAGAATAGGAGAGTAGTAGTAGGAGGAAAAAACAAAACATATGGTCACTGATAGTAGTATAAGGACAGTAGTAGTAGGAGGAGAAAAACAAAACAAAAAATACATGCTCACTGAAATTAGTAGTAGGAGAGTAGTAGTAGGAGAATAGGAGAGTAGTAGTTGGAGGAAAAAAACAAAACAAAAAGACATATGCTCACTGACAGTAGTAGTAGTAGGAGAGTAGTAGTAGGAGAATAGGAGAGTAGTAGGAGGAGGATAAAAACAAAACAAAAAGACATGCTCCCTGGCAGTAGTAGTAGGAGAGTAGTAGTAGGAGAATAGGAGAGTAGTAGTAGGAGGAAAAAACAAAACAAAAGACATATGCTCACTGATAGTAGTAGTAGGAGAGTAGTAGTAGGATAATAGGAGAGTAGTAGGAGGAGGAAAAAAACAAAACAAAAGGACATATGCTCACTGACAGTAGTAGTAGGAGAATAGGAGAGTAGTAGGAGGAGGAGAAAAACAAAACAAAAAAGACATGCTCCCTGGCAGTAGTAGTAGTAGGAGGAGAGTAGTAGTAGGAGTATATAGGAGAGTAGTAGTAGGAGGACAAAATCAAAACATATGGTCACTGACAGTAGTATATGGACAATAGTAGTAGGAGAGTAGTAGGAGGAGAAAAACAGTAGAAGAAGGACAAAATTTGTATCACTTTGGCATCACAGGCACAAAACAAAAAAAACATACTCACTGATAATAAATTTCCAAATTTGCATCACTTTGGCATCACAGGCATAAATTTGCATCACTGACAGTGGCATGCTGTTAGGTCCATCTTTGGCATCATATTATTCGCATCATAGGCACACAAAAAAGAGACAAAATAAGGAAGACAGAGAATTGGGGACGAACTGAGGTACAACGACAACAACGGTGAGGTTCTCGGGGAGCTCGGCGCGGCGCCCGGCGTGGAGGTCCGGCGCGGGGAAGATGGAGGCGTGGGGAAATCGGCGGTGCGGCGCCCGGCGTGGAGCTCCGGCGCGGGGAAGACGGAGGAGGCGCGCGGGGAGCTAGGGTTCCACGGGGAGCTCCGGCGCGGGGAAGACGGAGGAGGCGCACGGCACGGTGCGGTCCTCGGGGAGGTATGGAGACGGCGCGGCGCGGGAAGACGGCGTGGAGCTCGGCACGGCGCGGGGAAGACGGTGTGGAGCTCAGCGCGCCATGGCACTGAGCTCGTCGGAGGGAGGGAGAAGAGGTGGTGCAGGGGCGGGGACAGAGGGAGGACCTCGGCGGAGTTGCGCGGCGGCGGCGGCGGGAAATTTCGGCAGCCCTTCGGGATCACAGATGGCGGGCGAGGGGAATGTGAGGAAGAAGAAGGCGTGGGATGGTCTTATATAGAGGAATATTAACCGAGGCGGGCTGGTTACATTGCCCGCCTCCGTTAATATTAACCGAGGTGGGCGGATTAGGATGCCCGCCTCCATTAATATTAACAGAGGCGGACGTGTAACGTTGCCCGCCTCGGTTATTCCTTTCTAGAGAGATTAGTATAGAGACAGAGAGACAGAGTAGTAGTATAGTAGAAGTATGAGAGTAGTAAAGACAGAGCAGTAGAGACAGAGTATCAGAGACAGAGTACTAGTAGTTGTAGTAGTAGTAGAATGAGAGTAGTAGTAATGAGAGTAGTAGTAGTAATAGTAAGGAGTACTAGTAGGAATTAAAGTGAGCCATTACATTAACACAAAGACTTGTCTGCAAAATAAATTTGCAATATACATATCATTTTGTTGGTAGTGATCCTATGACAGTCCTCTTTTCACCGTTAGTGCGGGCCCATGGCATGATCTTGGACTTGTTGCAGCGGTCCTCGACGTTTTTGATCTTCGATGGATGATCGGTAAAAAGTTTGAGTTCTGCGTAGTTGTTGTATTCTTCGGGGCTCTCGATCCCATCAGCTCCCACAATCCTTTGCTTCCCTGAAACAACCACATGTCTCTTGTTGTCCTTTGGCATGGCATAGTAGGCCACTTGCGCGACCTCTGATCCTAGTACCCACTCATCATCTTTGTAGCCAACACTTTTGAGCTCCACAGTGGTGAGACCATAGTCGTCCACAACAACCCTGTTTGGTTTGGCCCACTGGCATCCAAACGTTGTTAATTGGAGGTCACTGCCGTAGTCTAGTTCCCATATTTCTCCAATAACCCCAAAACATTGTCTCTTATGTCCAGTTGACTCGTCAATGCCCTCATATCTAGCACTGTTGTTCTGTGCTGCACTTTTCTTGTCCTTCTCTTTTGTGTGGAACCTGTATCCATTGATGCCATACCCTTGCCATGTGGTGATTTGGGTGGACGGTCCAGATGCAAGCCTCTTAACGTTCTCCGCTGATTCATCTTCTTCTCCATCTGCTCGTATATCAAGCTTTTTGAGCCCCTCTTGTAAAACTACACTTATGTTGTTTTTGGACCCATGCCTCCGTGCGCTGCCCGTCATGTGCGGCGCGAATCTCTTCTAGGTGTTTCTCGACATAGGGTTCCATGACCACTAATTGATGAAGGATGTTGTAATGAACTTGTTGAATCCTCTCGTATGGTACATCAGTGCGAACTTTTCGACCCGTGCACCCCTTCCCAGAGGTTATGCCTTCATGTTGATGGACGGGTAGTCCGATCGCCCTCCCATTTCGAATGTATCTAGTGCAGCAGTTCACGGCCTCCTCGGTTGTATAGGCTTCGATCATAGAGCCCTTTGGGTGAGCACGGTTGAGGATGTATCTGCTGAGTGTTGACATGAACCACTCGTAGGTCCACATCTGGTACAGGTAGACAGGCCCCAGCTGTTCTATTTGATCAACCATGTGCATCATCAGGTGTGGCATCATATCAATGTAAGATGGTGGGAAGAACATCTCGAGCTGGCAAATAGTCTCCGCGATGAACTGTTTTAGGGCAGGCAGCTCACGAGCGTCGATGACCTTCTGGGTAATACAATTAAAGAAGTAGGACATCCGTGTGATCACCATTTTCACGAACTCTGGACCGATGCCCCTGATCACAATCGGAAGAAACACTGTCAACATGACGTGACAGTCATGTGAGTTGTAGTTGGACAATGTGAGGTCTTTCATCGAGACCAGGCTTTTGATGTTGGAAGAGAAACATGTTGGCACTTTGACACCCTTAAGCCACTGACACATATCCCTTCTCTTGTCTATTGTTAGGTTGTTTCCCGCACATGGAAGCTCAACTTTCCCATTCTGTGTGGATGGTTTAGGATGAAGGTCATCCCTGATACCTAGGTTGACAAGATCCGTCCATGACTTTAGACCATCCTTCGTCTTTTTCTTCGTGTCTAGCAAGAAGTCGATCGTGGTATCGAATACATTCTTCTCCAAGTGCATGCAATCGATCGCATGAGGTGTATTAAGTGTTTTCCAATACAACAGGTACTTGAAAAAAATCGACTTCTTCTTGAACGGAATGATGGGAGATGTTTCTTCGTTCTCATCACCCTGCTTTCTCTTCCTTGTTTTTGTCCCCGTTACATCTTTTTTCTTCTTTCCAAACTCGACCTGATCCATATCCTTGACCATGCTAAATACCTTTTCCCCAAAACTTGCTCGTTTAGGTTCATCAAGTTGCGGCTCTCTCTTGTTGTCAAAGTATTTAATCATCGTATCCTTTCGATACCTATGCTTCTTGATAAGGAACCGTCTGTGACACATATACACTATCTTGGTAGATCCCTTGAGGTAAGTGTAGCAAGTATCATCGATGCAAACAGTACAACCAGTCTTGCCTTTTATCTGCCCCGACAACGAAAAGAGACCAGGGCAATCAGTGATTGACACAAAGATTATGGCTCTTAGAGTGAACTTCTTCTTTACAGACGCATCGACCATCTCAACACCTTTTTCCCACAGTTTCTGCATATCTTCCATGAGCGGCTCTAGGAACACATCTATGTCATTGCCGGGTTGTCTCGGCCCAGAAATCAACATGGTCAGCAAAAGGTACCTACGTTTCTGACATATCGAAGGGGGTAGGTTGTAGATGGTCAGGATGACCGGCCAAGTGTTGTGCGAGCTACTAAGGTCACCGAACGGGTTCATTCCGTCAGTACTCAGCGCAAACCTAACGTTTTGTGCCTCTTTGCCAAACTCTGGGAACATGGCGTCGAAAGCCTTCCACTGCTTGCCATCGGAAGGGTGACGCAGCTTGTCATCGTCTCTCGTGCGATCATCAGAGGCGTGCCAGGACATCAGCTTAGCATCTTCAGGGTTCCAGAATATAGCTCGTAGACAATCAATGATAGGCAGGTACCACATCGATAGTGCAAGACTTTTTCTCTACATGTAACCCAATTCTTCCTCGTCTAGTTGAGCTGATAATAACTGGTTGTTCTTTGTCACCTTCTTCTTCTTCGACCCACCCATAGGCCCTTCGTCGTTCTCATCCACGCGACAACCAGCAATCCTCTTATATCGACTAGCACCACAGTTTGGACAACAATCCGACTTCTCATGCTCTCCTCGAAAAAGGATGCAATGGTTAGGGCAGGCATCGAATTTTCTAAGCTTCATCGCCACTGGTCGGATCAGCTTCTTCGCTCGATATGTATTTTCAGGCACCTTATTTTCCTCTAGATATGTGTCAGCAAGGACAGTCATGAGGTCATTGAAGCCAGTGTCGGACTAGCCATGCCTAGCCTTCAACATCAGCATCGTGAGGTTAAAACGCAGCTCCGTCCAATGCTTTGGACAACCATTATAAAGAGGGTCCAATGCAGCCTGCTTCATCTCCCTAAAATTCTCAAGCCATCCAGGGTTGCCAAACATAATGTCATCTTCATCAAGGCGGTTAGCTATTTCCTCCATTATCTCTGCACCCTCTACGTCTCTCACAGCAGCGTCTTCATCACCTCCATCGTCGTCAGCACCACCCATCGTGATGTAATCACGAGCATTGTCATCGCTTTCTGCCGGCACAGACCAGGAGGCAGTTGGTTCAGCTCGTCCTACGAAATTTGCATTATTATTATTGACCGATTTCCCTCCAGATGCATCTTCCACAATTGAATCTACTACCTTTTCACCATGAAAAGTCCAAACCGTGTAATCCTTAACAAAACCAAATCTGATCAAATGAGATGGCACCTCGCCATCTTTGTGAGCTTTCATGTTCTTGCAGTGAGAACACGGACAAGTAGTTGTCGTCCTATCGAGACGCTCACGGTGAGCTTCCGCAACTGCAATAAACTTCCGGACATGAAGGAGGTATTGTGGTTCCATTCTCTTTATCTCGTACATCCATTGAGACCTCTCCCTTTTGCACCCCTACAAATCATATATATATGACCATCATATCAAAGAACAAAGTTTAAAATAAAAAAATAGATAAACAAATTTAGTGTAGATCTAGATATGATCTCAAAGAGCCCAAATAGAAGGGTAAAATGAAGTTTGGAGAGCATGTGTGTTACCCTTTTGTGATGTCTTCTCCCAAATCAAGAGAGCAAAACTTTTTCCCCTTAATTAATTTTTGGGGTCCAATCTTCAACAAATCATGTAACCATCAAAGAACAAAGGATTAGAAAGAAGATATCATATCTAGAGTTAAAGAAAATAGCAGTTTTCTCTCTCCTCCATGATTGTAGATCTAGACTAGATCTAAAAGAGCCCAAATAGAGGGGTAAAATGATGTTTGGAGAGCATGTATACCTTTTGGGATGTCCTCCTCCAACAAATCAAGATCAAAACCTCCTCCCCCTAAGTTTTCCTTAGTTTTAGGGTTTTCAATCTGAAAACCCTAAAAAAATGGAAGGAAGGCGTCGAGAGGAGGAAGAAGGGGGCGGCGCTGTAGCATTAAATAGGAAAATATTAATGGAGGCAGGCAAATGTAAGAAAACCACCTCCATTAATATAGATTAACGGAGGCGGTCGCGTTATGGTGTCTGCCTCCATTAATCTATTAACGGAGGCGGGCGCATTATGATGACCGCCTCGGTTAATATATATTAACCGAGGCGGTCGCTCCTTATATGCCCGCCTCGGTTAATCATTCACGGAGGCGGGCATATAGGCCGACCGTCTTCCACAGACGGAGGCGGCCGGGCCTCGATTAATGGAGGCGGGCAGGATAGGTGACCGTCTCCAATCACAAATACGCACCGTCTCCTAAAAGAATTTCTATACTAGTGAAGGCAGCGATCTCCAACACCAGCAAGGAGGTCTCCAACGCCGCCGCCGCAGCAGCCGTCTCCAAGGCAATCTCCAACACCGCCGCCGCAGCAGCCGTCTCCAAGGCGATCTCCATCACCGGTAAGGAGGTCTCCAACCCCTCCACCACCTCAGCCTGACTTGACAAAGAAGTCTGCGGCTAAGAGGTTTGCCCCGTCACAATCGACGAAGTCTTCATCCCAATCGGCGAAGAGGGCAGCCTTCGGGAGTAAAACAAAGCCTATTCCCCAAAAGCTACCTTATGAAAAGACGGATGAAGAAATTATTGCTAGTTCTAAAGAACAAGTGACAGAGTTCTTTTCAAATTTAAGCAAGTAAAATGAAGCTAGGCGAAACCCTCCAAAGCCATACTTCTTCCTAAATCCAACAGAACTAAGAAAGAGGGTGGACCAAAAGCAGAAAGAGTTGCATGATTCTCGTAAGCCACCGCCAGCAACAGACTACGACCGCACTCTCATGAAGGCGGCGACGACAAGTAAGAAGAAAACAGGGGAAAATGTTCCACAACTCGGAGAGTCATCAAAACTAATTCCTCCACTAGTTGTTCGTGATGAGTATGGAACATTTATGAACCAAGCTGGAGAGGTCAACTTGGAGCAACTTGCTACTTTCTACATCGAAACTGGTCTTGACATAAACCAAATTCTCTATAGTGGCGAAATCAACTCTGCCCCAGAAGTTGATCCTTGGAAGATTTATAAATATGGCACTAGTTTATTCAACCCTGATGCCGCACAAAGAGATGACATCACACAAATGTACATGTTGAACAAGTGGTACTTAGAGTCATGTAAAAGGAACGAGCAATGACTTCTTCTCAGAGTCAGACAACAACACTTCTTCCGTGGCGATGACATCATACATATTAACTGCTCAGAACTACACCAACTATGTCACCATGATGCCCTCGACAAATCTCTCCTCAGCTGCATTTGTCTGTAAGTGATTGCATTGTTTCTATTATTACTAAAGTAACTTGCATGTGATGTATATATAGAGTCATCCTTAGACTATATATGTATGTAGACATGAGATGAACAGGCTCAGAAAATTAAAGGACAATAGTATCGGTTTTGTTGATCCATACATTGTATTCAAAGACCAAGTTACTCCCGAGTCTAATTGGCGACCTCAAGTAGAGAAGAATCTCATGAGGTTCTTAGTTCACCAAAAGGACAAGAAAACGGTACTCTTCCCGTATAACTTCAAGTGAGTGTGCACATTTTATTTCCCTTAATTACTTGACTCAAATATAGTTATTGAATTATATGACTTCATATGCTATAAACATGCAGTTTTCACTGGATCTTGATGGTCATCTATCTGGACAATAATCGGTTAATAATATTAGACTCGTTGAGAAAAGATCGAGCCGATTATCAAGACATGATAGATATTATCCAGAGGTAATTTAATATCGGTCACGAACCAAATTCTTTATTGCTCTCTTAAATCTTGAAGGTTAATTAACAATCTATTTTTCAAAACTTTGTTGCTAGTGTTTGGGCAAAATTCATTCAAGATCACCGCACTGATCGTAAAGCGTCACTCAAGATAGTGTTAACCCAAGTAAGTACTACTAGCTATATATATACATTTTTCATGAACTTGATAATGTCAGTGGGTATTCACTAGATAACGAGAAGTTTGTTTTTCTCATAAAGTGGTGTTTGCGGCAGGAACCGGGGAACAATTTGTGTGGATTCTATGTTTGCGAGTTCATCAAGGCATGCACGAGTAGACCTAAACTAGAGAAGCTTAAGGTATGTTTCACAATTGATTTCTTACTATTGTTGGTACCTATTCGTAGTTACTACATTTTCTTTACTTTGATTCAAACTGAAGTCTGATTGGTCGGCGGCAAAGGTTCTACAATCAGACAAGATCAATGCAATTGTCGAGACGATTGCAGGATTTCTTGTGGACGAAGTCATACAACCCAATGGAGAGCACTACTACGACTCAAAAGAAAAATCTTGCCCAACCAAGATTAAGTCTAAGTTGTATTAGAGATGTTATCCAATATCAAAGACATATCTCGTGTGTATATAAATTGTGTAATATTAATTACCTCTCTAGTATATATATAGTTTCGTACTATAATTATGTCCTTTATATATGCTCAAAATATATACGCGTATATATATAGCAGCATAGAATGCGCCTTCGAAAACATATTCTAAAACTCTAGCTAATATGAAATGAAAAGAAACCAAAAAGGAAAAAGAAAAAACAGGACAAAAAGGAGACGGACCTTTAGTCCCGGTTCGTAATAAGAACCGGGACTAAAGGTGGAAGCAGGGTTGCACGTGGGGAAGCACCCTTTACTCCCGGTTCTTATTACGAATCGGGACTAAAGGGTGCCACCTTTAGTCTCACATGCGTGTTCCCGGTTGGGAAACCGGGACTAAAGGGGTTTCCCAACCGGGAACAAAGGCGTGTTCTGTACTAGTGATGGTGCATCGTGCCAGATAATTGAATGGTATCTCTATGCATGCACCGGTTAATATCTGGGAGATGGCTGAGGAATGGCAGCAGCCACTACCGGACTCCGGGGGCACTCGGCAAAGCCCTATATACACTCGGCAAAGGCTTTGTCGAGTGTCACAATCGGCAAACGACACTCGGCGAAATAGATGTCGGCAAAACCGTTTTTTCCAATTGTTTTTTTATCGGGCACTCGGCAAAGTTCGAACCAAAAAAATTAGGCAAAAAATTTAATCAAGGAAGAGCCCCCACTGGCTAATGCTTGCAAGTCGCAATATTTTTCACGACTAGCGGGATTTAAACCCACAACCTCTCCCTCACGCGAACGTACTCTAACCACTGCACTACACAAATGTGTCTAGATATAGTTTTGGTTCTCCATATATTATACTAAATTGAGTGTAAATTACTTGTTTAAAGTCCGAAGCAAACTCAAATCAAAAGTCTGTCAACTACAAAGTTTCATAACTTTTCAAGATCTACGCTTTTCGTATAGGAATTTTTTTCATCCGAAGTAGTTTATAAAATTTTAAAATTCAAATATAGTTTTGCACGATGATACTAGTCGCTAAAGCGTCATTCTTTTTTTTCTGGCACAAGAGAGAAGAAAGAAGTAAGGTAGTAAAAACTAGCACCTCCGGCCGATTCGTTAAGGACCGTTGTGGGCATGAAAAGGATTTCCCTTGGTGGTGGCTGCCCGACAAAGCCTCCATATAATACAAATACACATGGCAAAAAAAAACACAGCAAATAGCTCCATCCATGCATGTGATTCTTGTAGATAAAAAACCTTGGTCGGTCACTATGCATGCATTCTTCTTCCCCATGCTCTGCTGCTGCGCCTGCGCTTGACTCCACTCCACTCCACCACCGCCCTCTCTGTCAGAACTGCCACTGTCCATGTGCCCCAATCACTGCATCCTGCTGCCTCCACCACCACCTCCATTTCATCCTCCCCGGCCGGCCTCTTAAAACCCGCACCTCTCTCGCTCAAGTCTCCATTCCTGTAAAGGCTTTACACACCTGCGTGATCCGTTCCATTCCAAACACCACCACAACTTTTACCGGACTAGCAGTAGGCTATAAAGCTCCATTCATTATTTCTTCGTCCCTCAGATCTCCTCATCTATCCCTCTCGCTTCACTCACTCACTGAAAGAAGAAGAAGAAGAAGAAGAAGAAGAAGAAGAAGAAGAATCCAGCCGCAGTGTTCATGTGTTCCATATTTCCTTCGCATTCAGTCATCGGCGTATCGTCGCAGGCGGCGCAAGCAGGAGGCGGCGGCGGGTTTCAGAGCCCTGCTGAGAGCAGAGGCAGCAGCATGAGCAGCGGCGGCGGCGCCTCTGTTCTGCCCTCCCCTTCTGCAGCACCTGCCTGCTCCAGATCATGGTGACATTCTATATATATTCTGACACCAAATTAAATCATTATATTTGCTCTAGCTAATCATCTATCGCCTAATAATAAGCAGTAAGTAATATGATCGATCCATCACCTAGCTAGGTAGCTAGGTGAGGAAGGATGAAGAAATCATTGTTTAATTAGTTACAGTGTTCATTCGATCACTTTTGTCAAATGAACTAATAAGGTCCTGATAAAGTTGATGTGCATCGTCAGGTCTATAAGCGAGGACTCGCTGCGGAGGTACGTGAGCTACGCGAGCGAGAGCTGCATCCAGGAGCTGCTGGCGGCGTCCGACTCCGGCCGCGGTGGTGCTGACGACGGCGACGGCGACGACGACGGGTGGAAGGTGCTGGTGTACCACAACGGCGTCGAGATATCCAAGCGGCGGACCGGGCCGGCGCACGTGTTCAGGAGCCGCTGGCTGCTGCAGGACGTCTCGCCGGAGCAGTTCATGGCCGTCGCCAACGCCGTCGACGCCGCCAAGGTACCAGACATACATAGATTGATACTAGTGCCTACATTATTAATAATAATTACTAATAACTAATCGAAGGGCTGGGTTTGAGCAAACTGATGATTCTAAGTATTTCTTTTTTTTTTCTTTTCCACCTAAAGTAGGACCACACTACTACGTACTTTAGGTCAAAACTAAAAGCTCAAGTGATCATTTACGCAAATCGAAGATTTTGGGTTCCATATCGATCAGTTGTTGCCATATGCGACCTGCTTTGCTAACTTTAATTTGCTCTAGGGAGGACCAGACACTTTATTATTTATGTGCATGTGACTTGGCTAATCAAAACCGCCTTTCGTACGTAGTTTCGGCGGCGCCTGGCGGTGAATCAAACGAAAATGCGGTTGGTAGTAGGGTAGGGTAGCTAGATCAGATGGCAGTAATTGGTGTGTTTGTGGCTCGTGATCGACTTGGCGGTAAATCAATAAATACAATTAAATTTAAACGCATGCAGCGTGCTGGCTGCTGCTGCTACGTGGGAGTACAGTACAATACAACCCGTGATTCTTAAAGCCTTTTTTAGGGAGGCACCGTCCATGCATCCCTTCGACGACCTATTTGTTTGGCCGTTTTTTTTACTGATACACCGGAGACAAAACACTATTTCGGTAGCTGGCTAATAAGCCAAACAAACAGGGAACTCCGCTTGGAACTACACATTACTCGTATTAAATTTAATTACTATATATTACCAGCCACCTTGCAGCAGCTCTCTTAATTATCACGCAAGGAAAGCAAGAAAAGTTACTGTCTGGTTCCATCGATTGAGATAATCAGTTGTAACACAAGTTTGGAAATGAGCTTTATTAATAACGAAGAATTAAGTGTTTTCTAGACGACAAGCAAGGCCACACCCCTGTAATAGTAAAATAAAAAAAAACTAAAAGAGAAACAGTTAAGAACCGCCGCAACAATAACACCACCAACAACAACTATGATAGATGCCAACAAGTTGTCGCCATATATATGCATGCCGGGCACGTACGTTTACTTGGCACATGCATGTCATGTTCCACATCTGACACCTAAAACTAAAAGAGCAACGTACTCCTACTACCTGTAGTAACTGTGCATTAAGTAAAAAGAAAAAGAAAAAGAAAAAGAAAAGATATCGCCAAGCAAGGGGTTCTATCGATTAATTTTGCCGATGTATTCAATTGGAACAGATGCAGGAGGAGGAGCAGCAGCAGTGCCGCATGCATGTGACCGCACGTTGAGCCACATGCATGTGTACGCTGCTCTCTTCTCTGCAGGCCGCGCCCGTTCCCAAAAATAACGAAACTAAACACGTACTCTTACAATCAAAGTATATATTTCTTTGGACCAAGGTTTTTATTATGTTCGTTAGTCAAACCTACTAAGATCGAGGATTTAATAATTTGAAGCTTGTTAGTTATAATAGAAGTGGAACACCGTTGGATCAGAAGCCCTTACCTTTGCCTGAGTCGCCAAGTCCTCAAGAAAACACTTAATTCTTCGTAATTAATATATATTAAGTGTGTGTGTGTGTGTGTGTGTGTATATATATATATATATATATATATATATATATATATATATATATATATATATATATATATATATATATATATATATATATATATCAAAGAGAGCTAGCATTGCTGATTAATTTGTGCATGTAGTGAAACAAAAAAAAATACTCCACATATACAGCTGGAAGGTAACTAATCATTTCAGTGTTACGTACTAATGAATGCCAGGTCACGGTAGATTTGACACTGCAACATATACTTACAATATAATATAATAATAGCGTGACGTGCGTGTGGCAGGGGAATGACTAATGAGTACGTACACTTGGACTCATATACTAACGTTATGTGTAGAAACTTCTTGCTTGTATTGCCACATGGGATCGGAAATGAGTGTGTACACACTGCAGGCACGTGGCTAGTAGTACTCGACACCAAGACGTACTGGGCCTGGTCTCTCTCTGGCACTAGAGGTTCTTACCACTTTTGGGCCCCGTATTTTACCTAATAACAGGCCATATGCTCTGTCGCATTACCAGTCCTTCCTTCTACCCATCATCTACTCCGAGGGATCCTACTCTAGGTACCTGGCAGATCATGGCTGATTGCCTGGTTAGGAACGCTACCTACTCATCAGTCATCACAAACTTGTACTAGCCGTCAGTCGTCAAGTCCTAAACTATTGCCTGAGTCGTTTATATATATATAGGCTCCTGTAATAATCTAAGTTTTTTTAGAAGAATCTCTGTAATAATGTATAAGCAGCAGGTAGCTGTGCATGTGATCGTGGGCCAAAAAGAAAAAAAAGCCCGCCCGCCGCTAAAGTATCAGTCTTGGGCCGTCATACTTTTACCAATACTTGGCGCAACTTCAAATACTTACTATGCCTGCATTTTTTTTTTGGTGTGCAAGTGCAGCAGTGGGAGTCTGACCAGCTGGTGGAGTCATCCTACATCAGGGAGCTCGGCGACGACCTGAGCATCATCCACCTCAAGTTCGGCGACGCCTCCTCCTCCTCCTCCACCAGCAGCAGGTGGCCGGCCCGGCGCCGGGACCTGGTCGTCTACGAGCGGCGCCAGGCCATGGACGACGGCACGCTCGTGGTCGCCGTGGCCTCGCTGCCCAAGGAGATCGCCGCGGGCCTGCTGCCGCCGCCCGCCGCTGTCGTCGGCCGCAGCCTACTTCTGCAGTCCGGCTGGGTCGTCGAGAGGCTCGACGGCGACGCCGGGTCGTGCGTCGTCACCTACGTCGTGCAGCTGGACCCGGCCGCCGGCTGGCTCCCGCGCTGCATCGTCAGCCGCCTCAACAGCAAGCTCGTCATGGTCATCGCCAAGCTCACCAGGATCGCGCAGGCCACCGTGCCTGCTGCCGCCGCCGCCGCTGCCGCCGAGGTGTGACGTGTGACGTGGCTACCACGGCGGAGAGCTAGCTAGCAGCGTCGTCGGTCAGCTGCTGTACGTGTAGTTGTATTGTGTGTGTGCCTATAAGTAAATAGATATATACGTACTATGTTATTTTTGTAGAAACGGAGTGCGTCGATCGGGGATGATGCCCCGCATCTATATAAGTACACCTATCAGACTATGACATGCCAGTGAGAATTACTATGTGTGCATGTTTCAGTGTTGTAGAATTGAATCATGAATCGGGGATTTTATTTTTCAAATAAGACCTAGTTTGGATGCGCATTTATCAAGCTCAAACCACATGAATTGAAGTGAATTAGAGTGTATACTAGTTCAAATACACTCTAACATATGTGGTTTGAGCGAGATACATGCGCATCTAAGCAAGGCCTAAAGGATATAAAGATCGGACCTCCTCTATATTCAGGTAAGATAAATGTGTAGCTAAAATATACACGAGCTCTTACTCTTAAAAGTTAAAACCTCAAATCCGAGGAGCAAAAAAAAAAAGACATGAAAGAGAGTTATTACACTTAAAACCTCAAATCCGATGGGGCAAAAGCCACTATTACATAAATGAACTTATTAGGTGACACATGGTTTTATAGATTGGAGGCGTAGATTGGAGGCGGGTACTTTTTTTAGCCTGCCTCCATTACCCGATCGACGTCCAAACGCTTGCCTCCGTTAAAGATTAATGGAGGGAGGCTTTATCATTTGCACGTTTCAATTAATCATTATTAATGGAGGCTCACGTTTTAAACATGCCCGCCTCCATTAATCATTATTAACAGAGGCGAGAAAATTCAATTACAAAGCACGTCTCCATTAATCTTTAACGGAGGTGGGCACACTATAATGCCCACCTCAAAAAAATGTCGAGGTCCAAACCAGCCCAAGTAAGGCCCGATAATCGTCTTCGTATATATACATGGAGTCAGGGGACCAAGGACGTAAAGACCTTGCTCTCCCTCTCTCAGGCAGCAATGCCTCCCTCTCCCTCTCCACTTCGGCTTTCCTCACCGTCTTCACTCCGGCCTCCTCTCCCTCTCTTGATAGCGCTCACGGGTTGCTTGAGAGCTGGTGGTTAGGCACGGTAGAGAACATGGGGAGGCTACGGGATCTGGTCCCGGTGGCAAGCGACAAGCGGGATTCGGTCCGGTGCTCCTCTTCATGAGGTATGCCTCTCCTCTATCTTCCTCTCTCTTCCCCTCTTCATGTCCATCACTCCTCTCTCTCCTCTTTGCAGACCTGGGCGGGCAGCAGCGTATCTGGGAGGAAGAAGGCGCGGCCTCCACCACCACGACGGAGGCTCCATCAACGGAGGCGGATTCAGCAGCAGCGGCGAGGAGGCCTCCACCAGATCCCACAGCAAGGGTTGCACTGGTGGCTCCTCTAGGTGCGGATGCCGCGCTAGAGGCATGTCATGGTGCGGTACCGGTGGTGGCAGATCCCAGACGGCGGCGAGTCCGGGCTCGATGTCGGGCCCATATGGGCTGGCATTGGGCTTGGCTTTTTGTAAAAAAAATCCTGATTAACCGTGGTGGACACCTTAATGTGATTTTTCTCAAAACCGGGTTTTCCTGTAGTACAAATCCAAAAACACCTCTCCACGCTATTTTCGTTGGCTTTTAGGGCAAAATGTTACCCACCTATCACTAGTTACGAAAGGAAACATTTCATTCTTTTCTTTTTTGTGAGCGAGCAACAGGCGCAGTCGCCGCTTGCCCTCCCACCAGCGGCCCCATGGGGCCGATTCAATGGTGGCACAACCCTAGTGGTGAGGCCTTGATGAGCCCTTATAGTCGCGCCATCTCTGTCCTCACCGACTCTGGCGAAAGTCGAGCAGCACCGGTTGCGCCAAACGCGGCTCTGCCTCCTCTCCTTGCACTCGCTCCTTGAGGGCTCGCGAGCAACGGATGGATCGAGCCACATCAAATCCGCCCGGCCAATTTAGCAAACGTGACTCCAAATGAACCATCCCGATAGCATCTCCCTGCCTTCCTACGATGGCAACCTAGATCCCTTCCTATGGCGGCAATAGAGCTCCCTTAGAACGATGGACATGAGCTCATTGGAGAAGACAAAGGGGAGAGAGACTAACAAGTGGGGTCAGCTGAAACACGGGTGTTGATGGCAATTAACTCCTATTATAAACCATCAATTAAGCCTTGAAAAAGGGTATAAAATTGATTACCACCATAGAATAGGGTTTAAACTAATAATATTCCATGAGTTTTGGTGAATCTGTGTTTACAAGGATTAAACAGGAAAACAAACATCAGTACGGAGGCCTGGTCTGGTCGTCTACGAGCGGCGCCAGGCCATGGACGACGGCACGCTCATGGTCTCCGTGGCCTCGCTGCCCAAGGAGATCGCCGCGGACCTGCCGCCGCCGCCCGCAGCCGTCGTCGCCGCAGCCTGCTTCTGCAGTCCGGCTGGGTCGTCGAGAGGCTCGACGGCGACACCGGGTCCTGCGTCGTCACCTACGTCGTGCAGCTTGACCCGACCGCCGGATGGCTGCCGCGTTGCATCGTCAGCCGCCTCAACAGCAAGCGGCTCGTCATGGTCATCGCCAAGCTCACCATGATCGCGCAGGCCACCGTGCCTGCTGCCGCCGCCGCCGAGGTGGTGTGACGTGTGATGTGATGTGGCTACTACCACGGAGAGCTAGCTAGCAGCGTCGTCGATGTCGATCGGTCAGCTGTTGTACGCGTACGTAGTTGCATTGTGTGTGCCTATGAGTAAATAGATATATACGGAGTACTATATATGTTATTTTTGTAGAAACGGAGTGCACGCGTCGATCGGGGATGCCCCGCATCTATCTACGTACATTGCTATCAGACTATGTCAGTAAGAATTATATCTAGGGAACGTATGTTATGGAAACTATGGAAACTCGTACGTGGATCGTTGATCTAAATCCGATGGTAGGAGAGATTAGCAATTAACCCCTCCCACGGTGTGGGAGAGACGTGGGAGGGGTTAATTGCTAATCTCTCCCACCATCGGATTTAGATCCAACGATCCACGTGCGAGTTTCCATAGTTTTCACGGGAACCTGGTTTCCATAGCATATGTTCCCTTATATCTATGTGTGCACATTTCAGTGTTACTAGCAAAACATGTATGTGCGTTGCAATGAGATATATATCATATGCCATTTGTGTTAATAAGGTTTAGAATTTGCCTTTGTAGGCATTGGTTAGACGTTTGGACATATGTTATCTAGCTCGTATGAGTAAGGCTCATGAATTTTAGACAATTAAGTAATTAGAATTTTAATCTCTTACATGAGAAAGGCAGAACAATTTATAATTTTCGCATGAGAGATTTTTAACATATAGTATTTTAATAGTCAAACCTTGATAAATGCAATCGTACCTATTTCAATTTTCAACATGAGAGAGAATTCCCCACTCTACTTCATATATATTTGAAAAATTACGTAAAATTGAATATATATATATATATATATATATATATATATATTATATTATATTTGAAACAAAAGTATATTTCGCTACCAAACAATGGTTCATCAAAAACTGTAGGCATATAACGTTTTTATAAAAGAATTGAAACCATAAAATGTGAATAAAAAAGAGGTAAACACAACAGATTGACCTTTCAGTGGTACTGGTGATGCATATGTGGATGCTGCCAGCGGGCGCCCGTGCGCCGGCCGTCATCGTCCGGAGGCCGGTGGCCTGCCACGCCGGACAGAGGCCAGCTGACTGCCGCTGCTCCGCGAGTCCACCCGGTCTCAGGACGTGAGGGAGGATGTGAGATGTGGGCTAGTCCCTCATGGTCCAGTAGAGGCTCAGGCCCATCTTACCTCTCGACTGCCCTCATACGTCGGATCCGAGTGCACGTCTGAGATTTGTCCGGGCAGGAACAAAAATAGCGGTGCCAGTTTAACCCTAGTTACAGCTCATTCTCTCCCTTCCCTCTGCTTTACTCGCGAGCAGCTGCTGGAAGCTTATGGCGGCGCTCTGGCCGTTGCACAGCTACGGAAGGAGAAGGTGACGTCGTCGTGGGCCCACTCGCCGGAGCGTGCGCGTGGCCAGGGTTGCGCGCGGCGCCGTCGAGTGGCTGTTCGCCGGTAACCTGGAGACGTCGTGCGCGAGTTGTGGTCTTCCACAATAGTGGCGGCTTCAGCGCTGCTGCTACCATATCCGTGCTTGTTGTGCCTTGATCCGCACGATGGCGACATCGACAGCTGTGCTTATATCAATGGGACGGTGGCACCCTTAGTCCGCACGTCGGCGATATGACGTCCTTTGTCCGCGTTTTCCACACCGGCGGCGTGTCCTCGGGAGGACATCTCGGCAACAACGTGTCGCCTCTGACCTGGCCAACAGCCTGAGCACACCCTGCCACACACGCGTGGGGGAGTTGTGCTGGTGGACATGATTGGCGCAGAGGTGGTGGCTCTTATATTTTCTTGATTCGGTCCTTTCTTTGGTTTTCTTTTCAATCGATCTATGTATAGATGGAGAAGAAATTATCTTTATATCGCTATATGGACGGCGGTAGAAAAACAACAATTGTTGTCTTTTTAGAGTTATAGTTTGATTTGGATTTGGATTTGGATTAGATTTGATGTGGGGTTTTTGATTCAATCTCGATCAAAGGAAATCTAGTTGATTTTGGATTAGGGAAGGTTACAAACTTTTGCTCGAAAATTTGTTGCGGGCGTGAGCACCCGGATTCGGACTCCTGCGTCAACACGGGATCCTGCGTCAACACGGGAAGGTGAGTTGCAAAGTTATAGATGAAAGGCTGGACGAAAAAAATGACTATAAATTTTGGCACTTTATTAATAGGTATAGATAGATATAGATATAGAAGTACACATACAAATACAAATTAAATGCATTGACAACATCATATATGCATGACCAAATCAATCATGTGTTTGTGATCGCCATGCCTTGTTTACATGAACACACATATACTACACAGTTCAAATAAATTAACTCAAGCAGGAACACTTGCAAGTGTATCGTGCTGTTTTCAACCTTGCTAAAAATATCAGCAATATGATTGTGATTAGCATATCTTGTTGAAATCAATGAAGAGCTACTTTCTAGTTAGATCGCTTATCACAAGCAAGAATATTTTTGGACCATACATATATATATATACATTTATTAGGGAAGGTACCTTGGATCCATCTAAGAAAGTAAAAATTAATCACAGTGCCCGACTGATACTGGCACAATCAAAGGAACTACAACAACATTATTCACGGGACGAAGAAAACCAGAGCACCAGACACATGTGGTGTAAGTTTTTTCATCCCAGATCTAGAATAAGAGGACAACATGTTGATGAATGATGCTATGCACCGATTGAATGACTGGATGCCCATGGAAGAAGTGATCAGAAGATGATGTCGTCGTCCTTCTCCCCACCAGCAACCAGCAAATTTGCCGCATCCCCCATGGAGATGCCCTCTTGAGCGCGAGATCATCGGCGAGTTGTTCCTCCGCGAACAGCTTGGCAGCAGCCGTTTGGCGCTCGATCTCCCTCTTCTAGTAGCCCTGGATCTTATTGAGCCTGAAGAAGTCCTCGTGCTTCTCGATCCTGGGTTGACGACGTTCTCGAGAGCGTAGACGTGGCGGTTGGTGGTCTTGATGGCCTCGTCGAGCGTGAGGAAGGAGGTCTGCAGCGAGGCAAGCTCGACGAGCACCTCGATGGCCTTGACGTGCGCGGTGCGGCAGGCGGCGACCTGCTGCCCGCCGCGGGTCAGGCTCGTGAGGCTCGGGGACGCGTTGGCGGCTCTCCCGGAGGCTGCGGCGGGGTCGACGAAGTGGGTGAACTTGGGGAGCTTGGCCCGGCCACGTTCTCCTGGTGGTAGTGGACGCGGACAGACGCGGCGCGGATGGACCGGAGGACGACGTGGCGGACGATGTCGCCGGCGACGTACTTGTCCTCGGCGAGGGAGAAGGAGGAGGCGCGCATCGTGTGGCCCATGGACTCCTTGACGGCGACGATCTTCATCAGGATGGCGCAAAACTGGACCGTCTGCACGTCGAATTTCTTCTTCAGCGGCGCGAGCTTTATGCACGGCTCGACCAAGAATACTTTCCAAAGACGCGGTAAGTCGATCAGGAAACTTTAGAGAAAGCAGAAACAGATAAGAGAAAAGGAAAAAAAAACAATCTGTGAAGAACACGATCAGTTTCCTAGTAAAAAACGGACGCCTCAACTAAGTGGACACGGCTGGACGAAGCTGGAAATTTTGCCTAAAAAAATCAAGGAGCAACAGCTACATAGGACACGTGGTTTCTTTTTTTTTTTGGGAGAGAGACATATACGTAACTCATCTTTGGTGTTAGCATCGAAGTCGGAGACCTGCAGTTTCCTTGTTCCTATGACTTTGTTTCCTTGTTTTGTGAGTCCGTTTCTGGGTCCAAAATAAGTCTGCTTTTTCCACGTTCAAAGTTTCCTTCGAAGCCGGATTATATAAGTCCAACAGTAACCCTCTTCATATTATATTATTATTCGGTAGTTAAAGGAAGATCGATTAAAAAAATGGATGGACCATATATATATATATATAATAGGTAGTAGGTAGTAGGTAGTATAGTATATCGATTTATACAATAGAATTACTGTGTGTGCACGTCAATCGGCGATTTTTTAGATAAATATAAAGGCTATAATTAAAATCTGGCCTTCTCTATATCCACGTGAGCGCCGAAAATTTAGCCAAAATTCCCCTAAAATCGACGAATTTAGTCTCCGGCCAGGTCCGATAAAAGCCCACACCGGCCTTGTATTCTTGGGCTGATTTGAATTTTTTCGGCCCAGCATACGATATGGCCCATCTATTTATTCTGGGAAATATAAACACTAGCTGAAGCCCTAATCGTCCCCAATTTCATCTGTCTGGCGGCACTAATTAGCGAACGCTCACTCTAAATTTATCCAGCGAACAATTGTCAGACAACCCCACAACTTTCTCTTTTTGGTAAAAAAATCCGCAACTTCTCTTTTTTTACAAAGTTATAACTTCAACGTATAACTTTAGAAACAAACTTCAATGTTAAAACTTATACATATACATATAACCTGTACACATAACTTCAATATATACCTTCATTGTGACAAAGTTGCGCATATAACTTATACATATAACTTACTACGTGATAAAGTTATACGGGAACATATGCTATGGAAGCTCGCACGTGAATCGTTGGATGTAAATCCGATAGTGGGAGAGATTAGGAGAGATTAGCAATTAACCCCTCCCACAGTGTGGGAGAGATTAGCATGTGGATCGACACACTGTGGGAGGGGTTAATTGCTAATCTCTCCTAATCTCTCCCACCATCGGATTTAGATCAACAATCCACGTGCGAGTTTACATAGTTTTCATGGGAATCTGGTTTCCATAGCATACGTTCCCAAGTTATACGCATAACTTGTATGTATAATATTTTGTGGAACAAATTTATTAACAATTTCAAAGAAAGCTAAAAATTATATACAAAAATTTATAACTTGTTTGTATAGTTTATATTTAAAGTTGGACATATAAGTTATAATATTCAAGAACTTAAATGTATAAATTAATATCACAACATATTAGTAGAAATATGAAAAGTAGTATAACTTATATATATACAAAAATTAGAGAAAAAATAGTTTGAAAAAGGAACGAATCCGACTAGCAAAAGTTAATAAGAGCAACCACATGTTACCATAAACTACTTGGTCATATACACTGTGGTTGCTATGTTATACACCTAAATTATTCTTAGAAAAAAAAATCTTTGAAACATATGCAAGTGGGATCTAATTTTGTTTGTCTTGTCACGTAGAATATACTGGTGAAGACGAAATTAAAAAATGGATATATGGTTCAAAACTTATAGCATTTTAAAATAAATATTTTCCTTTTTTTTTAGCCTATGTCGTGCGGATGTCAGCGATCAGGGGTGGAGGCAGGGAGCCTTAGTCTGTCACCGTTTGCTGGGTTGGAATTGGGTGAACGGCCGCTCAATTGAATTTGCGACTACATACGTAGCCCTAAAGGTGCAAGAGCTTTTATACTCAAAACAAGAAAGAGAGTTAGTGGACCTGATGAAAAAACTAAAGACTAAACTTCAAATTTTCTTATTCATTCTTGCTTTTAACTTGTTTTGTCTTCGCGTAACACATAACTTCATCACGTTGCCTTTCTCAAACAAAGGAACCAGAGACAATTTCTATCTTCGTTCGACTGTGACATAGAAATTTGTGTGAAGATAGACCTCCGAGCCGATGCCTCCACGAAGGAAAACAATGAGAATTACTGATGCCACCTACCTCACTGAGGCTAGATTTTCACTTAGAATTTAGCATGAGGCCTGTGGAGAGACATGACAACACCTCTCCTGAAATTGCTGTCATTATCAAGACCGGTTAGGTCACCAGGAAGGCTTTCTCTAGCACCTCCACAACACCTGAACCACTACTAACACGAAAAAACTTTCTGCTCAATGGTGGAGCTAGGTTGCCCTGGATTGTCCAGCAAGCCTAGGACATCATCCTTGGTCATCGTATCAAGTAAACATAGGGTGGAGAGAGAGGATTAGGGCAAAACAGATATGGGGGTAAATTTGTTTTCGATTGATTGTGTGTTGGGCACCTCAATCAGACGGAGCCCTTATATCTCCTATATCTCCTATCTCCTATAACTAAATAGGAGGAGCCCACTAGAAGGAATTCTCTACCTCCACAGTGAGCCACGTCATCCTTCGGTCTCCTAACCTGGTTGTGCAGCCCACTAGGATCCTATAACTAAATAGGAGGAGCCCACTAGGAGGAATTCTCTGCCTCCACAGTGAGCCACGTCATCCTTCGGTCTCCTAACCTGGTTGTGCAGCCCACTAGGAGGCTGCAAACGGAACCTCGCACTCCCTCCCACATTCACCACGCGACGGTCCATTCTCTCCACCGCCGCCGCCCCCACCGGATCCTGCTCCAACTGCTGCCGCGGCCGCAAACGGAAGCTGCTTCAACTGCTGCCGCGGCCGCAAACGGCATTGCCGGCTCACGCATGGAGCCCATCCCTCACGTCTCCCCGCGTTGCAGCCATCCTACCGGCGAGAAGCACCTCCGGTACGCGCTACAGGTAGCGTGCCTATGCCACCCCACGAGCGCCAGCTCCACCAGCCCAAGCGCCAGAGAATGGGGGAAACGCCTCCACCTTCCCCGCCGCCTCTCTTCTCCACCGCCTGCTGCACCTTCTCCTTCCCCATCTCTCTACCGATTCTCCTTCCCAATAATGAATCCACTGCCAAAGGATACCCAAGAAACTCCCAGGACTGATCTGCCACTGTCCCCTACCGCTCCCTATAAATTAGAGGTCGTGCCTGTTCGTGCGCCGATCTCTCCCCTCGCTCCCTGCCAGGTAATTCGCTAACCCTCATTTGAACCCTCCTTACATCGCTCAAATCATCTATGATTTATGTTTTACAGTTTCATATTGGCAGGTTGCGCTCTAGCTCAACAGGTGCTCGGCGAATTGCTTGCACGGGATTCTCTCTGGAAAATTAGTTCCTCGTCGTTCCTCTCTTCCAGCTTACTTGGTACACAAAGTTTTCGCCTCTTATGATTCCTAAATTTACACTACACGTACATGCATATTTAATTAGATTCAGTTATATTTCTTGCTTCCTCTCCCCAAATCATTAAATTAGCAATGAACAATTGTGCTTTATATTTGTTAGGCAAGTGCTGCCAAATATTTTTTATAGTTTCCAAAGATGGATAGCACAAAAACTTCTACAAGCCATGCTGCTATGAATACAGTTCCATGTGCTCGTGGACGTCCACACGCCGTGGCACACAGCCTATCGTGACCCCCCAGCAGGAACACTCTGCTTCTTCCTCTAACCGACGACGACGAATTCAGCTTAGGAATAGAGGTTACAGCCTTTTGTGCCTTTAAATATTCTAAAATAAAATATTTTTGCTACGTATGTTCCATCATATGAACATCAATATTTTTGCCAGCGAATAGATGAGAGTCCATCTACATCAGTTTCTGAGGCACATATTTATACCTTCAATCATAACCGTAAGAGCCTATTTTGAAAACCAAATCAATTGTTGTTCAAAAGATCCAATTCAATTCATGTACAAATGATTTTAGTTTCTGTTCTGTAGAAAACAAAACCTCCCTGTACGTTTTCCAGGAACTATATTTGAGCCATTGAACCTTGGGGGCCCTCAACATTCATGCAGTCATTGTGGTGCTTTATTTTGGTATGACGAACGTATCCGGAGAGTAAGAAATACTACTAATCCAACATACAACCTATGCTGCAAAGGAGGAAAAATCAAACTGTCACCATACATACCTCCCCCGCAACCCCTGTTTGATTTATTGACATCACAGAACAGTGCACATTCAAATCACTTCTTTGATCATATTCGTCAATATAATACCATGTTTTCAATGACTTCAATGGGTGCTAAAGTTATAGAATCCATAAATGATGACCGAGCACCATATGTTTTCAAGATTAGTGGTCAAGTTTGCCATCGTATTGGGTCTTTGATGCCATCTGGGGGTCGTCGACCGGAATATGCGCAGCTGTACCTCTATGACATCATGAAATTAGAAACCGCATAAATATTACTTCTTCATCCGCCAATTCGTCTGCTCACAGATTGTCTACTCAACCCTCTTTCAGTGCTAATGAAGGCATTGTTCAGTCCCTCATATTAATGCTTGATAGTCATAATCCCATTGTCAAACTATTCAGAACAGCACGTGAAAGATTAAATCCAGATGCTACTGATCAGTTCTTCGTTAGGTTATTTGGCAAGCCCAATGCATATGGAGATATCTATAGTGCTCCAACAACATCTGAGGTTGTAGGGTTGGTTGTTGGTGATATTGGGTCAACTGATGTTGGACGTGACATTGTAATAGATAGCCGTTCCTCAGGATTACAACAAATCAATGAAAAGCATTGCAAATTTATGGCTATGCAGTATCCTTTGTTATTTACATATGGAGAAAGTGGTTATCATGAGGACCTTACATACTATCCAACACCACAAAATCAGAATATGCACCGTCGAAAAGCAACTATGCTGGAATACTATACATATAGATTACATGACAGACCAAATGATTTCAACACACCGTTTAGAGCTAAAAGGTTGACACAGGCTTATGTGGTAGATAGTTATTGTTGTGTTGAAGAATATCGTATTGCATTCTATAGAAAACGCAGCTTTCAGAAGAAGTATAGGTCATCACCATACAATGCCTTGGCTACATCTGTCTCAAATGGTACTACATCAGGCTCTTCAACTGGCCAGAGAATTATATGTACCAAAACTATCAAGATTCTATTGCCATTTGTAGAAAATATGGCTGCCCTGATCTCTTTGTCACATTCACTTCAAATTCCACTTGGCCTGAAGTTTTAGAGGCTCTATCATCCATACCACGCCAACAATCCTCCGACCGTCCATCTGTTTTCAATAGGGTATTCAAAATAAATCTGAATATGCTCATGGATGATATCAAAAAGAAAAAAAATCTTTGGGCCCATCAACGCAGGTAAATTAGAATGCTTACAAACATTAATTCATATTCCAATTCATATTTAGCCATGATACTTTGTGCCATTGTCCTAAAAGAGGTGTTTTTCCTGTAGTTATCTACACGATTGAGTTTCAAAAACGTGGCCTTCCTCATGTTCATATTATCATATGGTTAGGTTAGCCAAAGACAAACCACTTGATAACAAACAGATAGACTTCCACATTTCAGCTCAGTTGCCAGACCAAATAAATGATCCAATAGGATATGATGCGGTCTCTCAACTCATGATTCATGGACCCTGTGGACATATCAACACTAGCTCTCCATGTATGTCCGAAGGAAAATGCACAAAATTTTACCCTAAGGATTTCTGTGAGGAAACCACTGTACTGGAGAATGGTTTCACAAAATATGCTCGGCCAAACAATGGAAGAACAACAACAAAAATGGAATTGATGTTGACAACAGATTTGTTGTTCCACATAATGTTAATTTAGTAGTCAAATATCAAGCTCACATAAATATAGAAAAGGTCAACCATGATGATATGAATAAATATCTTTTCAAGTATGTGACAAAGGGATTTGATTGTGCTAGGTCTAGAATCCAACGAACATATGGACCATCAGAATCCTCAAATCAGCCAATCAATGAAATAGAGAATTTCCTAGAATGTCGTTATATTACACCTAATGAAGCTTCTTGGCGCTTGCTGGAATATGATATTCACCATACAGATCCTTCTGTAGAGAGACTCCCTGTTCATCTTCCATTGGAGAACAATGTAGTATACTCTGAAGATGATAACCTTGAAGAAGTGCTTGAAAACCCAGATAATATAACAACAAAACTAACAGCATGGTTAGAAGCCAATGCTCAACATCCGCTTGCTAGACAGTACACCTACATAGAATTTCCTGAGTATTTTACATGGCACACCAACTCAAATGGGAAATATTGGGACTATCGCCAAAGCTCACGGAGAATTGGCAGAATTGCTCATATCAACCCTTCCCAAGGAGAACCTTATTATCTACTTATGTTACTGCATATTGTGAAGCGACCAACCTCTTTTGCTCAAATAAGAACTATATCTGGTTAGCAATATCCTACATTTCGTGTTGCATGTGAGGCTTTAGGTCTCCTTGGTGATGACCAAGAATGGTCCAATGCTTTAAAAGATGCAACTGAATGGGCCATGCCTCACCAATTACGTCAATTATTTGTCACAATTTTATTATTCTGCCAGGTAACAAATACTAGAAGACTTTTTGATGAACATATTTTAAAAATGTCTGAGGATGCACAATATAGATTAAATCGGAATCATGATACTGGTCATGTCAGCAACTCATTATCAGATATGTATCGTTCATCTTATGCTCTCAATGAATTGGATATATTGCTAAGAGATGCAGGATACACCTTATCTCATTTTAATTTGCCACTACCAGATGATAGTGTGAATATATCTACAGAAAATAGGCTATTACTATTTTCGATAATATTTCAAATCTAAACAACCAGCAGAAAGAAATTTTTGATGCTATTCACCATTCTGACATGCATGATGAGGGTCGTACATTTTTTGTTTATGGGTATGGAGGCACTGGGAAAACATTCTTATGGACTGCTTTGCTTAATTCTGTAAGAAGCCAAGGCAAAATTGCACTAGCAGTTGCATCATCTGGAATTGCTTCGCTGCTCCTACCAGGCGGTCGAACCCCACATTCCTGTTTTAAGATTCCATTAGAAATTTCCCAAAGTTCTATGTGTAGTATACGGAAAAACACACACTTAGCAGAACTTATTTAAAAAACCTCTCTTATCGTTTGGGATGAGGCCCCTGTTAATCATAGATTTTGTTTTGAGGCATTGGACCGTACTCTTAGAGATATATTATCACAGAAAAAGGAAAATTCAGAAAATCTACAATTTGGAGGGATGACAATAGTTCTTGGTGGAGATTTTCGACAAACACTTCCAGTGCTGCAGACTCCAAACAAGAAACAAATCTTGAAGTCTTGCATTGTTAATTCTTATTTATGGAATCAATGTACGCTCCTGCAGTTAACTGAAAATATGAGGCTAAAATCAGACAATCTCTCCAATTCAGACA
Organism: Microstegium vimineum; assembly: GCA_022036555.1. Lineage (NCBI taxonomy): Eukaryota > Viridiplantae > Streptophyta > Magnoliopsida > Poales > Poaceae > Microstegium > Microstegium vimineum. The sequence continues at coordinate 17,573,369 of CM039133.1, forward strand.
GAGAAGAACTAAGTCATTTTGCTGAATGACTGCTCAAGGTGGGCAATGGAACAGATGCTTTGGTTCAGGTCCCAAATAAACCCAACAATCCATTTATACAGATTCCAATATCCCTTCTTCTGTCTCGTGATTCTTGGAACCTTGATGGGCTTATATCATTTGTTTATAACTCAGGCGGTGAGCCAGCGAATATTGCATCATATTTGTGTGACCGGACAATTTTAGCGCCTAAAAATGAGATCGTATCAGAAATAAATAATAGGATTATTGCTCAGGTAACAACCACTGAAATGTCATACTACAGGTCAGATTCAATTGACGATAACACCGCTAATCATTCCACTTTAGAGGACTTATACCCTACTGAGTTTCTAAACACAATTTTTATGCCTGGACTTCCTCAACACAAGTTAATCTTGAAGATTGGAGTTCCTATAATGCTTTTGCGCAATCTTGATTCATCGCGTGGACTTTGTAATGGTACTAGGCTCATTGTGACACAATTAACAAATCGCATAATTGAAGGACAAATTATAACCGGAAAGGCTAGAGGTTCTAAAGTATATATCCCTCGTGTTGTCTTAGGATCGACTCAGTCAACCAAATTGAGACGGCGTCAGTTCTCCCGGCCTTCGCCTTCTCTGGGCCTCCCGGCTCCGCCGCACAGTTCTACGCCGAACTAGGTGCCGCCGCTCGGGCGTTCCTGCTGGGGGATGGGGACGGGGGCGCGTCGGGAGAGGGGTTCGAGTGGAGGCCTCCGCACGCACACCCAGTAGCCCCCCCTCCCCATCACTGTTGCTCCCTGACTGCATCTGACGCATCTCTGAGGAGGCTCCTCTCCGGCAAGCGGCAAGGTCGCCTCTGATGGCTCGGCAATCTTCGGGCGCCCTCATCGAACTCGAGCAGGATCCCGCCCTTGTAGAGCTGGTTAGAGAGTGGGACTTCTCCCCAGGTAAGCGCTTCGAAGCTGAGGTCGTGCGCAAGTTTTCCTCCTCGGTGCATCATCCTTCTTCCTCGCTGGATGGCTCTTTCTTCTTACTCGTCGTCTTCAGAAGGTTTCTTTTTCGTCTCACGGAAGATTCAGTTGCTTTGGCTTTGCACTGCTGTCTGGGAGGTGCTCCCGCTGGTTTCCATGTCACTTACCAAAGTGACCGACACTTTCGTTTCTCCGTCGCCTCCAAGCATGTTGGTCTGCTAATTCGATCTCTCAGAAGAATCACGACTGCTCATTTCGACGTCTATTTCCACTTGTGGCGAGATGGAGGTGATAATTGGGAACTTGAGAAGAAGCGTTGGGAGAAAGAAGAGAAAGCTAGTTGGACAAGGGTGCTTAGTCCAAAAAATAAGCGCAAGTTGACTTCTAAGTTCTAAGAAAGTTTCTTTCTGCAGTAAACTCGTACAAGATTCACCAGCTCGTAAAAATCTTCCTACTGAGATTGGCCCCGTCATCAAGATTGGCAAGTTCTTCTGTCCTATCAATATTTCTTGCTGCACTGATTCAGTCTTCTCCACAGCTACCTCTGATCTTGAAAGTACTCGTGCCCATGTTGGTACTTGCAAGAGTACTAGCTCATTGACATCAGGTATAGAGGGCTTCCCAAAACAAGCCACCTTTCAAAATCTCAAAAGAGATCTTCACATCAGCAGCCCTCCTGACCCAGCTGCCAGCAAGAATCAGTCCAACAACATTGAGCAGGCCACCAACTTTCAGCCAGCTGTAAAGATTAATGGCGGGTCCCATCTTCAAGGTCAACGCTTCAATTTCTTCCCTAACTCTTCAACTCGCCTCTGCTTCAAATGCCTGAGTCCAGGCCATCTAATAAGAAACTGTTGGGAGAAAATCCGTGCTTTTATTGTTATAACTATGGTCATAAAGCTCGCTTTTGTAACAAAAGGCGATTGGACCAAAATCTAAAATGGACTGTGCAGCCCAGTAAGTGTCACCCGTCTAAAAGAAATTGGCAGCAAGGGAGAATTTTCTATTCAGTGGTCCCTTGGACCCAATGCGCCAAGTGACATTCCGGCTTCCCCAACCCCCCGTGAGCATATCAGTAAACTCACATCCTTTCCAAGGGCCTCTTACTTTAGGTGAAGTGGATCATGTTGTGCAAGCTACTGACCATGTCATGGATCACCTGCTAGAAGTTAATCAGAATCAGGAAATTATAGCTGAAGATCAAGGATCTAACGCAAGGGTTCATGCTACATCCTCTCCTACCCATCTCCAGCCAGGGCAAGGTGCTATCAGAGAAATGGTCACTGCAGACGATCACAATGCTCAGAGCACTTTAGTAGTCCAGCAGGTGGCAGTTGAGCAAACACAAGTACCTACAAACAATAACCCCCTTGTTCCCGGCATGAACAACACTTTGACTGAGGAACAGAGGGACAACATGCAGAGAGAGGCTATCTTTAACTACCTGGCGGATGGTCTGAAACAACTCATAGTTAATCAAAGGGTTTCAGGTAACTCACGACTAAGGGGCTGCTTGTCTACCCCAAGTTCCCTTATTAAGATTGATCTCTCTGCTATGGGGATCAACTCAATCAGCATAACTGTCAGCCCTGTCAGTGCTCCTTCTCAGAATACTGCCATCAATGCAGTGCCTGCACCCAACCTTTTTCAGCTAAACGAAGCCCCAAGAAGCCCTCTACCTCTGCTAAGTCTGCAAGGTCCAGTTGCTGCTCCATACAAAAGCACCACATTCATAAGTAAGGTCTATTATAGGAAGAAGCTCAAGAACAAGACCAAGACACTTGGAAAGCAAACCATTGAAATGGGGCCTACCCCAGAACATGCAAGCAACACCTTCCCTGACTTTCCTGAAGAATTTGGAGCTGCTCTTCCAACTGACACTCCCAATGTGAACAAAGGAGAAGGAAAAGGTACAGCTGCAAGGAAAAAGAGATGTAGCACCCCTGTTACCACTCAGAAGCTCAGAAGAAGTCCGAGATTCATTGGTACACTTGATGGATGCAAACCAAATGCGATCTCTGCAAAGAAGGCAACCACCCCAAACAAAGCCAAAGGAAAGGGAAACATGCCCCAAGCAGATCTCCTGGGCAGTATTTTACTTCCCCCTAGTGAAGATGTTGATTTCCCAGGACTCCGTGATATTGCTAAATATGTTGATAATGATTTATCTTACCCTGAAATACCTGTTGCTAAAATACAGAAGATAGCAGTGGAAACCTGTCGCATCGCTCCTTCGGAGGTGACAGCAGAGCTGCTCTCTGCGTTGAGGCCTGAAGATGTAGCTAGCCCAAGCAAGAGCGGCGGCATAAATGATCTCCATCCCTAATGAATATTGGGACCAGTGAAAGCAGCAATGGTAGGCTTAATAGAGATTGGAGTATTCTTAACTGGAACATCAGAGGGATAAATTCAGTTGACAAGTGTAATGCTGTTAAAGAAAAAATTGAAGAAAGTGCCTGTTCAATTTTCTGCATTCAGGAAACTAAGCGAAGCCATTTTGACCATTCTTATATCAAGAAGCTTGCACCCAAACGTTTCAACAAGTTTGCTTTCTCACCCTCTGATGGCGCTTCGGGAGGTATTTTGATAGGCTGGATTAGTTCTATATTCAGTGGAGAGGTGCTTCAGATAAATAAGTTTTCTGTCACAGTGCAATTTTCCTCAGTGCATAACGGTCAAACCTGGAACCTCACAACTGTATATGGCCCGTGTCATGGGCCTGAAAGAGATGATTTTGTTCAGTGGCTCAATAATCTACAAATTGAAGATGATGATAACTGGATGATAGTTGGTGACTTTAATTTCTACAGAGCCCTCTCAGACAGAAACAAAGATGGCGGGAACATGAATGACATCATGATCTTTAATGAGATAATTAGCAACTTGGGTCTGCTAGAAATTCCTCTAAAAGGTAGAAAATTCACTTGGAGCAATATGCAAAATGAGCCTCTTCTAGAACAAATTGACTGGGTTTTCACCTCTGTCAACTGGACTTCTGTGTACCCCAACACTCTCCACCTCCCAATGGCTAGACCAACCTCTGATCATATCCCATGCAAGGTTCAGATTGGCACTTCTATTCCCAAGGCTCAGGTTTTTAGGTTTGAAAATTTCTGGATCAAGCACCCTGTCTTTTATGACACAGTCAAATCTGTTTGGTCTTCCCATGTTAATGCTACAAATAGTGCCACAAGGATTACTGCTAAATTCAAACTCTTAAGAGCAGCACTAAAAAAATGGAGTAAAAATCTGTCAAATCTCAATTGTTTGATCAAAACTTGTAATAATGTCCTTGAAGTTCTAGATACACTTGAAGAGCAAAGAACCTTGTACATCCAGGAGTTTAACTTTAGGAAAATCCTAAAGGAGCATATCCTCAGTTTACTAAGATACAAGAGAGAATATTGGAAAAAGAGATACACTATTAGATGGACCAAACTGGGAGATGAAGGGACAAAATTCTTCCATGCAGCTGCTACCGAAAGGTACAGAATAAATACTATCACTAGCCTTGATACTGAAGATAACAGAACAGTTTCAGCTCATAGTGAAAAGGCTTCTCTCCTTCTGGATGATTTCAAAAAGAGAATGGGCTATACCTCAAATCCTGCAATGTTGTACAATCTTAGTCAACTGGTTCATCCTAGAGATGATTTGGAACATCTTTCAGCTCCATTTGCAACAAGTGACATTGACAAAGTAATCAGACAAATGCCTGTGGACAAGGCCCCTGGTCCTGATGGTTTTAATGGCCTTTTCCTCAAAAGTTGTTGGGAGATAATAAAGGAAGACGTATATACGCTGTGCTCTGATTTCTTCAATGGCTCACTCAATCTAGAGGCTGTCAACAACTCTTTTATTACACTGGTTCCCAAAGTGAATAATCCAACAACTGTTGGTGATTTTAGGCCTATTTCTCTTTTGAATTGTATCCTCAAGCTCATCACAAAGCTCATGGCTGACCGTCTGCAAGCCAAGATAATCCCTCTAATTCACACAAATCAGTACGGCTTCATCAAGACCAGAACAATCCAAGATTGTCTTGCTTGGGCATATGAATATATCTACCAGTGCCAGCACTCCAAAAGAGAAATCATCATCTTAAAGTTGGACTTTGCTAAGGCCTTTGATACAATTGAGCATAACACAATCATTCAAATGATGCAGCATCTGGGCTTCAGTGATAAGTGGATTGATTGGACTCAAAGAATTCTTGCATCTGCCTCTTCTTCCATACTACTTAATGGTGTCCCGGGAAATCACTTCCAATGTAAGCGAGGTGTTAGGCAGGGGGATCCTCTATCCCCCCTATTATTTGTTCTGGTGGCTGATCTCCTTCAATGTATCATCAATAAGGGTCATCAGGATGGTCTCTTTGAACTCCCCATCCCTAAACCCCTCTCTGAACAAGCTTATCATGAGTATCAGAGTCTCCAAGATTATTTGCAAACAATTCAGGTTCAGCAAGAAGAGAAAGACACTTGGCAGTACATCTGGGGAAATAATACATACAGTTCTTCTAGGCTCTACAATCTTCCCTACAAAAATGTCCAACCTCCTAAGCCCTTCATTTGGATTTGGGACTCTAAATGCTGTAATAAACTTAGAGTCTTCACTTGGTTACTTCTAATGGATAGACTAAACACGAGGAACATACTTAAGAGAAAGAAGCAGAAATTAGAAGGGAACAACTACAACTGTGTGCTCTGCAATAGAAATTTGGAAGAAACAGCCTTCCATCTCTTCTTCGGATGTCCATTCAGCCAAAGTTGTTGGCAACAACTTGGCATACATTGGAATCTTGGTGCAGATTTTTTTCAGATGATAATGCAAGCTAAGCAACAGTTCTCAAGCCCTTTTTTCATGGAAATCTTCATCATTGGGGCCTGGCAGATATGGAAACAAAGAAACAATTTTATCTTTGACCGAGGACGTCCCTCCATTGTTTCTTGGAAGCAAAATTTTGCAGAAGAAGCTAGACTGCAGGCCCATAGACTTTGTGATTCAAAAAGAGCAACCTTTTTGTCCTCTTTAGGACTCCAAGGCTGACTCCCCTGTTGCTCTCTTCTTTCCCTCTCTTTCTGTACAGTTGTACAGCTTGTAGGCCTCTCCCTTACCCCTTTTCTCTGTACTTTTTTCTTTACTTATTTATATTTACTAACAGTGGGGGTTTCCCCTGCTGTATTTATGGTTCAAAGTTTCCAATCCGCCTTTCTTATGCAATGACAATAAATAAAAGTCAAGGACAAACATTAAATAGAGTTGGAGTCTATTTACCATCTCCAGTATTCTCTCATGGTCAACTATATGTGGCATTTTCAAGAGTTACGTCACCAAAGGGATTAAGGGTTCTGATAGAAAACAGTCCACCTTCTTATGACACCTGCACACATAATATAGTATATACCGAGGTTTTTAATCAGCTTAGTAGGCAGAGGAACTGAAACAAATAATTATCTACTCATGTACGTTGTGTTTACCTACACCTTCAAATGCATAAATACTTATTTAAAATTACAATTTCTTGCTTCATGATACTATTTATCCTTCTTCAACAGGAAATCTCCAACAATGAACTCCACTACACCACTTCAAGACATATCTCTAGGTCAGCAAAACTGCAAGGTGTATGGACGTTTACTACGCTTATGGGATGCGGTAAACATGAAATCAAAGCTTCCAGATCCTCTCATTAGCATTGATGGTGTCCTTTTAGATGAACAAGTAAGAGCACTAAACTAATATTATTTCTGTTTCAATAATAGACATATTATCTTACAAAGGCACTGACTATTTTATACTACCTATGATATGGCTCAGATCACTGTGCCAAGAAAGTTTCAGAAGCAATTCCGCCCCCTACTCACAGAAGGAGATTGCTACATTTTTTCTGATGTCTCAGTGGTTGTTATAAACATCAAAACACACATATCACCACCAAAAATATATGCTCCAATTCAAACACAACACCAAGGTTCATCGACTCGAAAACAGGGGATCAAAGATACCAAAGTTTTCATTCAACTTTTGTCCATTCGATAAACTGCCACAACATAATAATTATAAAAAGCCACTGCAAGGTAACATAGGCTTTTCTTTTCTTCTTTGTCAAATATCTATACTATTACCATGCCATCAACATTTTATTTGCTATTTCCTACAGATATCATAGGAGTTATTAGCCATGTTGGACCATTTGATTATGCCAGCCCAACATCTCCAAATAACACAATTATCAACATTCGAAACCTTGAGTATGTTTCCTCACTGTTACATGAATGCATTATGCCTTTTCTGCATTTAACATATTCGATAAGCCTCAACAATTACTTATCCACTTATGCAGGGAAGAAACACTACAAATTCGTCTTTGGGGTCAACATGGTGAAACATTTGATGAAGAATCAGCCGTTCAAAAATCAAAAGAGGGTAATGCAGTTGGGGTTTTTACTGGTGTTACAGCAGCAGAATTCTCAGGTTATTCCTACACAAATCTTTCTTAAAGTATAAATCTTAGAATTGAAACTATATCTAACCATATAAACATATAGGTATTGTGCATGCATCATCAACCTCGACAACCAAAATATATATTAACTTGGATACAGATGAAGTTAAAAACTACCAAACCAGGTCAGTCATTATCCTTTCTTTGCACCTACATATATGATATACCTACTATATCTATCCTACCCACCATTCTGACATTTTCCACTTATTACTGTTCTGAAGATATCAATGGCAAACTCCGCCTCTACAACAACAACAACCACAAGTTGTGTGTTTATCACCAATCCAGGCAGCAGGGAAGCTTTACACACTAGACCAAATATCAAATATGCCAACTCCACCTGATCAGGTCAATCATACTTCAACTACACCATCATTTGTTTATCCACCAAATTCTATAACCAATCCTTATTACTGTTATTTTATCCCACCCTTAGGATGGAGCCACCTACTGTGCAATTGCAAAGGTCAAATCTATAATAACATCAGCTAAATGGTACTACAAAGGATGCAAACATTGTGACAAAGGCTACAACACCATTTCAGATACACCAAAATGTCTTTGCACAAATTATTTTCCAAAGCCAATGTAATATCTCTATTCATAAACCATCTTTCTTTTATTTCTAATACCCCCACATGTTAATGACAACTTTTACATGATCCAGGTACAAGTTGCCTCTTTCCCTTATGGATGACTCAGGAGCTTTGGATGCTATTGCTTTCTCTAATGCAGCTGAACAATTGGTCGAGCTAAATGCTTACCAAGCTTCTCAAAACATGAAAATAGATCTCGAAGAACACGTGGGCACTCTTGATAAAGCCATTGGAAAAACCAGACTATTCCATATATCAAAGAAAGCGATTCATCATCCAAGTTTCCTGTCGACACTGCACAAGCTCTACCCTCTACAAAGGTCAGACAATGTTTAATTAGTCAAAAAGTTTTCTTTTTCCTTATTACTGCAGTGTTAGAAATAAATCTAACTTAGGCAAAAAAAACTTCTTCCAGACATCTCCAGGCAAAGAGCTAATTAACAAAGCATATTCATCAACGAATACCGAAAAGTTTGTCATTCATCTTATAATCCATAATACAAGCTCTTGCTAATCATCAATTAACAAGCTTCCACGATTTTCAGTTCACTTACCAATACTCCAGAAGATTCTGAAAAAACTACAACTGCCTCACAAACAACCTGATACTACTAACATCGAGAACAGCAGCAATAAGTAACTACTTTACAATTCTTCATACATATATACAGCTGTTCACAATCAACTTAAAATATATGTAATAATTCTTTATTCATGTACAGGAACACTTAGGTCAAAAGAAACCTTGAATTTACAAACGACGAAACATCAGCGAAAGATAGCTCATCAAAAACAAAAGGAAAGAAAGGTATGAAAAAAACCATTCTTCCCTAATGAACATGTCATTTAATCCTAAAATAAATAAACTCATTACTACTATCGTGTTTCAGTGATGTATTTCATGAACATACCTATCCTTTTGTTGAAGGAATGCTAAATTTCACATACTGTTGTTTCCAGAAGTGTTACGTTCACAAATTCTTCAGATAGCTTCTGATAACTCATGTCTCTTCCCGGCCTCTCAAAATTTGGCTGGGAACACATAATAATGTGTCATCCTGTATTCGACAAAAAATGGCTATATATTTGTCGTTATTAAATGAATAACGAAAAATTATTGGTTCTTTTTTGTAAGAATTACTGAGTGCTAGAGAATTCCCGCCGCAACGCGCGGGGAATCATCTAGCTTAAAAAGAGGGAATGGTCTTACCCTTTCCAAAATGCATCACAACATGTTTTATATCTGATCTGGCCCTGTCAAAACTGGCATAGCTGGTTCCTATACGAGTCTAAAGCACAAAATCTTCCCAAAACTATAATTCATCCGAACTCCAAATCAGTCGTTCCATATATGTTTTTCACTAGTACAAAAAGGCTCTACGTCAGCGGTGTGCAAAAGTTTCTACATGCGGCTTCGCTTATCATGCGTACGTAGAAATAAAACGGTTCCGAACTGCCACTAGAAATCGATGGTGGACGGTTTTTTAAGAAATTCAAATACTTGGACACTGATTTTTTTTTTATTTTTTGTAAACGACCTCGGATGGAAAAACTTCCTAAATAAAAGTTGTAGATTTTGAAAAGTTATGAAACTTTGTAGTTGACAACTTTTTCATTTGAAATCATCTTGTCGTCGAAAACTACGTTCGAATTTGTCAAATTTGAAATTCAAATTTTTATAAATGACATCGGATAGAAAAACTTCCTAAATAAGAGTTGTAGATCTCAAAAAGTTATGAAACTTTGTAGTTGACAACATTTTCATTTGAATTCGTTAAGGCCCCGTTTGGTTGCAAGAAACGTTTCGGTTTCTCTCGAGAATCACCCGAAACGGATCCAAACGGGTTAGTAGCCTCTAGAATCGGAACTGAAACGTTCCAAGTTCCTTCGATGACATGTGAAACGGCCAAAGCCTGGTTTCACCCGATTCTCCATCTGCCCACCCAATAGAAACGTTTCAGCTTGTTAGGAATTACAAGAGTTGCCACTTTCGTTTTGGCCGTTTTCTTATAGAAAAATAAAACAAGAAATATAATAGAAATACTATTAAACGCATTTTGGTCGTTTTCTCGTTATCAAATAAAACAAGAAATACAATAGAAGTACATGTATACATACTTCGTCCATTTTATATTAAAAAATAAAACAATAAATACAAAAAAATAAAATAATAAATATAGAAAAATAAAATAAGTAATACAATAGGAGTACCAATATACATATTTTAGCCGTTTTCTCTAGAAAAATAAAACAAAAAATACAATTGAAAAAATTGTATACATATTTTGCACAAGTTTTAAATGCTTTGTTTAGCCATGCAGTGACTTAAAAAAACTAATCATATATATCAAGGGCAATTTGGTATATTCCAGCACATTCACCTCTATTCAGAAACTGAAACGAGACAAATAGCCAAACGGTTTCAGCAAGTGATTCTGTTTCTCAGAGAAACGTTTCTTCACATAATCTGAAACTGAAACGTTTCTCCGAGAATCTGGATCCCTACCAAACGGACCCTAAGTGGCTCAAACAATCAATTTACACTTGATTTAGTATAGAATGTGGGGAACTAAAACGGAATCTAAACACACAGGTGACTTATGGGCAATGGGGAATTCCCCGTCGGAGGTTGCCTCACCATCCCCATCCTCGCATTGCTGCCGCTCCGAGCAGGTTGACGTCGTCCTTGTGGAGCCACGCATTGACACCACCGCCGTCATGTTTGGGTGCCACATGCCAACGCCGCCCATGGCGAGCCATCCACGGACGCAGACGCTGCCCATGGCGAGCCGTCCATGGACGCTGTCGTGCGCTGCCGTGCGCGTAGACGAGGACACCGCATGTTGGGAGTTGCGCGCAGATGAGGACGCCGGCTGGGAAGTCGGTCATGCCCTCGTACAGAGGCCTGCTCTTCAACGTGCGCTAGGATGCGGAACAGAAGGAGCGGAGCGCGACTACACGAGGGAGGGGAGGGGGCGGTGACTCGGCAGGTAGGACTCGAGAGTGGGAGTTGGGGATTTTTTTTGGGGCCTAGGGTTTCTGAGAACGTATATGTACTAATATGTTTTTGGGCTTTACATGGGCCTCGTTTCCTGAATGCAAAATTCATGTGCACTCAGTGCAACGAGGCGGGGACGCGGGGATCGGTCCCCGTCCCCGCCGCCCCGACGGGAAACAATTTGTACAATTTACCTCCATCCCCGTTGCCATCTTTAGGTAAAGAAGGGTACACTCGAGGCTGGGGTTGTAGGTTCGAACCCCGCGACCGCGAAGAACGCGAGTTTACGCGAAAAATACGTGAGTTTACGGAGACGGGTGGGCGGCTCTCGAGTCAGCCTCTCCCACAATTTAATTATTATTTTTTCTATTTTAAAACCCCGATTTCTGGAAAACAAAACCGCATGTACAATTGACTTATTTCTACAGACCTCCAATATAGGCAGTTCGAAAAAATGCATGTAGATATGCGTTATGAACCGCATGTATAATATTGCTTTGTACTAGTGTTTTCGATCAGTTCGGTTAAAGGAATGCAATGATGCTATCTATTCTTCCATTTGGAAAAATTGGGAACCCACCATGCCAGTGTTTCGGCTAGGCTAGCCCATGAAAAGTTGTTTCCTTCTTCCGGGCTTCAAATTAAATGAGATGATCCAAGTATGGTTCTGGCTGTATCGATGATAGAAACATGATGTTCGAGTCCATTATGCACTTTGGCCCATTTCGACTGTCAACACCTCCTAATTATTGTCCCCCTATATCCTAATAAAAAAATCCTCCTCAAATATTTCTCTCCTCTAATATTTTCTCTATCTCAAATAACATATGTGGTGGACAATGTATCAACTTAAATTTGATAGACAGAGTATAATTTACCATATCACTGAATATAGAATGTTGTATAGGCATTGAAGGTTGAATTTTGTTGCTTTAAGAAGTTGGATAGAGGCGCTCTTGAGATGCTCTATGAACTAAACTGAGGAGGACTGGTGATCGATGGTCTAGCTAGCAAGGAAGGAATCGGGGGCGTTCCAAATGGAAAGTCATAAATATAATGGCAATCAACCATATTGGTAAGTGATTTTTAAGGTGTGTTCCGGTTAGAGAAGAAAACACATAAGAAAAGCATCTGCGTGTCCCACGATGAGGGCCTAATCGAGTTTCACGAGGTGAAGCCTCCCCGACCAACGGAATAATCCTTAGAGCACCGATCTATCTATCCACACAGATTAAAGAAGAAGCGTGTGATTTTTACACAGGGAATATATGCAACTGCCACAAAACAGGCCGTGTGGTGAAGAGGGCATCTCTTTCTTTGTCCTTGTGCTCATGACTACATAAGTGCAGCTTGTTTCAACAAAGTCGCCATCTGATACCATTGCTGTCATTTTCTGGCTTTGTGCTTTGGGAGATAATTGGATCTACTGTAGCAGAGAGTGGGGGCAAGGAAAAACTGAAGCAGATGCCACTACCGAATAGCATTGCCTCTTTGGGCCGAGCACGACAATGAAAAAGTGAGGCAGATGCCTCCGGAGCAGCGTCGGACTGTTGCGAAATACAACCTTTGTATATACCTTGTGCTTTTCTCCAACCTAGCTTGGTATATAACCTTGGCCACTACGAAGTTATAGATTGTATTAGCAACAACAACTTTGGTATATACCATGGCAACATCCGAGTTAGTTTCAAAATTTTAAATTTCAAAATCTGAGAGCATAAAACAATATTTTGGGACATGAAACATTTTTAACTAAAACATTTCTCAGCTACAAGTTATAGATCGTGCGTGCTAAGGGCTATAATTTTGATATAAGCTACTATTTTGATATGACTTTTGCTACGGTACTCCGGAATAAATGTGGATCGTCCATTTATTCCGATCCAACCGTCACAATCATCGAGGTAATAGTATTTATTGATTTTTTATTTTATATAAAAATAGGTTCCCGCCGTCGGTGAAGGAGCAGCCTTTCAACGACTTTAGCGGGGCAGTTCGTGGCGGCGAAGCCTCCCTCGAGCTGCGTCGTCTAGGCGGCAACGCGTACGGAGTGTCGAGTGGCGGCGTCAAGGCAACGTACAACGCGTCCAGAGCGGGGGCATCCGGCGGCGGAGCCTCCGGATGGCTGCGGCGGCGGCGCCGTGGTCCGGCGGTGCCGAGCGGGGCAGTTTGTGACGGCGGAGCCTCCCTCGGGCTGCGTCATCCAGGCGGTAGCGCGTACGGAGCGTCGAGTAGCGGCGTCAAGGCGACGTACGACGCGTCCAGCAGCAGGGGCGTTCGGCGGCGGAGCCTCCGGATGGTTGCGGCGGCGTCGCCGTGGTCCGGCGGTGCCGAGCAGGGCAGTTTGTGGCGGCGGTGCCTCCCTCGGGCTGCGTCGTCCAGGCGGCAGCGCGTACGGAGCGTCGAGTGGCGGCGTCAAGGCGACGTACGACGCGTCCAACAGCAGGGGCGTTCGGCGGCGGAGCCTCCGGATGGCTGCGGCGGCGTCGCCGTGGTCCGGCGGTGCCGAGCCGGGCAGTTCGTGGCGGCGGAGCCTCCCTCGGGCTGCGTCGTCCAGGCGGCAGCGCGTACGGAGTGTCGAGTGGCGGCGTCAAGGCGACGTACGACGCGTCCAGCAGCAGGGGCGTCTGGCGGCAGAGCCTCCGGATGGCTACGGCGGCGGCGCCGTGGTCCGACGGTGCCGTGTCCTGCGGCGTCTCGCCGTTCCCTCTGTTGGGGCGTCCTTTGTCATTACCGGCCGCATGATGTTTTATTTTTTTTGTTTTTTATTCATTAATTTATTTAGTAAATTATTAAGTTTAGAAAAATCAACTGTTCAGATTTGATTTAAGATATTACCTCCTGGGAGGTAACCGAAGTACCTGAACATTGTCCTTTTGATATACTTTTTTCTTCACCTGAGTTCCTATGAAAAAGCTATGTATTATTTTTTTGGTGCAACTCTTTTTTCAAAAAGGACGCTTAGAATATGAACTCAACTGGCAAAACCTCAAAACCTCTCAACTCTTGTGTCATTAAATATTCATCACACATGGATGAGACCAAGGCACTTCTCAACTTTTGGTCTCTTAGAAATTTCATATCTCAGAGTTTTCCAAATATACATGACTCCATTTCATTGCAGGCATAAATCAATCATACGTTATTTTACTTGTATCTTCACCTTGCTTATGCTGAGCCAACACTACTACAGAAACGACAATCACTGCCGGCTCATCACTGCCGGTTTTGTTTGGGCCGGTAGTGATGCCTCTTCACCGCCGGCTCTTTCTCTGATAGGCCCCCAATTATTGGTGGCAGGGGCTGAACCGGCAGTGAAACACCACATCACTGCTGGTTCGTGGCTTGAACCGGCAGTGATGCCTCTCGACCCTATCACTGCCGGTTCAAGCCACCAACCGACAGTGATGTCGAGTTTCACTGCCGGTTCGTGTCTTGAACCGGCAGTGATATTGTGTACAGTATAAAGCACGCGAGCTCCTCTTCCTCCTCTGCCCCAACAGTGCAGAACAGTGCGTGAGGAGCTCCATCTCTCCATTGTTGCGGCTGGTGAATTTCTTGATCTCCATTGTTGGCTCCTCTTCACTCTTGGATCCTCATATCTTCTTGCTCTTGGTTAGTAATAAGCATAATTCTTTAGAATTGTTGGTTTACATTGTTTTTGTGTGTAAATCTATAGTTTAGAGCTATGCTAGTTTTCATGATGAAGAAGAGAGATGTTGCAATTTGTGTCAATTTTTTTTTACCTTTTAGATCCAAAAGTATTTAAAAAAATTGTAGCACTTTGTTTTTATTGGATAATTATTGTATAATCATTGAGTAGCTAGGTTCGAAAGATTTGTCTAGAAAATTATGGATAAAATTTATAATTAGTTATATTTATTACTTATATTTAATACTCCATGCATGCATTAAAGATTTGATGGGATGTGGAATAGATTCGATATTTATTACTTACATTTAATACTCCATGCATGCATTTAATACTCACATTTAATACTCCATGCATCCACCTATTTTGTTGTCTCACTTTTTATAGCGCGACCAAATTCAAATTATAAAGAAAAGAATATTGTTAAAAAATGCTCCTATTAATATGTTCCTTTGTTTTCTCTGCTCTGTCCATTTTATTAGTGCAAACATGGCTCGAGGGTGGATGTACGATCTGTCACGTACAGACCCACGGTACTTGACGGGCATCGACGATTTCATCAAGTGAGCTAGAGCCAATGCTGGGGACTCACATCTTGTATTCTGTCCATGCAAAGACTGCAAGAATACGAGAAAATGGGGCGACGTGGAGCATATACGTTTGCACTTGATCACAAGGGGGTTCATGAGAAACTACACGATTTGGACTTTGCATGGGGAGGTTGGTCAAAATGTTAATGATGATGTGCCCATGCCTAGTGTATCCCTGAATGCATTATTGCTTATTCATGAGTACACAGAACATGTGCCTACCAATGATGATGTGTTTATGAATACATTAGCTGACAACACTGAGGAAAATGATGGCATTTCATAGCTTCTACATGATGTGCATGGGGGTTTCCTTAGTGCTTCACAGTTGAAAAAACTGGAGATGATGAGAAAGGATGCAAAAACACCATTGTTTCCGTGCTACCCAATAAGCAAACTAGAAGCCAACATCATGCTATTGGAGTTCAAATCAATGAATGGGTTGAGTGATAAAGGCTTCGATAACTTGTTAGTTATACTACATAAACTGTTCCCGGAGGCCGAGTTAGCAGAAAAGACTTACCTTGCGAAGCAAATGTTTTGCCCAATTGGCCTCGAGGTTGAGAAAATCCACGCGTGTTTCAACGACTGCATATTGTACCGTGGAGAGAAATACAAAGACTTGGATGCTTGTCCCAAGTGTAAAACTCTCCGATACAAGCAAGGGCCATCAAATGATGGAAGCAAGACCAGAGGAGGGCCAGTAAAGTCCGTATGGTATTTTCCTATAGCTCCACGAGTGCATAGGTTGTTTGCAAATGAGAAGTCAGCCAAGCTGTTGCGTTGGCACGACGAAGAGCGAAAGAAAGATTCAATGATGAGACACCCCACCGATGGGTCAGACTGGAGGACTATCAACACTATGTTCTATAAGAACATCGGTGGAGAGGTAAGGCATCTGTGGTTTGCTTTGAGCACGGATGGGATGAACCCGTTTGACCAGGTGAGAACCAATCATAGCACATGGCCAATGACGCTGTGTATATACAACCTTCCATCCTGGCTTTGTATGAAACGTTCATACGTCCAGATGCCATTACTAATCCAAGGACCAAGACAACCTGGTAATGATATCGATGTGCTTCTACAACCAGTGATCAATGAACTACTACAGATGTGGGAGACGGGTGTGAAGGATGTCTGGGATGAGTACAAAAAAAAACATGTCACGGTAAAAGGTTGTACTTATCGCTACAATCACCGACCTATTAGGGCGAGGTTCCTTGTCTGGAGAGAAGACGAAAGGATACACTGGGTGTGTCGAGTGCTTGGACGAGACTGATGCTACACATCTACTAGAAAACAGGAAGATGGTCTACATGGGACACCGTAGGTTCCTACGTCGTGATCACCCTTACCGTAGGAATACAAAAGATTTTAATGGGACTACTGAGAAACGTGGACCTCCAAAGTATCGAGACGGGAAATAACTGCTTCAACAATTAAGCAAACTCACAAATATTGTCCTTGGGAAGGGGGACGGGGCAGTAGCAACTCCAACCGATAGTATCTAGAAGAACAAATCAATCTTCTGGAAACTACCTTACTGGCAACTTTTGAGTGTACGTCACTGTCTTGATCCAATGCACATAACTAAAAACGTGTGCGGTAACATACTTAACACGTTCATGAACACCGGGGGAACAAGCAAGGATTCTCTCGCGACACGCTTGGACATGCAACACCTGGGGCTTAGGAATGAGTTGCACCCAGTAACTCTTGAGAATGGTCACTTGAAACTTCCAGTGGCATCATGGACACTGAAAAAGGAGGAAAAAGAAAGGCTTATTTCTTTCTTCAATGATCTCAAAGTAGCGAGTGGCTACTGTGGGAACCCAAAGAGGCTAGTTAACATGAGAGAACTTAAGTTTAACTATGGTTCTATGAAGGCCCATGACCATCATGTTATAATGACTCAGCTGCTCCCAGTTGCCCTGCGAGGTATCCTCCCTGACAAGGTCCGCGCTCCAATCATAAAGTTGTGTTCATTCTTCAATGCGATCTCTGAAAAGGTCATTGAAGTGGGCAGGCTAGACCACCTGAAGCAGCCGAGATTATATGCAGGCTTGAGATGCATTTCCCACCGACTTACTTCGACATTTTAGTGCATCTACTTGTTCATCTTGTGGATCAAATAAAAGCCCTTGGCCCAATGTACCTACACCAGATGTTTCCTTTCGAGAGGCTCATGAAAGTTTTTAGACGGTATGTTAGGAATAAATTCAGACTAGAAGGGAGCATGGTAGAAGGATGGTCAACAGAAGAGGCTATTGAGTTCTCCACATATTATCTGGACATCAAGCGGGTCGGAGTTCCAGTATCTCATCATGATGGAAGACTAGGGAGCAAAGGAACAATAAGTGAGAAAGCTGTCAAAATAGACAAAGTGGTCTCCTTCAGACAAGCACACTTCGCTGTTCTCCAGCAGGCCGACAGTGTGATGGCATACATTGATGAGCACAAACAGTTACTGCAAAGGAAGCACATCGGTAGGTCACAGGCTTGGCTTGAGAAAAAACATAAGGAGGAATTCGGTGACTGATTTCGACGCCAAAGGTTGGGAATGGTGACCGGATGTCAGCTAGATCCCTTAGCCCCCGGACCTTCGACTGCGCTAATGATGTACCAAGGATATCAAATAAATGGTTTTACATTTTACACAAAAAAACAGGACGGAAAGAGCACCAACCAAAATAGTGGTGTTCGTTTCGACGCCCACGATGAGTACGACACGGTGGTGGCAACATACTATGGTTTCATAGATGAGATATAGGAGCTAGACTATGGACATCAGTTGAAAGTTGCTCTTTTCCATTGTCTGTGTGTCCGGCTGAATGAAATCAACACCGACAAGGATGGGTTCATTACCGTTGATCTATCCAAGACCGCATACAGAGATGACCCCTTCATCCTTGCAAAGGATGTTTTGCAAATCTTCTATGCAAGGGATAACAATACAAATGGAAGACGACATGTAGTATTGCAAGGCAAAAGGAAGATTGTCGGTGTCGATGAAGTGACAGACGAAGAAGACTACAAAGGTTATGAAGAAATGACTCCTTTTGGGGCGGACGTTACCCTACATGTCTTTGAAGAGGGCGGCGAACCTGCTTACCTCCGGAGTGATCACAATGAGGCCATCATCGTGCCTGCACCGTGAATTGTTAGAGTATCATAAACTATGTAATCCTTAATGAAATGTTGTTTTAGTAATTTGCATTGAATTTGAGATCATATGGAGTTGTAGATTGATGAGTTGTACCGTTGTTGATTGATGTATGACTGAAGAATCATGGACCCTTGTGTTTAGGCGATTAACGACAATGCTAGGTCACTATGACTAATGTGTGTTTTGCAGAAGCAAAGTCATTTGTGTTAGGTCGTTAGTGATACAATTTGAATGGGCTTAATGGATATTCATGCCCCCAAGATGGAAATCGTTTCAGTTGCAAAGGATGATGATACAAGTTGAAGACTAGGCTAGTTCTTAGTGCCATAAGGTTGAGAAGGGCACTAAGTATAGCTAATGCTTTGTTTTTCCTTTGACTGTACTATAAAGGGGGGGGGTATGAGATTAGTAGCTTGACCTAGGAGACTCTAGGAGAGTGGGTATATGCACACTTGTCACAACTAGTCCTAGAGACCTTGCTTTCAGCCCTCGGTTAACCCTAGAAATGGTCGGAGCAAAATCCCTTGAGAGAACTCAGCGAAAACAGTTGATATAGGGGGAGAAAGAGGCTCTGGACCAGTCTGCCAAGTAGGCGTCGGATCAAGGAGAGTGGTCCGACGGTCCCTGTCTTAGGCAAAAGTCCAGCTCAAGAAGCTCCGGACCACCTGTCTGGAGAGTGTCGAACCATAGGAGAGTGGTCCGATGGCTCGTGTCAGAGAGAGAGAGCCTGAAAGAAGGCTCCAGACTAGTCCGACGGTGAGTCCGACGGCTAGCCCAACGCTTCAAGACAGGAGGCTGGTTTCATACAGTAAGCTCCCTGGCTCCGGACTAGAGCGTCGGACCAGGCCTCCGGACCAAGGAGAGTGGTCCGGTGGTTCGAAGAAGAGAAAATGTTTTCACTCAGTAAGCACCCTGGCTCCGGACCAGTGCGTCGGACCAGGGCGTCGGACCAAGTAGAGTAGTCCGACGGTGCCTGAGTTTGAATTCAGAGTGAGCTTCGGACCAGTGTGCTTGGTCCGATGGCGTGAGCTCCGAACTAGTCCGGTGGCTTCGCAGAGAAAAGAAAAAGCAAAAAACGGCTAGTTTTGGAAGTGGGGACTATTTATAGTTGCCCCCTTCGTCCTTAGGACTGATCTTGGCCATTGTTTCAGCTGGTGACACCTTGAGAGAACCTTTGGAGAGCCAAGTGCCTAGTGAGGGAGAGATTAGAGAGAGTTCATCTTGTTCTTCCCTCCTAGAGTGATTAGGAGTGACTTGTGTGCATCCATCCACCTTCCTAGCCTTGAGTTGGTCAAGTAAAGGTCTTGTGCTTGTTACTCTTGGTGTTCGACAGCACCTAGACGGTTTGGTGGTGTTCGAAGGAAGTGATCACCGGAAGATTGTCGGCGGCTCTTCTCCAAGCTTCTGTGATCGGTTGTGGGCGACTCACCGAGCCGGAGTGGCGAAGAATCAGCTCGTAGAGAGCACTCTACCCTTGCGCGGGTAGAGGGGGAGCGATACCTTGCGAGGTGCTCCAACGAGGACTAGGGGGGTGTGTCGACACCTCGATACCTCGGGAAAACATCGCTGCGTCACTGAGAATCTCTTTCCCTAGCTCTTTACTTTATTGCATTTACTTTGAGCTGTGTTCTTATCTTTCCTACTAGAATTGCTTAGGTTGTTCTTAAATTCCATGAACTGCTACCGCTTTCTAGCTAGGACACACGGACGGTAGGCACTAGGGGGTGATTGGCATTTGATAGGTTTTCATATTTGTTTTAGAAATTTAAAACAAGCCCAATTCACCCCCCCTCTTGGACATCTTGATCCTTTCAATTGGTATCAGAGCCTTGTTGCTCTGAATTAGGCTTCACCGCCTAGAGAAAGATGTCCCATGGGGATGGACCGCCACCCATGTTTGATGGGGATGACTTTGCTTATTGGAAAGTGCGGATGGAGTCCTACCTTGAGGCCGTGGATGTCGGTGTTCAGAAAGCCGCCACCATAGGCGGATCGGTGTTCGCCGAGGATCCGTTCTTTGAGAAGAACAATGCTAAGGCAAAGAACATTCTTTTCCGTGGCATTTGCAAGGATGTGTTCAACCGTGTGCGGAATTGCACAACCGCGCATGAGATTTGGAAAAACATTTGTGCTCTACACGAGGGCACCAAATGTGAAAGAGAAGAGCGCTATCACCTCATCATTGCTAAGATGAACTCTTTCACCATGCTATCTCATGAAAATGCTAACGAAATGTATTCTCGCTTGAATGTGCTTGTAGAGGAGTTGAATGGCCTTGGACTCACTCAAATGACACCGACCGATGTGGTGCGCAAGATACTTTGTGTCTTACCAATAGACAAGTATAGCCACATCGTCACGGTCCTTCATCAAGGCGATCTCTCCGCAACTACACCAACACAAGTGTTGGGAAAGATCAATGCTCATGAGATGTACATGAAGATCAATGATGGAAGTTCATCCTCCTCCAAGAAGAAAGAGAAGGAGGAAAAGAAGGACTTGGCTCTCAAGGCATCTTCCAAGGAGAAGTGCAAGATTCAATATGTCATTGAGAGTGCAAGTGATGATGATGATGATGATGAAGAAGACAACATTGCTCTTATGGTGAAGAAGACCGCCAAGATGTTGAAGAGGCTAAACAAGAATAGAGTCAAGTTTGACTCAAAGAAGAAGAAATTCTTCACAAGCTCTTCAAGGAAGCCAATCTCCCAAATGAAGTGCTACAATTGCGGCACTCTTGGTCATCTAGCTCATGCGTGCCCCGAAGAGAAGAAAGACAAGTTCAAGAACAACAAGTTCAAGAACTTCAAGAAGAACAAGGGAGGCAATGATGACTCAAGTGATGATGACAAGAAGCAAGACAAGCCATACAAGAAGAAGAACTTCAACTTCCACAAGAAGAAGAAGGATGGCAAGGCTTACATTGTGGGTGATTGGCTCACAGATATTGATGATTCAAGTGACTCCTCCGATGATGAGAGTGAAGAAGAGAAGGTGGCCGCCTTGGTGATTGGTTCTTCTATTCCACCGGCACCTCCTCCTTCATCGTCGGGCTCATCCTCTACACACCTATGCCTTATGGCTAAAGGTGACAAGAAGGTACAAAAAGAGGATGATGGTGATGACCTCTCTAATGATGATAGTGACGATGAAGAAGCACCTTCCTATGATGAACTAATTAAAATTTGCAACAAGTACGCTAGCATCATAAGGAAGTACAAGAGTAAAAATGACAAACTTCTTGAGATCAAAGAAAACTTGCATGATAAGCTTGACATCTTGTCTAGTGCTAATGATGATTTGAAGCTTGAGATTAATTCTCTCACATCTAGCACTAGGGAGCTCAAAGCCTCTCTTAAGCAAGCAAATGAGAAACATGATAAGCTTGAGAGGTCATCCCAAGAGCTCCACACAAGGTATAACTTGCTAAAAGATGACTACAACCAAGTGAAAAGTGATCATGGCACACTAGTGGTAGCAAATGAATTGCTTACTCAAGATCTTACACATGTTGCTACTAACCCGTATGCTAAGTGTGCAAGTGCTACCTCTTATGAAATCGAGCTTCATGGTGTGGCTCTTAAGCAAAGTGCTAAGTGCAAGGGCAAGAGAGTTGTAGAAGCCGACAAGTATGATGATTATATGAAGATGAGGGAAGAGAACTCAAAGCTCAAGGAAGAGCTAATCAACCTCAAGGCAAACAAGCTCTTCACCATCAAGCCGTCTCAAGAAGAAGACAAAGATGCTATCACTTTGATCAAATCTCTTAGAGAAGAAATTGCCAAGCTCAAGAATGACAAGACCAAGCTTACAAGTGGCCTTGAAAAGTTCACCAAGGGCCACAATCTCCAAAGTGAGCTTCTAATGGGCACCGTCATGAAGAATGACAAGACCGGTATTGGGTTCAAGGAAAACCAAGTGATGAAGGCCAAGGTCAAGATTGAAGCCAAGAACTACTACAATAACAAGTACAATGGCTACAATCAAGAGAAGACAAAGCCCAAGCCTAAGAGGTGCTTTGGATGTGGACAAATTGGTCACTTCGAGTTTCAATGCAAGACTCCACTTCCCAAGACCTTGCCCAAGCACACTAGACCATTTGCTCATGATGCTCACTATGTCATCAACAAAGATTCCAAGGGTAGACCACTTGTGGTGTTCCTTGGACCACCAATGAAGAACAAGCCTAGGGTTCTTTGGGTTGCTAAGGAGTTGGTTGACAAGGCAATGGGGCCCCGCACTAAGGGGGTTCCCAAATAACAAGCTTAACTCCAAGCTGCTTGTGTGTAGGTGAACTACAAGACCGGTGGGAGCCATTGGGTAATTGATAGTGGTTGCACTCAACACATGACCGGTGACCCCCGGATGTTCACCACACTTGATGAGGATTGTGCAAATCAAGACAAGATTACTTTTGGGGATAATTCAAAGGGCAAAGTTCAAGGCTTAGGCAAAGTGGCTATCTCCCAAGATCAATCAATTTCCAATGTCTTGCTAGTACAATCATTGAGCTTCAATTTGCTATCGGTTGGTCAACTTTGTGATCTCGGGTTTCAATGTCTCTTCACTCCAAATGAGGTGATTGTGACCAAGATTGAAGATTGATCAATGATATTCAAAGGGTTCCGGCACAACAACCTCTACTTAGTGGACTTCACTTCAAATGAAGCTAACTTGCAAACTTGTCTATTCTCCAAGAATTCTTTGGGTTGGCTATGGCATAGAAGATTAGCACATGTGGGCATGTCAACCTTGAAGAAGCTTGTCAAGAAGGAAATGGTTAGAGGAATCAAGGATGTGGTGTTTGAAAAGGACAAACTTTGTAGTGCATGTCAAGCCGGCAAGCAAGTTGCAAACACTCATCCAACCAAAGCTTTCATGTCAACCTCAAGAGTCCTAGAGTTGCTACACATGGATCTATTTGGCCCTACCACCTATGCTAGTCTTGGAGGAAATCTCTATTGCTTGGTGGTAGTGGATGACTACTCTCGATACACTTGGGTGTTCTTTCTTCAAGACAAGGGAGAGACACAAGGCATCTTCAAGAAGTTTGCTACAAGAGCTCAAAATGAATTTGATGTGAAGATCAAGAAGATTAGAAGTGACAATGGCACCGAATTTGTGAACACAAAGATTGAAGATTATTGTGATGAAGTGGGGATCAAGCATGAGGTATCCGCCACATATACTCCACAACAAAATGATGTTGTAGAGAGGAAGAACTGGACGCTCATAACTCTAGCAAGGTCTATGCTTGATGAGTACAACACTCCGTAGAAGTTTTGGGCGGAGGCAATCAACACCGCTTGCTATGCGGCAAACCGTCTCTTCGTCCAAAGGCTATTAAAGAAGACCCCCTGTGAGCTTGTCAATGGGAAGAAGCCGGATATTTCATTCTTCCGGGTGTTTGGTTGCAAAGTGTACATCTACAAGAAGTGCCAACACTTGGGTAAATTCCAACGGCGATGTGGCATTGGTTTCCTTGTTGGATATTCACTTAAATCCAAGTCATACCATGTATTTAACAAAGCCACTGGCTTAGTTGAAGAAACGTATGACTTGGAGTTTGATGAAACTAATGGCTCCCAAGGAGCGCTTGAGGATATTGATGTAGGTAATGAACCCTTGAGGGAGGCAATGAATAATATGCCAATTGGTGCTATCAACCCGCAAGAGGTGGAAGAAGTTGAAGATGAAGCAAATCAAGATCCTTCTCCACCTCACACACCTCAAGTTGATGAAGAAGATCAAGTGAGGGAAGCTCAAGAAGACACTCACATCCCTCAAGATCAAGCCGAGGCCGAAGCAAGCAATGTTGAAGCACCGCATCCCCCTCCTCAAGAGACAAATAGAAGATCAACACCTATCCTTCAAGCTCACCCCATGATCAAATCATAGGATTCCATCAAAGGGAGTAATGCCTCGCTCTAGACTTGCATCTTATGTTGAACATCACTCGTTTGTTTCCTTTGTTGAGCCTACTAGTGTAGAAGAAGCACTTGCGGATCCGGATTGGGTGAATGCCATGCATGAAGAACTCAACAACTTCACCTGGAACCAAGTGTGGACACTTGAAGAGAAGCCAAAGGACGAAAGAATCATTGGCACCAAGTGGGTGTTTAGGAGCAAGCAATATGATCAAGGCGTGGTTGTGAGGAACAAAGCAATATTGGTGTCAAAGGGGTTCTCTCAAGTAGAAGGACTCGATTTTGGAGAGACCTTTGCTCCGGTTGCAAGACTTGAAGCCATCTGTATCCTTTTGGCGTATGCTTCACATCACAAAATGAAACTCTTTCAAATGGATGTGAAGAGCGCCTTCTTAAATGGTTTCATTAATGAACTTGTCTATGTCTCACAACCTCCCGAGTTTGAAGACCCAAACTTGCCTAATCATGTGTATAGGTTGTCCAAGGCACTCTACAGATTGAAGCAAGCTCCAAGAGCTTGGTATGAGAGGCTAAGGGACTTCCTAATCAAGAAGGGCTTCAAGATCGGGATCGTCGACACAACACTATTCACCAAGAAGCTAAATGGAGAGATCTTTGTTTGCCAAGTATATGTCGATGACATTATATTTGGATCAACAAACCAAGACCATTGCAAGGAGTTTGGTGACTTGATGTCCAAGGAGTTCGAGATGTCAATGATTGGCGAGCTAACCTTCTTTATTGGCTTTCAAGTGAAGCAAATGAGAGAAGGGACCTTCATCTCTCAAGAAAAGTACACTTATGATCTACTTAAGAAGTTCAAGATGGAGGATTGCAAGCCAATCAAGACCCCGATGCCTACTAATGGGCATCTCGATCTCAATGAGGGAGGTAAACCGATTGACCAAACTCTTTATCGTTCTATGATCGGTAGTTTGCTTTACCTCACCGCATCTAGGTCGGATATCATGTTTAGTGTGTGTATGTGTGCTAGGTTTCAAGCAAGTCCTAAGGAATCGCATCTTTGTGCGGTTAAAAGAATCCTTAGGTACATAAGGCACACCCCTAGCATGGGTCTTTGGTATCCCAAAGGAGCTCCCTTCCAACTAATTGGCTATTCCGATTCGGATTATGCCGGGTGTAAGGTTGATAGGAAGAGTACCTCCGGCGGGTGCCACATGCTAGGAAGATCACTTGTTTCTTGGTCCTCAAAGAAGCAAAACAG
This sequence comes from Microstegium vimineum, assembly GCA_022036555.1. Classification (NCBI taxonomy): domain Eukaryota; kingdom Viridiplantae; phylum Streptophyta; class Magnoliopsida; order Poales; family Poaceae; genus Microstegium; species Microstegium vimineum. The sequence goes on from CM039133.1 coordinate 17,599,013, forward strand.
CGTGGCATTGTTAACCGCCGAGGCGGAATACATTGCCATGGGAGCAAGTTGTGCACAAATCTTATACATGACCCGAACACTTCTTGATTATGGCGTTGTTTTAAAAGATGTTCCACTTTTGTGTGATAATGAAAGCGCCGTAAAGCTTGCTAACAACCCGGTTCAACACTCTCGCACCAAGAACATAGATATTCGCCATCACTTTCTTAGAGATCATGTGGCTAGGAAAGACATCACACTAGTTGGAGTTAAGAGCGAAGATCAATTGGCAGATATCTTCACAAAACCACTTGATGAAACAATCTTTTGTAGGTTGAGAAGCGAGTTGAATGTGCTTGATCACTCTAACTTCACTAAAAGATGAGCTTGTGTGAACCATGCATTCATATGTAATATAACATGTTTAATTTGGTAATGCACATAGGCTTGGCTAACGCGGTTGAGATAACCGCCCTCAAAGCGTGTGACAAAGCTTAACTGCGGTTTAAACTTGCAAGCAACCTAGATTCAAAATTCCGTTTTGCATTGCATATGCATGTGTGTTGCTTCGTCGTTTCTTTTCGGTTAAGTTTTTGGTCATCCTCTAGGTTCGTCACTTAGGGGGAGCAATTCAACGCTCTAGCTTTAGCTAATACCCCTCTTGTGCCCCTATGGTGACCCTTGGAGCTTTATTGAACTATTTTTCTATTAAAACTAATCCTAGCCTATGGCAAACTATTTCTAAATTCAGGGTTTGAGAGATGGTTCTTATGCCAAGTCTAACAAGTGCTCCTCTTTGCTCTTTTGTGTTGGTACTTGGCTAAGAGAAAAGATTGGAGAGAAAAACAGGAAAATTCAGAGCAAATTCAAGCACCGGACCACCCTCCGGACCACTCTGCATGGTCCGACACTCAGTGGTCCGACGCCCTATCCCTCTGCATAAAATTTCTCCAGTCACAGAAACCGTCGGACCACCTGTCCGACGCTCCTCCGGACCATAGGCAAGTGGTCTGGTGCCTCAGTCAGCGCCCAACAGTTCAGTCAAAGCACCGTCGGACCAGTCCAGTGAATAGTCCGACGCATTGGTCCGGTGGTCGGGTGCTCTCTGCATAAATTTTTTCTTCTCTGGTTTCCGTCGGACCCCTCCGTCGGACCAGCCTCCGGACCAAGCAGAGTCGTCCGACGCTCGGAATTTTTGTGATATCTCCCCGCGGGCCGATCTATTTTTGGCAGTTGTTCTTTCCGCCGCCGCCCTCGCCCTCGCCGATCACACCGTCGGTGATCCTCTCTGCGCAGCGCCGCCGGCCAGCACCCTCCGGAGCGCCGCCGCCTCCACCTCTCCGCCCTGCGACTCCCCTGCCACAGCAGCGCCGCCACCGCTCACCGGCCTCGCCGCCGAGGCCCCCCTCCCTCGCCGGCGATCAGCTCCACCACCCTCTCCCTGCCTGTGCCAAGCTAGGGATTCACCCTCTCCTCCATTGGCATTGCTTGCTAAGTCACGAAGGTTGCCCCCCTAGGGTTTCCTCAACCTAGGGTTTGGAGGATTTTTCATCTACGACCGTCATCGATCGCGCTTCATTGTTCTTCTAGGGTATGCTCTTGATCATAGTGTTTAGCGTTTTGTCTAGCTATCGATCAACTCATGCCTTAGTTCATTCGATTCCATATTCACTCTAATTCTCTAAATCATCGTGTCAATTGTAATCCTCAGTTGGAAAATCTCTTTTGGAATGTGGTTTGGAACTTGAATTGCTCTGATTAGATATGCTCGCTTACCTCGGGTATCATGACAGATTTCATTCTATTTCTTATCTAGATGCTTGCTTCCATACGGATTCTTATCTCTAGATTTTATATATGCTTATATATATCCTGTCTATTCTATCTAGCAGCAGTCAGTGGCAACTTAAACTCGGGGCAAAGCTTGCGAGTAAGGACTGAGGCAAAGCCTCAGAAGGTTCAGTCCAGTGGCTTGTAGGCCTCTCTGTCAGTTATTGCCTGATTGATCAGTGGGCAGTGGTTCTTGTAGTTGGCAGTGATTCTTGTGTCTGTCAATGGTTTCTATCAGTGGGCAGTGCTTCTTTTGATTGATCAGTGATGGCTCGTGGCTCTCGTGCTCATGTCAGTGGTTCTGGTGATGACACTCCTCCTCCTCCACGTCCTTCAAGGGACAAGGGCAAGAAGCCAGTTGTTGAGAAGCCCAATAAGAAGAAGCGAAAGCTTACAAAGGCTGAGAAAGCAGAGGCAGTGGCAGATGCAGCAGACCGTGCAAAGCGAGATGGTCGCCGAGGTTCAGTCAGACTTGGCACCCCTCCGCGGGATTTACCGTCTACTCCTCCTACTCAGTCACAGATCGAGGAAGCTCCAGAGGAGCAAGAGCTTGTCACAGAAGCTCTTGGTACACTGTTGGCACCTCTTTCCTGGGGATGAGTTACTCATTCTCAGGCAGCTCAGTCAACTCAGAGTGCCTCAGCAGCTCCTACGGCAGCCTCAGCATCCGCTCACCTTGATTTGAGGAATCTCACAGCAAAGCAGGTGAAGAAGCTTCGTTTTGTGGCTCTTGAAAAGTGGTGTCCTGATCAGCGTGACCCTAGAGCCTCACCAGGATGGCACACACCTCTCATGGAGGATTTCTATAGAGCAGCTCAGCTTACCAGCATGCAGATCAGACCTCGCCGAGTTTGCTCCTTGGAGAGCATTGTTGAGTTGGCTGGAGAGGAGATTCGACCCTTTATCACATATCTTCCGGGACTCGCTGATCTACTTGGTCGTTCTGGAAACTATATTGAGAGATGGGTCCGAGAGTTCTATGCCTCAGTGTGGGTTGATCCGGAGCATCACTTCCTTCAGTATACCTTCAGAGGAGAGCGATACAGGCTCTATATGACTCGGCTCAGAGAGATCCTTCACCTCACTCAGACAGCTGGAGAGCTCGACCTTCACTATGACTGCTACAGAGGAGTCTCTATGCCTCGCCGAGCTCGAGGTGGTCGTACGTTGACAGTTCAGGAGGTTGCTCCTCTCTTCAAGCCACCTTTTTCAGAGGGTTAACGTCGTACCCCGGCAGAGCTCCATCCTACCGTTCACCGTTTGAACGAGGTTCTCCGGCGTACTTTGCTGCCTCGCACTGGTTACAAGGAGGGATTGACTAATATGCAGCAGCTACTTCTTCAGGCCCTCGTCTCTCAGACACCGTTCGATATAGCTGACTTTCTTGTGTCAGAGATTGAGGATGTGATCGCTGATGGTATGAGGGCACGACGTCATTTTCCATATGCTCACTGGATTTCTTCTATCATAGCTATTGAGCTTGAGGGAGCCAACCACGGACTCCATGACTTACTAGATCAGTCACCGACTTCCTTCCCAGCCTACAAAGTTCTTGGTTCTTTTGACAGCTGGTTCAGGAACCGGGTGCTACGTCTCATCAGGGAGAGGACTGCTCCAGCCGACAGAGATGATGTTGATACTCAGGATGAGTCGATCCGAGGAGTTGAGCAGTAGGAGCTTCATGACTTGGATACAAGGGTTGATGTTACTCCTGAGGATACCTCTTCTGACAGCTCAGACGCCGACTTCTAGCTAGTTCCTCATATGCCCCCATGGGCTCACGACACTGAGGCTGGCGGCTCTGGCTACGCTACAGAGACTATGATGCTGAAGATACTTGATTGTCTCAATGAGCAGCAGAGCTCCTTAGTCACTGCAGTTACTCAGGTCCAGCAGAGACAGGATGAGATGCAAAGGCAGTCTGAGGAGCGCCACTTTGAGATGCAGCGACAGATGCTTGCCATGCAGTTGGAGTCACAGCGCTTACAGCTACAGTCTCAGCAGCTTCAGCAACAGAATATGGCCTTTATGGCTCACATGATGAAGTGGACGGGTGCACCTCCTCTTAGTTCCCAGCTGCACCTCAGATCAAGATGATGAGTACATCACAGCCCTCTCAGTCAGTTGGTCAGCTAGCAGGACCACAAAACTCAGTTGGCCCCTCAGTGGCCTCTTCAAGTTCAGCCAGACAGACCGTCACTCCCACCCTAGCCGTCCAGTCCAGTGGACTTTAGGGTGCCGGAATGACCACCCCGTTCCAGTCCCCAGCGACTCAGGTCACACAGTGGTTGGACACCTTCGGCCCGACGCAGCAGTTCACCCCTCTCACTACTGGTTTCACACCGCTCTCTATTACGATGGGTGCTACTGCCAGGGTTCTCTCCGCGTCATTCAGTGACATCACAGGGTAGCCGCCCCCACTGGTCAGCAGATAGCAGCAGAAGTTGACGCAGAAATGGTTGCACCGACAGCTGGTCAGCACCGTTCCTCAGTTGCTTCCTCAGAGGCTACACACGACAGCCGGGCTCCAGCCATATCCACTCCACCCACAGCTGCAGTTGCTACCGATGCCACTGTGGTTACTACGACTCCAGTACAGCCTCTGTAGTCTCCGGTCCTTCAGACTCTAGTCGAGTCTATGCATGAGGCACAACCGGATACCGCAGCTCCCGAGGCTCCAGCAGCGACAGTGGCACCGGATTCTGCTCCTACTCCTACCCCAGCTACCGCTCTAGAGTCCTTGACAGCAGAGATAGCAGGCATGTCAGCTTCTGACCCCAGACCGCTTGAATTCCAGCGTCAGACACTCAGGGGGAGGACTCAGATGATGAGACCTACTTGGCAGCGTTCAGGGTGCTCGACCGCTCCACGACTGCTTCCACTCCGCCTCCAGACGCTTAGTTTTGGTGCTTCGACACCAAAGGGGGAGAGGGAGAGTCGAGTAGATGGGCTAGCTTCAGGGGGAGCTAGTAGGATTCGTTCTTTTGATGTGTATTAACTCTATCGCATCATGCATCACGTTTACCGTCTTTTATGCATTGTATGATATGTGTGATGGTTGAGACTTGATGGTTGTGTGACATGTGTGGACCTTTACCTATATATATCATGTCACTTGGTTATGCTATATTGCTTCCGCGCTAATCTCTGATCTTTTGGCTATAGCATATCCTTTATGAAATCAAGTACTATGCTCAATTCATATCTATTGTGCTTGTCATGGCTTGAATGGTTAGGCATGCTTTTGTCTTTCTTATCACTAACCCATGCCTATCTCATGTCAAGTCATGCTCTCTCTTATCAAAATTCACTCATTAATTCTCTACTCGAGCTTGTATTGTCGTCAATCACCTAAAAGGGGGAGATTGAAGAATCATGGACCCTTGTGTTTAGGCGATTAATGACAATGCTAGGTCACTATGACTAACGTGTGTTTTGCAGAAGCAAAGTCATTTGTGTTAGGTCGTTAGTGATACAATTTGAATGGGCTTAATGGATATTCATGCCCCCAAGATGGAAATCGTTTCGGTTGCAAAGGATGATGATACAAGTTGAAGACTAGGCTAGTTCTTAGTGCCATAAGGTTGAGAAGGGAACTAAGTATAGCTAGGGCTTTGTTTTTCCTTTGACCGTACTATAAAGGGGGGTATGAGATTAGTAGCTTGACCTAGGAGAGTCTAGGAGAGTGGGTATATGCACACTTGTCACAACTAGTCCTAGAGACCTTGCTTTCAGCCCTCGGTTAACCCTAGAAATGGTCGGAGCAAAATCCCTTGAGCGAACTCAGCGAAAACAATTGATATAGGGGGAGAAGAGGCTCCGGACCAGTCTGCCAAGTAGGCGTCGGACCAAGGAGAGTGGTCCGACGGTCCCTGTCTTAGGCAAAAGTCCAGCTCAAGAAGCTCCGGACCACCTATCTGGAGAGCGTAGAACCATAGGAGAGTGGTCCGATGGCTCATGTCAGAGAGAGAGAGCCTGAAAGAAGGCTCTAGACTAGTCCGACGGTGAGTCCGACGGCTTCTGTGATCGGTTGTGGGCCATTCACCGAGCCAGAGTGGCGAAGAATCAGCCCATAGAGAGCACTCTACCCTTGCGCGGGTAGAGGGGGAGCGATACCTTGCGAGGTGCTCCAACGAGGACTAGGGGGGTGTCGACACCTCGATACCTCGGGAAAACATCGCTGCGTCACTGAGAATCTCTTTCCCTAGCTCTTTACTTTATTGCATTTATTTTGAGCTGTGTTCTTATCTTTCCTACTAGAATTGCTTAGGTTGTTCTTAAATTCCATGAACTGCTACCGCTTTCTAGCTAGGACACACGAACTATAGGCACTAGGGGGTGATTGGCATTAGATAGGTTTTCATATTTGCTTTAGAAATTTAAAACAAGCCCAATTCACCCCCCCTCTTGGGCATCTTGATCCTTTCAATGCCATGTCAAAAGGAATTAAAAAACTATGAAGAATTAGACCTTGAGTGTATAAACATGAATGTAGATCTCCTCAAAACTAGCATAATCTATGTTGGAAGATTTTCAACTTCTATTAAAATTTTTGGAGTAATTACAAAGGGGGTAATTGAATTTTAAACCCTTATTCAAATTCAAAAGGGAATTCAAAAACTATAAAGAATTAGACCTTGAGTGTATAAGCAATAATGTAGATCTCCTCAAAACTAGCAAAAGCTATGTTGGAAGGTTTTCATCTTCTATTCAAATTTTTGGAGTAATTACAAAGGGGGTAATTGAATTTTAAACCCTTATTCAAATTCAAAATGGAATTCAAAAACTATAAAGAATTTGAATATGGTTCTTCAACAAAAGTTGTAGAGAATTAAAAACTATGCAACTTATATGTTTGGAGTTTTTCAAGTTCTAGTAAAAAATCAGGAGTAATTCGAAATCTAAAGCAAAAGACAGATTTAAAAAAATACACACATCACTGCCGGTTATAGAGGAACCGACAGTGATGTTCCTCTATCACTGCCGGTTTACAGAAACCAACACTGATGTTACTTCATCACTACTGGTTCTATATACAAACCGGCAGTGATAGGGGACATCAGTGTTGGTTTGTATATAGAACTGGCAGTGATGAGGCCAACTATATAAGGAATGGGCGCGGTCTGAAATTTTTAGACTCGCGCCCATTCCACACTTAGCCGCCCGAGCTCACCACTGTCCGAGCTCCAGCCCGACGCAGCCGCTCGACGCCGCAGCAGGAGCTCCCCGGCGATGCTCGAGCTCGCCACCGCTCTAGCCCGACGTCGCTGCCGCCCGACACGCCGCCGCCGCTGACTCCCGACGCGCCGACGCTGAAGCTCGGCCAGTGGACGTCGCCGTCGCCGCAGGAGCTCGATGCCGCCACTGCTCGACTCCTGACGCCGCCGCTGCTCCAAGCCCCCGCAGGAGCACTATAGCTCCACACCACAGGAGCACATGCCACAGGAGCGCGAAATTCGGTCGTAACCACACCGCGGTGAGCTCTATGGCTATGCACTATAGGTGTTCGATGAAATGTCTACATGGATCTGAGTGCTTTTGCTTGCTTGCTTGGCATGGAGATAGATGAGGAGAGGAAGGAGGAAGGAAGGCATGGAGATTAGAGTGATACATAGATAGATTAGAGAGATTAGAGATATATAGAGAGAGAGATTAGAGAGATAGTACTTATAGATAGGTAGAGAAATATAGGGAGATAGATAGATAGATTAGAGAGATATAACATGACTTATATATAGGGAGATATAACATGACTTATATATAGAGAGATATAACATGACTTATATATAGATAGATTGATAGCTAGATGGTTCATCCTTGTATATATGCATGATGAGCAATATACTTTGAGCAAAATTTGCGAGATATAGAGATAGAGAGATAGGTAGTGTCTTTCATCCTTATATGTCATCCTTGTATCCTTGTATATATATTTCATGATTCAAGTTTTGTATATATATATTTCATGATAGAGATTCATATTGATATATATGTCATCTCTTTAAATAATGAAATGCCCGAGTCTATCTACCTATGAGTTAATACCAATAATCGAAATTCATGTCCAGAAACATGACAATTAAGCGCCGATTCACCACCCGTCGCCCTACGACCGAAGCCGATGACCAAGGAACTAGTGGTGGCGGTGCTGAACGTGACCAAGGAGCCGATGACAACCAGCAAGGGGATCAAAGACCTTGGAGCCCTAGCTATATGCTAAACCTAGAAGAGGGCCAAGTAGACGAGGTAATAACTTAGGTCATACCTAAAAACACGGTAGATATAGCCAGAAAAGTTTGATCGGGACTTATTTATAAATTTTGAAGCAGGTTCCGCCGGAAGGTCCAAGTACTGGTGAGAGTTCCAGAAGGACTAAGCGTGGTGCAACAAAGCGCCCTCAGACAACTAGACACTGTCACATCTCTCAGTTGGATCAACTAGGGAGCCGGTGGAGCCACTTAAAGCATTGGGCCCATACAAGAGTACCATCGGGGCACTTGTAAGGGACTTCATCCCGATCAAATACAGGAACTGGAATGGAAGTGAGCAAGACCCGTGGAGGGTTCCAGAAGTTGAGAAGGAACTAGTTTGGAACAAGCTCAGAGGGTATTTCACTTTCCCTAATGATTATGATGAAGAGACAGTTAAGAAGAGGGCCAAGGAAATCATGGGTCACTCATTCAAGAATTTCAAGGGAAAGTTGCACAAGCTAATCAAGGAGGAAAAAGAACCAGATTTTGCGAGAGGTGAACTCAGCAAGAAGAGGGACTTCTGGGAGGAGTTCAAGGCTTACAAGCTATCCGAAGAGGCCAAGGCATCAAGCGAAAGAAACAAAGCAAACTCGCTTAGGTCAAATAATCCTCACCGCCTAGGATCGCGTGGGTACGTAAGGAAGATTCCGGATTGGGATGCCCAAGTCGAAGCACTAGAGCGGAGCGGCGTTACGCCTCAGACAAGCGATTGGCAACCCAGATCAGTGAACTACCTACTTGCAGGGGGGGCATGATACAATCCTGACGGGAGCCTTTCCGCCAGCGCAGAACCCGTCACCGATCTCCTCCAGAAGATTTCCACGATCACTGAGGAAGTGCATAGAGGGGCCTGCAGGTCAGATAGAGAAAATGACATGCTCACGCAAGCACTTGGAACCAAGGAGCACCCCGGTCGCACTAGAGGAGCCGGGGTAATTCCTTGGGAGAAAGCATTTGACGGTGAATTCGCTTCCTATAGGAGCCGGGTCAGGGCTCGAACGCAAAGAGAAGAAGAGTTCCAAAGGATGCGAGAGGAGCTAGAACATAGCATGGAAGCACGGATAGCTGCTCAAGTGGCGAGCGCTATGCAATCCATGTGTTCGAGTCAAGGGTCGCATGCAACCCCAGCTTTGAATAGCCCAGTGCCCGGCAAGGGCCGCAGTAGCTGTGGCTCAACCCCTATGCCTGACGACGAAGAGGTCAATGCTCCTCATCCGGTGGACGACATCACAGAACCTGTGAATGTCAGGTTGTACATCCGTCAGCAGTGGACCAAAGACAAGGTGGCGGTCGGGCAAGCATTTCCTAGAGGAGAGAACATCATTCATGGCAGGCCAATGCCACTCCGGTATGCCAGGGTCAACATTGATAAGATCTTGGACAAGAAGTACAATAAGATACATATTGATTTCCCAGTGGAGGAAGAAAGGTCGCGTCTAGTTCACAACTTGGGCACTCATGTCGCCTGGCGCAAACGCTTCATCAAGCTAGACAAGTAGTCATCTTCGGTTGATGAGGATGACAGTGAATCATCTCGGTCGCCTCCGCCAAGAGGTTTCTCTCCTCGTCAAGATCCACTGACACCTCCTCCTTCTCCACCGCCAAAGGAGAAGACTCCTCCTCCTCCTCCACCACCTCCTCCACCGCCAAAGGAGAAGACTCGTCCTCCTCCTCCTCCACCATCTTCAAAGTCCTCAGGACTGGGATCTCGATGGCCTAGCTCTAGATCAGGTTCGACTTCGCAACACAGGAGTTTATCAGCTTCGGTTGGTAAAGATCCCAAGATGACTAGTAAAAGGCAGAAGCGAGCGCTGACTGAGGACAAAATTCTACGAGCTCAGATTGCAGAAAAGGTCGCCAAACTTTCCTTGTATGCACGATTGGCTTATATACCTGAGAAACAGAGCGAATTTGAAAGGCAAAGCAAAAATCCGGGTAATCAAGAAAGATTTAGAGAAATACAGACCTTTCGGGAGCTAGAGATACAAACCTTGGCCGCGGACCTGAACATAAGCATGAAGGATGCCAAGAATCTCTATTTTGGAAAAACCGAATTTGAAAACGCCAAAGTGGTATACAAGTTTGAACTAGGCAAGCCTATGGTCGCCAACGAAGAAGAGTATAGAAAATTGTCAACAAACATGCGACAGTTGCATGATTATTACATGATAGACAGTAATAGCAGCGAAGACAAGATAGCAACTTTTGAAGTATGCATCCCTTCCTGTTTACATTTTAATCATCTTGAAGAAGTTGTTCATACTATTCATTATGAAGACCTCTTTCAACTCTTTCAACGATGCTCGCTGGATGTGCAAATTATGATGTTATGGACTCTGTAAGTACCATACCCTAACAACGTTATAATAAACTACGTGATCTGCATTTGAATATATCCATGCATGTTTATTTTGTAGGTCTGTAGAAAAATTTTTCCTCCAAAAACGAAATAGCAATTTTGACTTCTTGGACCCCATCTTGGTAAATGAGACAACATGCAAAGCCGGTCTCAAAGATCTGTATGTCTCAGGAAGTTTGAAGATAGAGTTTGAAAAAATGTTCTCAGTCGGCAAAACAAACACACTGCTAACCTATAATTGCGAGTATGTGTTCTCGACCCTTACTTAAGTGTTTTTTATCTTGATATATCATTCAATAACATGAGCTTTGTGATTGCAGCAACCATTACGTCCTCGTAGATATAAGTCTTAAAAATTCAACTATCGAGGTGTGGGACTCAAAAAAGAAGCCACTTAAACTTATCGAACCCCTAGTTAAAATGCTAAATATGTAAGTGAACCCAATATCACCACACTTTTCAATCACAGATGATATGGTAATTAATGTCCTCATCCTTCACACTTCATTTACATTGTCACATAGGATGAAGGCATTACCTGATTGGAGAAATGTGGAGCCTAAGATGCAAAATAAATCGAGAGCCCCATTCAGCGTGGAGTATATGAAGAAGGTCAAGACCCTAGATCAACCAATGGGGAACAACGAATGCGGGTTCTATGTGATGTGGGCAATGCTTTGCTACTTTGGCGCAAAACTAGGATTATGAGTATATGAAGAAGGTCAAGACCCTAGATCAACCAATGGGGAACAACGAATGCGGGTTCTATGTGATGTGGGCAATGCTTTGCTACTTTGGCGCAAAACTAGGATTAGGAGATGGCATGGTACGTACGCGTCTCATTTTAATTCTATTGTTTTGTCTTACGTATGTGCATCTCAATATCATCTTGTATCAATTTACAACGCAAAGATCAGGGCCACAACAGGTTGCTAGATTTTGAGTGTCGGTGTTATGCCCCGGGGTCAAGACCACCAACTAGTAAATTTGTATATTGCGTGCTCCCTCTCCTAGATGTGATGCAAGAAGGACACAAGATTTATCCTGGTTCGGGCAAGGAAGGCCCTACGTCCAGCGGGGGAGGATGACTTGTATTATCTCGCACCCAAAGTGCTCGTACAGGGGGGGGGTACAAGCTGGTTTACATGGAGTTGCTCGGAGCGAGCTGATGCCTAAGGCTAGCACGGCTACCCTAGGCGGTCGGTTTGTTGCTCGAGGGGTCGATCAAGCAACGGAGTGTGTGGAGTGTGGGGATCAGAGTCGCCCGGCAAGTAGTGAACGAGTAGAGCCTCGTAGAGCCGGTCCCCTTCTTCTATCTCGGTGTCCCCTTTTATAGACCAAGTGGAGGCCCGAGGGTACAGGGTCCTAAACTGTTGCGGCATGGGCGGTGTGTCCGTGGCATAGTGCTGGCGAAGGGACGTCGAGCACTGTGGCGGCATGGCCTTCCCGTCCTTCCGGCGCTCCGGGGCGTGGTGACAGTAGAAGTCATCGCGGTGCATCGCGGCACAGCGGGGTCATCCTTCCGCGGGCTGTTACGAGTCCCACAGTTGAAGCGGGATGGGGTGGATGGGACGGGCCCCATACCGGAGTGGCTGGAGGCAGGGGTCGAGCCCCCCGGTCGAGGGGTGAGGTCGAGACTGGGGTAGCCTTGTCGTATTCCCGAAGGCATCGTCGAGGGCTGTACTGTTCTCGTCTCGAGGGGTGCTTCTGGAGTCCGTACTCGCGGCGTGGTTACAGTGGTAGCACAGTTGACAGGAGTCAGAGACATGGTGGTGAGTTGATGGATTCGACTGTGGTCGTGGGCGCCCATGGCGTTAGGCGGGTTCACTTTAACCCATGTCGGGAGCAGTTGGACTTCTCGAGCTTCCCGTCAGGGGGTCGTTCGTTCGACCCCTTTCCGTCAGTTGGAGTAGAGGCGGACTCGGGGAGATCGAGGTAGGGGTCGAGGGGTCGTTCGTTCGACCCTCGGTCCGTCATTCGGGATCGAGGCAGAGGCGGAGGGGTCGTTCGTTCGACCCCCGGCCCGTCATCCGGTGTCGAGGTAGAGGCCAAGGGGTCGTTCGTTCGACCCCTCGTCCATCATTCGGCGTCGAGGTGGAGGCGGAGGGGTCGTTCGTTTGACCCCTGGTCCGTCTCTTTCCCGAAGCAGGCCGGCCCACGACGGGTCGCTATGGCCGGTGCAGGGGGCCTTTGTGCGATGGGCCCTTCTTTGCTGACTTGAGCGGTTGGTTGATTCCTGTCTTTAAAAACGGTTGCTATGTTTAGCGTTAAATTATCGAAGGGTTTAGGGTACCCCTTACCTTTGTACCCGACAGTAGCCCCCGAGGCCCCAGAGGAGAGATTAAGAACTCCTCTGGAGGCTATGATATGTGTTTTCTCGAGGGGGGGGGGGTAAGGATTGCCCGGAGCTTCTGCCCTTGGCCTGCAGGGTTAGTAAGAGGTTCGATTCTCCGTGGGGTGTGTGCGAGCGCAACCCGCGGGGGTAGCCCCCGAGGCCCCAGAGGAGTGATTAAGAACTCCTCTGGGGCCTATGATATGTTGTATCGGGGGATTTAAGGTTACCTGGAGACGTGGCGCCCTACCGAGGGGTCGATTTCGTTTGCCAGGTTATGGGCGTTCCTTTCCCTGAAAAGAGGGGTGCTCGAGGGCGGCTGTTGAACCCTACCGAGGGCCAGCCTTCGCTCCCTCGAGCGTAACTGGAGTCACAGCGCCCCCACTGAGAGGTCAACTGTGTCTGCCAGGTCATGAATGTTTTCGACCCTCTTTCGTCGAGGGGTGCCGTGCGTAGTCGGGCCCTCGAGCCCTCGCATGGCTAGGCCTTCACTACCTCATAGCGTCATTCCCACGGATCCTTGCGTTCGGATTGTGGGGTGAAGAGCATCGTGATATCCTCGTTAGGACGAGCCTCGAAGTCCTCTGTGAGCTGGTGTCGGGCATGAGTCCATTAAAAAATGTGCCCAGTACGGGTAAAAATCCGAGTGAGAACTCGTGCCCCATTCGATAGGGGTCGATTAGCAGCCCAGAGGCGTTCTCATTAAGTAAGACCATATGACTTACTAAGCAAGACCGTATGGCTTACCAAGGTGCCAACTCCGTTCGATGGGAGTTGGTGGCTCGATGCCTCCCAGCGTAGGGATCCTTAGGTATTCCTTGGTTATGCCTCGGATATGTCCCAGGGGACCTCGAGAGTTCGTTCTCGAGCTAGGGGCATGCGCCTGGCCCCCCGGGTCATCCCTGACTCGCATACTCGAGGGCGGCTGTCAAACCCCGTTCGTGGGGCCAGCCTCCGCTCCCTCAAGATTTTAGGGGTGGACCGGAGTCTGTTAACCATGGGTCCTTCCTGACCTCAGGTACTCGAGGGCGGCTGTCGAACCCTATGTAAGGGCTAGCCTTCGCTCCCTCAAGATTTGACGGATGGTTCGTCATCCGACGCTAGCCTCCGAAGATGGAGTCTTTCCTTGTGGGATATGGAGGGGAAAAGCGGGAAATTGTATTGAACTTGGGGACATACTTGTGCCTTCGTTGGATCTGCCCGTTGGGCTCGAGTCCTCGAGGGAGGCTATCGAACCCTGTGAAAGGGCCAACCTTTATCCCTTCGAGACTTGGGAGTAGACCTGAGTCGATAACCCGAGGTCCCCTCAGACCTCGTGTACTCGAGGGGGGCTATCGAGCCCGTTCGTGGGCCGGCCTTTGTCCCCTCGAGATTTTGGGGGTGGACCGAAGTCCATAACTCGAGGTCATTTCTGCCCTCGGGTACTCGAGGGTGGCTGCCGAACCCTCTTTCGAGGGCCAGCCCTCGCTGCCTCAAGATTCCTTACCTCCGAAGATAACGCTTCCTACCGTGCGCCTTTTTAGGGGATATCTGTTCGGCCACAACAGTTGCAGGCGCAGGGCGGAGTGCGGTGCGGAGCCCGATGATGGGACAGAACGCCTTACCCTAGAGGAATACGAGGAGGAGGTATGTAGGCGCATTAAATGCGGAGATTCACTTGCCTGTTTATCAGATACGCCCGTTGGCCTCCCAGTTATAAATACCGGAGGTGAGGAGTCCGCCACTCCTTTCTCGCATTCGCCTTCCCTGCCCCCTTCTTCCCGCTGCTGCCTTAGACGCCCTTTGAGCCGGACTTTTGCGCACGCGAGAGAAAAGAGAGGGGAGATTGGGAATGTACCTTCCGTCCCCAAGCCCGAGCGCGTCAGCCTCCTTGTTCCCATGGCCAAGTACAGCCTGCTCGGACCCGATGCCTGGCTCTCATCCTCGGTGACCGCTGCGCGCCTGGGTGACTTGGTGGAGAGCGGCCTCCTCCAGCCCGTTACCTCCGTCGACCGGCCGGAGTGGGTGGTACCGCCGCCGGAGCACGCCAAGCCCAATCCGCCGGAGGGCTACGTGGTGAGCTTCGAGGTCTTCCATCGAGCGGGGCTAGGCGCTCCACCCAGCCGTCTTCTGCGCGGGATCCTCCACCACTACGACGTGGAGCTTCAGCACCTCACCCCCAACAGCATCTATCACACGACGATCTTCGCCGCCGTGTGCGAAGGCTACCTTGGGATCGAGCCGCACTGGGAGTTGTGGATACATCTGTTCGAGGCGAGCATCTTCCACGCGTCGGTCGGCCGTGGAACCCGCAAGACGGTCAAGGCCGGGTGCTGCATCATCGCACTCAAGCGGTCGGACAGCTGGATCCCGGCGAAGCTTTCGTCGAGCCACTCCGGATGGTATTCCGGGTGGGTTTACATGAGGAACGACGACGACCTGCTCCCCGCCTACACTGGGAGGACGATCGACTCGAAGCCTGACCACTGGAGGTACGACGTCGTGAAGAGGAAGCAGGATCGCCTCACCCACCTGCTGGACGCGGTCGAGCGTCTGAAGGAGGGACTCACGGCGGCGATCGTCGCGTCGGCTTTCTATCAGCGATGGGTCGTCCCGCTGATGGCTCGTCCTCTACGCCTCGACGAGATGTGCCCGGGGGTCGACCTCTCGGGGTGTCGCCTACTGGGGGACGAGCTACCTCCCGAGAGGGTGGCCCGTCGCGTACGTGTCTTCTTCGCGGGCGGGTTCGAGGTGACGAGCGTCGCTAGCGTCCCTATGAGGCCGGACCAGGGATACGTCCAGCTGGTAAGGCTCCCTTCCTCTGCTAGTGTTCTCATTTTTGCCTTGGTCACCTTCTCTTCTTGCGTTCTAATTGCCTTGTGTTCCTTAGGGGAACGTTTCCTTCCGGAAGTCGCTGCCGCCAGTAAAGGAGGAGCAGGGCGACTCCCAGGTGAGGCGCCTCCAAGATGAGAAGGACAAGAAGGCCAAGGACAAGGCCAAGAAGGACAAGGGCAAGAGGGCCCGAGAGAAGCAGGAGCGGGAGCAGCGCCGGGCCCGGCAGAGGCGGGCTGGCCTTCCCGAGGAGGAATCGCCCTCGGAAGAGGACGACGAGGAAGAGGAGGAGGGCAGTGACAGTGAGGTCGAGGAGGAGTGGAGCGAGGAGGAACAAACGGCGCCTGAACAGTAGAGGGCGGCCGTCAGAACCGGAGGGGGAGAGGGGTCGACGTCGAGGTCGGCCCCTACTGGTGAGGTCGAGCCGCGGGGTGAGCGCCCCGTGGCTCCTCAAGATGAAGTGCCGCAGCAGACGCATGGGCGGTCGTCGCGATCCCCGTCGGAGGGTCGATTGGGCACGCCCTCGGCGCCTACCCGGTCGAGCGCGCGGGCGCCGGGCCCGTCGGCGCAGGAGGAAACCAGCAGGGGGGCGACGGGAGCGTCGTCGACCCCTTCCTAGGAGACAGCACCGAGGATGGCCTCGACCCCCGCCGGGGACCGCTGGAGGAGCGGCTCCCGGCGCGTTCCGTTCAAGCCCTCGAGCGTTCCAAAGTTCGTCAGCCGGAACCCCGTGGCTCCGAAGGCGTAAGTTGCTTCTCTGCTGATCGAGGGTGTTTAATATATTTTTCTTTTTATCGCTCACGACTCGTGCTTACCTTTGTGCATGGGTCTCTTTTTTAGGTCGAAGCGCTCGGTAGAGAACGCGTCCCTCGCCCCTGCTAAGAAGCTGAGGACGGGGGCTGCAGTCGAGGCGGCCGTCGAGGCCGGTCCCGCTCCCCCGTCCCCTTCGACACTCACCCCCGAGGCGGTGTGGGCGGCCAGGGCCCGTGAGGCGATGGAGCGAGGGGCAGCGCAGGTTGCCTCGGCGTTGGCCCAAGTGGGAGAGGAGGGAGGCCTGCCCGCCCCACCGGCGAGGTCCGCCGAAGTGGCGGGTGAAGCCGTGCCCACGCATCTGTCGGAGGGAGGCGCACCCAGCGCCTCGGAAGGCGCGGGGCCCGTGTCGACGGCGGTCGCGACCGAGGGGGTCGAGCCCCAAGCCGCCGCCGAGATGGAGGTGGTGGGCGTGGCTTCCGCGGACGAGGAGGAGACCCCGGCTCGCCCGACGCCGGGGCGGTGGCCCGAGAGCCTTGCTTTGTTGGAGGCGCGTCTGCGGCTCGAGCGCGAGGGCACGGCCGCTGCCGTGTCTGAGGGCCCATCGCCGACGCCGGAGGTCGAGGAGGGGGGTCGGGCCGAGCAGCCCAAGGCGACACCCACGGCGGAGAAGGCGGGGATGTTGATGACGTCCACTGCCGAAGAGGTGGCCGAGATGGTGGCCGAGCTGGTGGGCTCGGCCGAGACGACCGCTGTCTCAGCCCCTCGGGCGGAACCAGAGGTGGCTCGGCCTCGCCTCGAGGTCGGGGGGTCGTCGTCTCAAGGTAATTCGTGTTCTGACTTGGTCAACCCGTAGCGGATTTGTGGTGCCAGGTTCTAATTGCTTCGTGTCTTTCACCGTGCAGGGTTGTTCTCCCGGCTGGGACTTCCCCTGCCCAGGGGTGATGGCTCGGCGGGGCCGTCGACGTCCTCGTATGGTGGCCCTGAGGCCGGGAGAGCCCAACTCGTGGGGGCTTCCCCCTTCTTTGCTTGGGTGGAGAAGGTAGAACGCCACGGGGGTAGCGCTGTAGTGCGCCAGGGCGTCATGCGGGAGGTCCAAGAGAGGATCGACCGCCGCAGCGTGTTCTGGGGGCAGGAGACCCTCGAGCTGGCCGATCCTCAAGACCCCGAGCGGCTCTTCCTCACGCTCGACGACCAGGCCGAGCTCAGGACGTGGGAGCACCTGGAGGAGTTCCGGGCCTAGTTCGAGCACTCGGTGCGCCTTGCCGCGAAGGTTGCTGCGGTGGACATGTGTCGGGGGATGGAGGTGGGTTTTGTTCTCCCTTCGATTTTGCTTGGATTGCCTAATTGTTCTTTTCTGATGATCTTCCTTTTCATCCCTGTAAGATGCTGAGGGCGATGTCCTACGACAAGTCCTAGTTCATCCTCCGGGCGCAGGAGCAGCTTCCCGCCCTCCGTGCTTCGCTGGAGAAGGCGGAGGCCGAGGCCGCCCAGGCGAGAGCCGAGGCGGCAACCGCGCGGGTGGAGGCCGAGTCCAAGATCGCCCACGTGAGGGCAGGGGTGATGGCCGTGCAGGAAGCAGCCCGGGCCGCCCAGGAGACGGCGCATTCGAGGATCGACGACGCCCTCAGGTCGGTCATCAAGGTCGGGCAGAAGCGGGACGCTGCACTGGAGGCCCAGCGCAAGGCGGAGGAGGAGGCCGCCCGGTTGAAGGAGAGCATCCGGTGGCTCCGGGGGGACGTCGACGCCGTCTCCCACGAACGCGACGCGCTGGCCGCTGCGGAGGAGAAGGCTCGGACCCGCGTGGTCTCTCTGGGGGTGGTGGCGACCAACCAGAAGAGAGCCCTTGATGACGCTGGCAAGGTCATCGAGGGCCTCGAGGCTAAAGTTGGCGACCAGACCACCGAGCTCATCGACGTCCGCCGCCGACTCGAGGAGACCGAACAGGGCTACGCCACCTTGGAGGCACATGCCGAAGGTATGTTTTTTGGAAGTGTTGCTGAATCTGCCCGGCCTCGACCCTTTTCCTGCTCTTTTGGTTTTGACTGGGTTTTGTGCTTGTTTTGGCAGAGCTCGCAGCAGACAAGGCCCGAGCCCACGAGGACCTGACCAGTCTTCAGAGCCTCCTCGGGGCGGAGGCGAGCCTTAACGAGAGGCTCGAGGGCGCTATCTTCTCCTTCTGCGATGACCTCATGGTCGAGCCGGAGCCGACGGTCGAGGGCGACGCTCGAGGAGACTCCCTGCTGCGCCGCTTCTACTCCATGACGCAAGAGGTGACGGAGCACGTCCATGCTGCCCTGCATGTGGGCGTGAAGCGGGCGCTCGCAGTCGTCAGCTCGGGCTACAACTACGACCTCAACGTTGTCGCCAGCGGGTTCGTCACCGACCCGAGGCTGACTGATGAAGAGAACGATGCGAGGTGCCACAAGCTGATCGAGCTTGCGGAGGTGCCCGGAGGCGAGCTGGCGAAGCTTTTCGAGCCCGAAGTGCTCCCCTCGGCGGACGGAGATGGCGCCGAGTAGCCCTTGGATGTTGTCCATGAGCTTCTACAGGCTCTTCACCTTCCGATGTGGCCAACGCGTGATGCCCAACTTCCTGCATTGCTTCTTGAGGACGGTGACCCCCTCGCTGAGTAGCCCTAGGCCTGCGAGCCAAATCTGGACAGGAAGGTCCATGTAACAATTAGGCTTTTGTAATGATACAATGTCGAGCCCCCGAGGGCTTCTTATATCTAATGCCTTTTGTTCGAGGTGCGTCTTGTTATTTCTATTTCTCGAGCCCTCTCTGCTTTTCTTTGCCTGAGTCATCGCTTTGTGGACTAAGTGTTCGACGCACGCTTGTATCCCTGGAAGGGGGGGAGCGAGCGGGGATACCGTAGCCCTGGGGCGTAGGAGAGTCCCTGGCTCGACGGCCCGCGACCCTTAGGGAGTTCGAGACGTCTTTACTTAGTCATGAAGCGTACTTGAGGGAAAGATCTAGAGGGAAAGTCGAGTTTCGAAAAAACGTTCGGGTTTTTAGAGGACTTAGGAGGGGGTTCCCCCCCTATTAGCCCCCGAGGGAGGCTCGACTTTGCTTGAGCAGAGTTGAGGCTACCTTAGAGTTACGAACGAATGTGAAATGTGTTTCGAAAACATTTTATCCATTCATAATGCGATAAGTGTGTATAATGCGGGAAATGTACCAGGCGTCGGGGCCTTAGGGATAGAAACGACGTAGTTGTTCGATGTTCCACGCGTTGGTGAGGATCTTGCCCTTTTCGTTCTTCAGCTTGTAAGTGTCGGGCTTCAGCACCTCTGCTACGATGAAGGGTCCCTCCCAAGGTGGCGTCAGCTTGTGACGCCCCTTGTTGCTTTGTCGGCGGCGCAGAATGAGGTCGCCGACGTCGAGGTCCCTTTTGCGTACATTTTTGTCGTGGTAGCGCCGCAGCGTCTGCTGGTACTTTGCCGACTTGAAGAGGGCCACGTCTCGGGCTTCCTCGAGCTGGTCGAGGGAGTCCTCTCGGGCTGCTATGTTGGCTTGCTCGCTGTAGGCTTTCCATCGAGGGGACCCGTACTCGAGGTCGGTGGGGAGGACGGCCTCGGACCCATAGACCAAGAAGAACGGAGAGAACCCCGTGGCTCAACTTGGTGTCATTCGGAGACTCCATATAACAGTGGGCAGCTCGTCGACCCATCTCTTGCCGTGTCTATTCAGCCGGTCGAAGATCCTTGGCTTGAGGCCCTGCAAAACCATACCATTGGCGCGCTCGACCTGACCGTTAGTTCGAGGGTGGGCGACTGCAGACCAATTCACCCTGATGTGGTGGTGGTCAGAGAAGTCCAGTAACTTTTGGCCGGTGAACTGTGTGCCGTTGTCGGTGATGATGACGTTGGGGACCCCAGAGCGGTGGATGATGTCGGTGAAGAATAGCACGGCTTGTCGAGACTGGATGTTGGCGATGGGTCGAGCCTCGATCCACTTCGAGAACTTGTCAACATCCACGAGGAGGTGGGTGTGGCCACCCTTGGTTCTTTTCAGGGGGCCGACCATGTCGAGCCCCCATACTGCAAATGGCCAGGTTATAGGTATCATCTGAAGAGCTTGGGCAGGAGGTGGGTCTGCCTGGCGTAGAATTGGCATCCCTTGCAAGATCGGACGAGTCTGGTGGCATCGGTTACGGCTGTCGGCCAGTAGAAGCCTTGTCGAAAGGCGATTCCTACTAGCGTTCTTGGCGCCGCGTGGTGGCCGCAAGCCCCCGAGTGTAGATCCTTCAGCAATGCCCTCCCCTCCTCGAGGGTGAGGCAGCGTTGAAGGATCCCGGAAGGGCTATGTCGATACAGCTCGCGACCATCCCCATACAAGACGTAGGTTTTGGCACATCGGGCTATACGGCGGGCCTCCGTGCGGTCCTCTGGGAGTTCGCCCCGCGTTAGATACTCGAGGTAGGGTGCGCGCCAATCCGTCGGGGGGGTTGGCGTTGTGGCAGCCCCGTCGATCTCCATGACTTCTTCCCCGTTCGAGGGGGAATCAGTCGAGGGGGGTGGATCGACCCCTTGCTCGAGGGTGGGAGCCCCCGAGTCTAGGTTGATGGACGGCTTGTGAAGCTCCCTCGAGAAGACGTCGGGAGGAACCGTACCTCGAGTAGACGCGATTTTTGCCAGCTCGTCTATAGCTTTGTTGTACCGGCAGGCAGTGTGGTTGAGCTCGAGACCGTAGAATTTGTCCTCCAGCTTTTGGACCTCTTTGCAGTAGGCTTCCATCTTGGGGTCGTGGCAGCTCGAGTCTTTCATCACTTGGTCGATCACCAACTGCGAGTCCCCCCACACGTCGAGGCGTCGAACCCCGAGCTCGATGGCGATACACAGACCGTTGACGAGGGCCTCGTACTCGGCCACGTTGTCGGAGGCGGGGAAGTGGAGACGGATGACGTAGCGTATGTGGACCCCTGAGGGTGATATGAATAGCAATCCGGCTCCTGCCCCCGTCTTCATCAACGACCCGTCGAAGTACATGGTCCAGAGCTCGGTTTGAACTTGCGCCGGGGGTAGTTGGGTGTCGGTCCATTCTGCAATGAAATCTGCCAATACCTGGGACTTGATGGCCTTTCGAGGGGCGTAGGAGAGGGTTTCCCCCATGAGCTCGACCGACCACTTGGCGATTCTTCCAGACGCCTCCCGGTTCTGGATTATCTTTCCCAGGGGAAAGATGAGACCACAATAACCGGGTGGCCCTGGAAATAGTGCTGGAGCTTGCGCCGAGTGAGGACGATCGTGTACAACAACTTCTGGATGTGGGGGTATCTCGTCTTGGTCTCGGAAAGCACCTCGCTCACGAAGTAGACAGGCCTCTGAACCGGCAGGGCGTGTCCTTCTTCCGCCCTTTCGACCACTATGGCAGCGCTGACTACCTGGGTAGTTGCTGCGACGTAGAGCAAGAGGGGCTCGGCCGGACTTGGGGGTACCAAGACAGGCGACAAGGTGAGCAAGGCTTTAAGATTCGAGAGTGATTCCTCGGCCTCGGCGGTCCATGCGAAGTGTTCCGTTTTCTTCAGGAGGCGGTAAAGGGGCAGAGCCTTTTCTCCGAGCCTCGAGATGAATCGGCTGAGGGCCGCGAGGGACCCCGTGACCCTTTGTACGCTCTTGAGGTCGTTGATCGGGCCCATCCTTGTGATTGCGGTTACCTTCTCGGGATTGGCCTCGATCCCGCGTTGGGAAACTTTGTACCCTAGGAGCATGCCTCGAGGAACCCCGAAGACACACTTCTCAGGGTTTAGTTTTATGTGATTCGCCCGGAGGCACCCAAACGCGATCTCGAGATCTCCAACCAGGTTTCCGACTGTCTTGGATTTGACCACGATGTCATCGACGTAGGCTTCGACGGTTGGCCCTATGTGTTTCCCAAAGACGTGGAGCATGCATCGCTGATAGGTGGCCCCGACGTTTCGCAAACCAAAGGGCATGGTGAGGTAGCAAAATATGCCAAAGGGGGTGATGAAGGAAGTTGCGAGCTGATCGGATTCCTTCATCTTTATTTGGTGGTAGCCGGAATATGCATCAAGGAAGCAGAGAGTTTCACATCCCGCAGTGGAATCTACTATTTGGTCGATACGTGGTAGTGGGAAAGGAACCTTGGGACATGCTTTATTTAAACTAGTGTAGTCTACACACATCCTATCCTTCCCATTCTTTTTCTTAACAAGTACGGGATTTGCCAACCAGTCGGGATGATTTACCTCCTTGATGAATCCGGCCTTCAAAAGCTTATCGACCTCCTCCCCGATGATCCTGCGCTTCTCCTCGTCAAAGCGGCGCAGGCGTTGCATCACCGGTTTGGACCCGGCTCGGATGTCCAAGGAGTGCTCGGCGACCTCCCTCGGAATGCCCGGCATATCCTAGGGGCTCCATGCAAACACGTCGGCGTTCGCACGGAGAAAGTCGACGAGCACGGCTTCCTATTTGGGCTCGAGGGTGGCGCTGATCGTCAGCACCTTCCCATCCGCGTGGCCGGGGTCGAGCGGGACGGTCTTGGTGTCCTCCGCCGGCTTGAAATTGCCGGCGTGTCGCATGGGGTCGGGGATCTCCCTGGAGAGGTCGTCGAGGGCCGCGAGGACGGCCGACTCTTTGATAGCTTCGGCGCTTTCCATGCACTCGATGTCGCAGTCGTATGCGTGCTCGTAGGAGGTGCCAACGGTAATGACCCCCGTGGGCCCTGGCATCTTGAGCTTGAGGTAGGCGTAGTTCGGGATGGCCATGAACTTGGCGTACCCCGGTCGACCGATGATGGCGTGGTAGATGCCACGAAACGCAACCACCTCAAAGGTGAGCTCTTCCTTTCGGAAGTTCGAGGGGACGCCGAAACAAACGGGTAGCTTGACACGGCCAATCGGGAGGGCCTTCTTCCCTCGAACGATCCCGTGGAATCCCCCCGCGCTGGGCAGGAGCATGGTCCTCGGGATCCCCAGGAGGTCGAGGGTCTCGGCATAGATGATGTTGAGGCTGCTTCCCCCATCCATAAGTACCTTCGTGAGGCGGGTGTTGAGGATGATCGGGTCGACGACGAGCGGGTAGACCCCTGCGTTCGGGATGTGCTCGGGGTGGTCGCCCTGGTCGAAGGTGATCGGAGTGTGTGACCAGTTGAGATACCGAGGAGCCTGGGCTCGAATGGAGAAGACCTCTCGACGCTCTCTCTTGCGCTGGCGCGTGTTGAGTCGAGTCGAGGGTCCCCCGTAGATCATGTAGCAGTCGTGAATTTTGGGAAAGCCCCCTTTCTTGGCATTGCCCTTGACGTGGAGGTCGTAGGGTGGATCTTCCTTGCCGTCGTCTTTCTTGAAGCCGGGAGGGATGAAGTGCTTTCTAAGCATGCGACAGTCCTCGAGACGGTGGTTGGCCGGTCCCATATGATAGGGACAGGGCCCCTTCAGCATTTTGTCGAAGACGCCCCCGTCGGGAGGGGGCCCTCGAGGCTTCTTCTTGTCGACTGCAGCAACAAGATCGTCGGGCTCGACGTTGCGTCGGCCCGGCTGGTTCTTATTTTTCTTCTTCCTGCTGCCGTTGCCGTTGTTGTTCCTTCTGGGCCAATTGTTCTTCTTGGGCCCGTTGGCCGAGCCCCCAGGCTCATCCGCCTCGCCCTTCCCCTTGTCTGGAGGTATTTGGAAGAACGCGCCAACGGCTTCCTCACCAGCTGCGTAGTTGGCGATAATGTCCATGAGCTCGTTGGCGGTCTTGGAGGTGTTCCATCCCAGCTCCCGCACCAACTCCTTGCAGGTCGTTCCGGCGATGAACGTCGTGATGACCTCGTGGTCGGAGATGTGGGTTAGTGTGGTACGCTGCCTCGAGAACCATCGGGTGAAGGCGCGAAGGGTCTCCCCTGGCTTCTGCTTGCAGCTGCGGAGATCCCAGGGTTGCCTGGCCGCTCGTAGGTGCCTTTGAAGTTTCCCTCGAAGATCCTGACCAGGTCGGGCCAGTCTTGGATCAAGTCCGGGGGTAACTCCTCGAGCCATCTGCGAGCGGTGTCGGAGAGGAACAGTGGGAGTTGCTGAATGATGACGTGGTCATTGTCGGCTCTTCCTAGCTGACATGCCAGCCTGAAATCAGCAAGCCAAAGCTCTGGCTTGGTTTTGCCGTTGTACTTGACCAGGCTGGTGGGTGGACAGAAACAGACAGGTAAGGCGGTTCGCCGGATGGTTCTGCCGAAGACTCGGGGCCCCGGTGGCTCCGGAGACCGACATCGATCTTCGTCACTGTCGTAGCGCCCACCTCGGTGAGCGCTGTAACCTCGAGCCTCGGTGTCACCGTACCAGCGTCGATTGTTCACACCGTGGTGGTCGATCGTCGACGAGGCATTCTCGAACTGGTCGTCGCTCTACTTGGCCCTGGGGCGCTTTGTCCTGGTGGACGGATACCTCTCGATTTTGTCGAGGGGGTATTTCCTTATGCTCGGAGGCAGCCCCTCGATGCCTCAAGGCCGAGCTCTCCGCTTGCTGCACGGCCGTAGTTTGGAGAAGCCCCTGGATTTCGTCCCTGATGCGCCATGCTTGGGGTGTCAATGGCGCCGGCATGTCGCGGAGCAGCATTGCGGCTGCAATGACATTTTGGCTGGCGTGGTTGTAGACTCAGGGTTCGTTCGCCCCCTCCTCGACGATTTGCCGATGGACTTCCCGGGCCCTCTCGTGAGCCACTCCACCCTATGGGCGCCCGCGATCTCGCTCAAGGGCGTGCTCGAGTTGCTGAAGTCCCAGGCGCTCCTCGTCGAGCTTACTGAGCAGCTCTCGGACTTGCGTGATCTGGACGTCTGGGGGTGGATCGGCTTTGTCAAGACTTGGGGGGGGGGGTCGGTGTCTCGTGCTGGTGTAGCGTTGCCCCCTCCTCCTTCATCTGTGGCCGCGGTGTCGTCGACGTCGTCCTGGGGGTCAGCCTGCCCGTCGAGGTGGAAGCATTCCCGGGTGGGATCGTAATCCTCATCGGGGGAGTCCGAGTCGGGGTCGCCGTGGTAGAAGTGGGGGAAAGATCCCCTGCGCTCCTCCGCCAGGCGTCGCCGCAACATGCCCTAGGTCGGGGCTCGTCTTGGCTCTGGGTGCTCGTCCGGCGGAGGAGTTGTGACGTGGTTGACCGTCGCACGCGGCGGGGTCCCTGGAGACCCGCAACGTGTCTGTATCTGCAAACCTGCGAGGGTAGAATAGAGTCTTGCGCTGTTGTGGAGCCCGTATGGAAACGGGTTACATGGTGGTGGCGGGGTTGAGTGCGTCGGAGAGGCCACGGGGGCCCCCGGGGACGACGATATGGCAGAGCCAAAGTCCCGCTCAGAGGGGCGCCCACCCCCGACTCGCAAGCATGGGTCAAACAGGCTCCCGGGGTGAGGGATTGTGTCGCCAGCTGGGGCCGGGGAAACGACATCCGGTGCCTCGGAATCCGCATGGTGACGAGCGCGTCGGAGTCGCTCGCGCCTCCTCCTGATCGCAGGCCAAAGGTGCAAGCGAAGGGACCGTCGCCTGATCCTCCTTGGCCCCGGCGTATCGGTGCTGCCGCCGTCCAGTCCACGATCCAAGGGGAAGACTATGTAGTGGCCCTAACCCGTGGATATGAATGCTAGACTGCCGAACCAGACGACGGTGGTGAATTGAAGTGACGGGATCGTGGAATCCATCTGAGAGAGTAGTTCGGAGTTGATCGACACGCAATTCCCCCTACCTGGCGCGCCAACTGTCGGTGTTATGCCCCGAGTGTCAAGACCACCAACTAGTAAATTTGTATATTGCGTGCTCCCTCTCCCAGATGTGATGCAAGAAGGACACAAGATTTATCCTGGTTCGGCCAAGGAAGGCCCTACGTCCAGCGGGGGAGGATGACTTGTATTATCTCGCACCCAAAGTGCTCGTACAGGGGGGGGGGTACAAGCTGGTTTACACAGAGTTGCTCGGCGCGAGCTGATGCCTAAGGCTAGCACAGCTACCCTAGGCGATCGGTTTGTTGCTCGAGGGGTCGATCAAACAACGGGGTGTGTGGAGTGTAGGGATCAGAGTCGCCCGGCAAGTAGTGAATGAGTAGAGCCCCGTAGAGCCGGTCCCCTTCTTCTATCTCGGTGTCCCCTTTTATAGACCAAGGGGAGGCCCGAGGGTACAGGGTCCTAAACTGTTGTAGCATGGGCGGTGTGTCCGTGGCATAGTGCTAGCGAAGGGACGTCGAGCACTGTGGCGGCATGGCCTTCCCGTCCTTCCGGCGCTCCGGGGCGTGGTGACAGTAGAATTCATCGCGGCGCATCGCGGCATAGCGGGGTCGTCCTTCCGCGGGCTGTTACGAGCAGGGTTTACCTTACCGACCGGTCGCCGGGAACCGCTCGCCGGTGGTTTGCCGGTTACGGACGGTAACCGCCCAAACCGAACGGTTTGCATTTTGAATTCAAACGGCGTAGTTCAAACGGTTTGGGACCGGTAACCGGTCGGTTAGGGCCGGTTACCGTCTGGTTTGGGTGGTTACCGACCGGTTTGGGCGGTTCCACCCCAAACCAAATTTCAAATTTGAAAAAAAAAATTGAAAATGCTGAAAAAATTCCTAAAAATAGTTCATGATTTATAGAGTCGAATGGTGCAATTTTTTTTCAAATTGGAGTTCGTTTGCTATTTATTTTGATGCGTACAAGTTTGAAAAAAAATAAAAAAGATCCTTTTTCTTTTTTTTCAAACTTGTACACGTCAAAATAAATAGCAAACGAACTCCAATTTGAAAAATTTGTACACCATTCGACTCTATAAATCATGAACTATTTTTCGGAATTTTTTCAGCATTTTCGATTATTTTTTCAAATTTGAAATTTGAATTCAAACCGGTACCGAAACCGAACCGGCCCCGGGCGGTTTGCCGGTAACCGGTCGGTTACCGCGGTAACCGTTCGGTTTGAAAAACCCTGGTTACGAGTCCCACAGTTGAAGCGGGACGGGGTGGATGGGACGGGCCCCATACCGGAGTGGTTGGAGGCAGGGGTCGAGCCCCCCGGTCAGGGGTGAGGTCAAGACCGGGGTAGCCTTGTCGTATTCCCGAAGGCGTCGTCGAGGGCTGTATTGTTCACGTCTCGAGGGGTGCTTCTGGAGTCTGTACTCGCGGCATGGTTACAGTGGCAGCACAGTTGACAGGAGTCAGGGACATGGTGGTGAGTTGATGGATTCGACTATGGTCGTGGGCGCCCATGGCGTTAGGCGGGTTCACTTTAACCCATACCAGGAGCAGTTGGGCTGATCGAGCTTCCCGTCAGGGGGTCGTTCGTTCGACCCCTTTCTGTCAGTTGGAGTAGAGGCGGAGTCGGGGAGATCTTGGTAGGGGCCGAGGGGTCGTTCGTTCGACCCTCGGTTCGTCATTCGGGATCGAGGCAGAGGCGGAGGGGTCGTTCGTTTGACCCCGGCCTGTCATCCGGTGTTGAGGTAGAGGCCGAGGGGTCGTTCGTTCGACCCCTCGTCCGTCATTCGGCGTCGAGGTGGTGGCGGAGGGGTCGTTCGTTCGACCCCTAGTCCGTCTCTTTCCCGAAGCAGGCCGGCCCACGACGGGTCGCTATGGCCGGTGCAGGGGGCCTTTGTGCGATGGGCCCTTCTTTGCTGACTTGAGCGGTTGATTGATTCCTGTCTTTAAAAATGGTTTCTATGTTTAGCGTTAAATTATCGAAGGGTTTAGGGTAGCCCTTACCTTTGTACCCGACATTGAGATAAGAGGATTTCAAAAGGAGATACCAGCTCTTATTCTGGACGAGATAGTGTATAGAAAATGATATCTGTCCATTGTGCAGAGTAAGGACTTCAAGAAGATCTACGGAAAAGACCGCCTCGAAAGGCTATTGTAATGCGACATTTAATTCGATAGTTTAAGTTTTGTTTGGATGTTTTGTAATAATTATTATAAATGTGTGATTGGTTTGTATTGTCGCTAGTCCACAACCACCTTCAATTCACATCGATATCAAATGGTTCGATAGCAAACACCTCCACGATCTCCCACCCCACCACCTCTACCCTAAACCCCAAATGAAAATAAACCAATTAATAAAATGCAATTTAAAAAAATAATATCACTGCCGGTTCAATTAAAACCGGCAGTGATGGCTCAAGCATCACTGTTGGTTGGTGGAACAAACCGGCAGTGATGGCTCAAGCATCACTGCCGGTTTGGCACAACCGGCAGTGATGGCATGGGCTCATCACTGCCGAAGTGTCAGTGCCGGTTCAAAAACCGCCGCTGTAGGGGGTTTTTGTACGATCACCCCTACATTTTGAGCACTAGAGGCTAGATTTTGGTTATTAGGCTGAACGAGGGAATCATGAGCGATTAATTATCTAGATTTTGTGGTGGATGTTCTAGGAGGGCATGAAGAAGAAGCGAGAGCCTGAAGCTGCCTAGGGGGGTCTTACTAGAACTATAGTGAGTTTAGTAGAGATCTATACACATCACGTTTTACAAAACAAACTGTGATTGTTCTCAAAACATATTAGATGGTCACTCTTCACTTACTCACTGGGTCTACGTCATCACCTTTAAGTTGTCCTACCCGGGTGGCAATCATTATGCCCTTAAATTTACACCCCTCTTACCATACGCAGGTGCCACTAAGGTTATAGAGCGGAGCACACGTGCCTGCCCCATCCCCGCCCTCGCCCTATTCATCTTCTTCCCTAGCGAGCCCCTCCCCCGGCCCACCTCGACCACCACCCTGGCCACCGACGATCTCGTTGGCGACCTTCCATCCCACCTTCCGTCCCAGCCGAACGAGACCACCCTCCCCAAACTTCACTGGTGCTCGCACCCGCTGCCTACCCACCCATCCAAATGTCCTACCCCACCCGCTTGCAAGCGCCGCCGCCATGCCTTGGTCACCGTCAGCCAACCGCCACCACTACCGTGTCATGGCCGCCACCCCTAGCTAGTCGGACAACAATATAGGGAAAGAGGAGAGCTCTAACCCTATCCAAGTGACACCCTAACTACCATCTCGTCCTCACCCCCTTCTTGTGCAGTATCCGCCACGTGTGCACTCTCACTAGTACACAAATGAACTTAGGTGACACAGGGTTTTATAGATTGGAGGCGGGCACTTTTTTGACCCGCCTCCATTATTGGCTACCAGGTCAGCGCCCAGTCGATGCCCAAACGTCCACCTTCGTTAAAGATTAATGGAGGCGGACTTTGTAATTTGCCCACTTTCATTAATCATCTATTAACGGAGGCGGATATTATAACATGCCCACCTTCATTAATCGATTAACGGAGGCGTACTTTGTAATTTACCTACCTCCATTAAGTATTATTAACGGAGTCGGACATTATAACGTGCCCGCCTCCAGTAATCGATTAACGGAGATAGGCAAATTATAGAGTCTGCCTCCGTTAATAGATGATTAATGGAGACGGTCGTATTAAGGTGCTCGCCTCCATTAATGATTAACGGAGGTGGTCATATTAAGGTGTCTACCTCTGTTAATGGATTCTATATATATAAGCGTCACTTCGCGTTCGGGAGTCACTCATCACCCAACCATTCTCTCTTTTCTCTCAGAAGACAACAGCGGCTCTTCCTCTCTCTATCCCTCCGTCCACTCTCTATCCCTCCGTCCACTCTCTTCTCGAGGCACGACATTCCGCTCCCGGCCAGCTAGTGCGGCCTCCCTCGCGCTGGCACGGGCCGTGTGGCCTCCTTCACGGCATCCCTCTCCCTCGAGCTTGATGGATACGTCGGTGGCAGCGTACCCTGTGGCCGGTCCTCCCTCTCCCTCGAGCTCGGTGGCAGGTCTGGCCGAGGAGCCCCTCCAGCAGTGCAGATCTAGATGAGGACCTCCTCCGGTGCCGGCTTCTCCAAGCGGATCTGCGGTGGCTCGGAGCGGATGAGGCCTCCGGCAACGGCTCGGAGCGAGAACGCAAGACCCGACCGTGGCTTGGCGTGGGGATGCCGGATACAGCTCGTGTCGGCGGGGCGCGAGGATGCGGCGGCGCTGGGGTCGCGCGGAGCATGAGCTCGCTGGTGGGCTCCGAAACGGGCTCACCGACGGGGTCTGTTTTTTTAGTTTTTTAATCCATTAACAAAGTTTTGCAGGTTATGGCGCCTGCCTCTATAAAAGAAACAACAGAGGCGGTCACATTGCTAATTAACCGAGACCTTGCGTTGTAGGCGGTCGCGCTTGCCCGTCTTCATTAAACAAAAACGACCGCGTCTATTAAGTTATGTGTACACTAGTGTCTAACATTATCAGCGCACACTTGGTCCCTAGAGAGTTGTGGTTGCCTTTGCCTTGCTTTGCTACCATGAGCAAGGACTTGGCAGGCCGGGTGAGCTTATTTGCCCCACCCTTCAGGCTGCAACAGCAAGGAAGAAATTCTTGCTGAAAGAGAAACCGAGGTCGGCAAAGTCAGAAATTTCTCTGCTGTGTGCAAGTTTAAACAGTGATGACATGAGCAGCAAAAGTTCCAAGCATGTCTGCAACTATTTACTATTTAGGGCTTGTTTGGATATACATGTATTATCTAGTATTATCTCAATCAGCGTATGTTGAAGTGGATTGGTGTGAATTTAAACTAAGTTCCACACCAATCCACTCCAGCACATGTAGTTAATTTGAAGTAAATACACATGCACATGGATCCAAGGCCTTAGTTGTTTTAGCTCATCAGGTGGTAACTCCTACCTGATTCAAATTCTGATCGCTAAGATGTAAAACACATTATGATTTTTATTGGTAAAAGGCATGGGTCACCTTTCAACAAAAAAAAGGGATCATCAGGTTTTTTTCACAAAAAATATTGGCCTCATGCAATGATGTATATGCTGCTGAAAAGTGAAAACGGTGTGTAGCACGTCTCAACTCTTTTGAGACTGCTTGGAGCCTTTCTATAGTCTGGGCCTTGTTTTGCAATATGAATCGTACCAGAGGTACCCATGAAAGTGAAAGCCAAACCCAAACCCAATGACTCTCATTTCTGGAGAGGCCTTATGCATATTAAAGATGAGGTGTTAGTGAATGGTTCCTTCAATATTAAAGATGGGTCCAACGCTAGGTTCTGGGACATCACATGGATAGGAGATAAGCCTCTGAAAGTTAAGTATCCATCTTTATATAATATAGTACGAGAGCCTCATGCAATAGTCTCAACAGTGATGGCTACTAGCCCACTGAACATATCTTTTAGAAGGGCTCTGGTGGATAATAAACCTACAGAATGGCTTAGTTTAGTAGCACGGATCTCAACTGTTGAATTGGTGGAAGGTTCAGATTACTTCAGATGGAGCCTAACCAAATCTGGTTTGTTCTCTGTCCGTTCTATGTATCTCTATCTTATAGATACAGAAACACCTTTTCATCATAAGATGATATGGAAGATTAAAATTCCTCTAAAAATTAAAATCTTTCTTTGGTTTTTGCAAAGAGGTGTCGTCTTAACCAAAGACAACCTTGCTAAGAAAAATTGGAAGGGGGGGGGGGTTCAAAAGTGCACCTGTTGTAATGAGAATGAAACTATCCAACACTTGTTCCTTGACTGTCCCCTCGCCAAAATGATTTGGAGGGTTATCTTTTTTACTACTAGTTTAACCCAACCTAGATCAATCAACCACATGTTTGGTGTTTGGTTGTCTAATCAAAATAAAACGATTAGAAAATTGATTTGGGTGAGAGTAGCTGCCATGGTTTGGGCTATCTGGAGATGTCGTAATGATGTTATTTTTAATCATTTGAAATCTAACTCTATTATGCAGGTTATTTTCAGAGAAGCATACTGGTTACGCTTGTGTGCCAAACTGCAGCATGATGAGACAGCCAAAGACACGCTCTCAACGATAAGCAAGAAATTGGAAGTGATTGCTTTAGAGATATCCAATAAAGGATGGAAGAATATTTACTGTTTAAACTAGCGTCCTGGTCGATCTATAACGCCATGGTTTTCTCCTTTTCATTCATTCAAAACTTTGTAATAATGGGTTGTGTACATCCCTGGATGTAGAGGCCAGATTTTGTTATCCATTATCTAAAAAGAGGTACCCATGTCGAAAACTCTCTCCTGGTTCCACTCGATCTTTAAAAGGGCACGACACGTCGACTTTGCATTAGGCAGGCAAGCATGCACGCAAGAGGGCCATAGGTTGCCAAAGGGCCTCTAGTCTAGTTGGTTAGAGGAACCCAGCGGCACTCCTCAGGTCCTGGGTTCGACTCTTTGTTGGAGCGAATTTCAGGCTGGGGTTAAAAAAATCCCCTCGTCTGTCCCATGGCCAAAGCACAGGTCTATGGTCCGGCCCCGGTCGTGGTCGTCTCACATGGGCTACGGTGCCGCTGTGTATGGGTGGGGCAGGGGTTCGGGGGTTTTCTCGACCTGCGTGAGAAGGTCTTCTTCTTAATGCAATACTCGGGGGCTATCTTACCCCCGCAGGTTGAGTTTTTTTTTAAGAGGGCCATAGGTTAGCAATAGCAATGGCTCAGGTTGTTGACATGACAGTGTATAACGTGGTGCTGATTCTCCCCCTTCTGCTAGTAGCTTTTTCACACCCCGTCCATGGCGTCCTTGGCCGGAAGGCCGGCATTGTGGACGATCCTGCTGTTGGCGGCGAACGTGCCTGATGCTGGGCCACGGCGGCAGTGGTGGCTGTCTAGGTATGCCGTCATCTTCGACGCCGGCAGTACTGGAAGCCGTGTGCACGTCTTCAAGTTCGCCTTGGCGAGTTTGAACCTTCTTCCGTTTAGTCACGGGGAGATCGAAATCTTCGACAGCGCAAGATTACACGGCTTCATTTAATTTGATGCATATGTATATAGTTGTTATTACATCATGCATGTACAGAACATTTTATTTGATTGTGTTCACAATAATGATCGATTGTTGGTGCAGGTGAAACCCAGGCTGAGCTCATACGCTGGACGACCCCAAGATGCTGCAAACTCCTTGCAGCCTCTTCTTGAGAAGGCCACTAAGAGCATTGCCCCTTCCTGGCTTACGAGAATATAACCCCTGTTAAGCTTGGAGTACGTGAACAAATCTGCTATTGCAGTACAATGATTTAAGACATGATTATTCTCTACTTTAATGTTATGTTACTACTATATGTGACGAGATGTAGTACGATCACTAGTAGTAGAAAAACGTGGCTTCAATCCCAATTGGCAAAAGGCCTTTAAATCCCGGTTCACGTTGCCCCAATCCGGACTAGAAATCTGGGACCCGGTTGCCTTGACTAAAAATAATACTGGTCTCCCTCGTGTGACTCATAGAATTAGAACCAAAGAAACCATACATTTTATCTCGTGCGTAGTTTTTTACATCACCTACATAGCACACATGTGACTTTGTATCAAATGTTTTCTTTTGAACTAATCGGTCGAATAACCTTTAGTCCGGGTTAATGCTACCATTAGAGACTAAATTAAAGGGCTTTAGTCCAGGTTCACATTGATCAACTAAGACTAAAAAGTTATACTCTTTAATTCTGGTTGGTGTTATTAACTAGGGCCTTATTTAGATCCAACATTTTTAGGATGTAAAATACACTAGTAGAAAAACTGTTTTTTGCTGGCGTACCCCAAAACACACCACAGTCGGTTGTGGGTTTCACGCCACCTGTGGTGTGTTTTGGCCGCCAACCGCCTGTGGAGAGGGATTATCACAGGCGGCTAGTGTAAATAGACCCATTTATACTGGCGGTTGGCTTATGTCAACCGCCTGTGATAATCCCTCTCCATAGGCGGTTGGCATTACACTGGCGGTTGACTTATGCCAACCGCCAGTGGTAGGCTCTGCCTATATAAACCATCCACCGACTCCCCACTCTCTTCCTCCTCCCGATCAGCTACAGTTTTTTAAACCGTCACTTTCCATTACAAGCGATTTTGGAGGTCCAGATTTTTCAAAATACAAGGGGGGAGGTTTTGATGTTCATTTCTTGGAAGGACATTGGTTAAAAAGGTTAGTTTATGTCTCTATTGTCTCATTTAGCTCATTTTTCTCAATTGGAGCCACATTTTGGATCTAGGGTTTCACCATGAGTGAGAGAGAAGAATACCTAGGCATATATCTTTGTTTTATTTATGTGAGGTTGATTAAATTGATTATATAACATCTCTCCTCTCTCCATTTCATGTTTGCTTTTTAATTTAGTTTAATTTATGCTAGATATATTTACTTGTTTTCATTAATCAATGTTGTGTTAAATAGAATTTATATATAGAGGGAAGTGTAGTTTTTTTGTTAGTTTTTTATTGTGGGTTTTTTATTTCTCAATTTATTTCAAACCACTTTATGCACTTATGTTTCATTAATTTAATTGTGGGTACTTAGTGGCTGGACCTAAACCCTAGCTAATAAACTTTAAGGGGGAGGTTTTGATCTTCATTATAGAGACAAGAATACCTAGGTTGTATTCATCCACTTTATTTAGCTCATTTTTGCTTAATTTGAGCCACATTTTGGATCTAGGGTTTCACCATGAGTGAGAGAGAAGAATACCTAGGTTGTTTTCTTAGTTTATTCATGTCATGTTGTTGCCAATTTGAGCCACATTTTTGCTCCATTTTCATTTTTGCTTTTTAATTTAGTTTATGCTAGATATATTTACTTGTTTTCATTGATCAATGTTGTGTTAATGTTGATCAATGATAGTTAGTGGCTAATAAACTCTAAGGGGGAGGTTTTGATCTTCATTTATTTTCTTTATTTTCTTCAAGTCAGGTTGATTAAGATGGTTTTCATAATATTTGTCGTTTCTCCCTTTTGAAAGTCAGGTATTGATCGATGGAGAGGTCATTCTGGATGTATAATTTGTCAAGGCTAGATGAATCATACATACCCGAGGTTCATAAGTTTATTGATGCCGCTAAGAACCCCTGCTTGGAGAACAAAGAAGACGCACATACATTGTCCATGCATGGACTGCAGGAATGTGAGAGTATTTGATGAACATCAACAATCCTTTCTCATCTTGTCCGCCGAGGTTTTATGAAGGATTACTTGATTTGGACAAAGCATGGAGAGGAGAGCTCTGTGCCTTATACAACTGTTAGCCGTGCAAATATCGACGCCGATGGTCTAGATATGTTTGTTGACGGTGGGTTTCAGTTAGTACATGAGACACAACAACCTGTCACAATGGTCCTGATCATGGTTTTGCTGGAGGAATTGAAAGTGTGGGAACTGATGTGATGCAAAATAATATGGCTGCGGAAGATGCAGAATTTCTGGAGGCAATGTTGCGTCGTCATGCAGAAGATCCATCAATGTTCTTCAAGAAAGGTATGGAGGCCCTGATGAAGGCAGCAAAAAAGCCTTTGTACGATGAGTCTAAGGGTTGCACCAAAGATTTCACGACCTTGCGTTCGGTGCTAAAGTTGTTGGTTTTGCAAAGCTAGGTTTGGCATTTGTGATGTTGACTTTGATGCATTCTTGAGTATTATCACAGACATGCTTCCTAAGGAAAACAATGTGCCTGCTAACACGTACTATGCAAAGAAGCTAATCATTCCACTCATGATGGGTGTTGAGAAGATCCATGCTTGTAGAAATCACTGTATCCTATATCGAGGGTGACGAATATAAGGACATGGAGAGCTGTCCAAGTGTAATACAAGTAGGTATAAAACGAATAAAGACTACAAAGAGGAACACGGTGCTGCCTCGGTGGTGTGTAAAGGAAAGAAGCGAAAGAAGACCCAACAGAGTTCAAAACCCACAATCAAAGAAAAAGAAGAAGTAGACTATTATGCGCTGAAAAAGATTCCTGCTTTGGTGATATTGGTACCTGCCTGTGGTCGATCGACTGAGGTGTTTGTTTGCTAACCCAGAGGATTCCAAACTTATGAGCTGACATGCTTCTAATGAGCACATCAAAGACGATGGGAAGCAGTGGATAGATTTCAATAACAACCACGAAGACTTTGCAAAGGAACAAAGAAATGTTAGGTTTGCAATCGGGTACTGACGGAATGAATCCATTTACTGAGAGGAGCAGCATGCACAACACATGGCCGGTGATCCTCACGATCTACAACCTTCCGCCATGGTTGATGCAGAAGAAGCGAAAGTATCTCATGCTAACCATCCTATCTCTGGACCTACATAGCCTGGAGTTGACATGAATGTTTTCTTGGAGCCCTTAGTGGAAGACATGAAGATATTGTGGGAAACAAGTGTTGAAATGTGGGACGAATACCGCCAAGAATCATTCAGGTTGAGAGCAATTATCTTTGTTACCATCAACGATTACCCTACTCTCTTCACATTATCAGGGCAATTCAAGTTATAGGTTGGTTGTTGTGGTTATGCATAGATGAAAACCGCTCACAGGCTGGTCACACGGTTGTAGATAAAGGTGTGGATAAATGTTGCAGTCACACGGTTGTGCTACTTCTTCAACATGATCTCACAGAAGGTGATCGACCATGATGAGTTGACATCTCTTAAGGAATTTGACGCGGAGACAGTGTCATAGTTCAAGATGTGTTTTCCTCCAGCATTCTTCGATATTATGGTTCACCTTGTGGTGCACTTGGTTCCACAGATAGAGGCACTGGGTCCCATGTATTTGCATGAGATGTGGACGTATGAGCGTTTCATGTCAACACTTAATGGCTACGTATCAACTCGTGCTCGTCCTGAGGCGTCCATGGTAGAGGGGTACTTAACCGAAGAGGCAATTGAGTCTGGTGGTCCATTCTGCAACATCGTCCTAAAAGACCAGGATGCAATAGGTTTGCCTCCGTCAAGACATGATGGTAGGCTAAATGGAAGAGGGAGGATGGGAAAGAAAAACATTAGTCCCGCAAGATTACAATTCAGTCCTCGAGGAACATCACAACATCCTTCATCAACTCTCAATAATGGAGCCTTTCATCGAGCAACATATTGATGAGCTTCGCAAACAAAATCATGGGATGCAGATGAGTGGTTAATGAAGGAACACAAGAATAAGTTTACCTCATGGCTAAAGGAGATTGACATTCCAGAGGGGGAAACAATTGAGGAATGCACCATCAAGGCGTTGGCTTCTGGATCATCACGCCAGGTCACAACATGGCAAAGCTATGACATTAGTGGCTTCACATTCTGTACCAAGTCCAAGGACCAAAAGAGCATTGCACAAAATAGTGGAGTTCGATGTGATGCCTTAGACTTTGAAATTGGGGATGAAAATATGTTCTTTGGCTTCGCTGATGCCATATGGGAGCTAGACTATGCTACATTTCAGGTCCCTATGTTTCGATGCCAATGGGTTGAAGACAAACATGTCACAGTGGACAACTATGGGGTCAGAGTTCTTGATCTAAGTAAGTTAGGCTACAAAGATGATCTGTGGATAATGGCTAACCGTGCTGCACATGTCTTCTATGTTGAACAGATCGTTTGTCCTAATGAGAAGAAAAGTACCAACAAGCCGAAGCATGTAGTTATTCCAGGAAAGCAACAAGCTATAGGGGTTGATGGTGTGTCTGACCTGGATGAATTTAATGAGTTCAGCAACATGTGTCTCTTTGTAGATGACCATCCACTAAAAATAAGGAGTGTTGAGCGAGGCATCCACAGAAATCGCTACCTTGGGTGCGCAATGATGGACAAGGGAAGAACAGTATAGCTGTCTAGATTCTTTTTGTTATTTGTCATGTAATCTATTTATGTTACAATGTCAGACCTATTTATGTTTGAATATGTGGAGACCCTAGCACTTTTCTTATGTATTAATTGAGATATGAGACATATATTAAATTGGGGTCATTATAAATATACCTACATATAAAAGTATCTCAAACATGTCATTCCATATTACAAACATGTATATCTTGTCAAGACAAACACTACAAAATTTATTTCACTAAGTTTGGAACATATTTCTCAAGATATGATTTTTCAAGCTTATATAATTATCGATATAAGACATATAAATATAGCTACATGTAAAAGTATATCAAAACATGTCATTTCATATTTTTAACATGTATATCATGTCAAGACAAACACTACAAAATTTAATTCACAATTTTTGGAACAATATTTCTCAAGATATGATTTTTTCAAGCTTTTATATTTTTTTTGAATTATTTTTGCAAAATCAATTCTACAGGCGGTTCGGGTGGACAACCGCCTGTAGAAATGCACTTCTATAGATCGGCTCGGTTATATATTTGCCGCTCGCCTCTTCCGAAAATTTCTAAGTCCCCAGGCGCGAGTGCATTCGAAAATACGTCGTGAGGCTGTCCAAATTACCCTGGAACCACGCCGCCCTTCCCGCCGCTCGCCGACAATATTTTCGTCACGCCAGAGCCATCTTTGAGACGTCGGGGTAAGTACGCCGCTCCGCCTTGTTTTCCTTCTCCGTGGCAGCGGGTAGTTGCAGCGGCGGGGCGGCGGCGGTGCGGCGCCAGCGAGCACGGCTTGGATGCGCGCGGCCGAGGACGGCGTGCGGTTGCGCGGCGGTTGCGAGTGGTGGCGGTTGCGTGGGGGACTGGTGGCGTAGTGGTGGCGGTGGTTGTGGATGCGGGGTACAGTGGTGAGTCGGACGTGGTGGTGGTTACGGCGGTTGGTTGGCGGGGGCACCGCCCTAGCGGGGCGCGACCGCGCCGCCGTGCTCCGCCGCGCCGCCACGAGAGAGGAAGAAGGCTGGGCGGCGGGGGAGGTGGAGGAGGAAGAAGGGCTGATAGGTGGGCCCAAGGTGGCAGGGGAGAGAGGGGCTCCCCACCTAGGCCAAGAGGCCTCCTTTGGGCCTTTTTCCTTTTTTTGATTAGTTTCCTTATATGTAAACTTATATAAATGGTTATATATATAAATGCTTATATAAATGTTCTTTATATATGTATTTGAATGTTTATAAGTATGCTTATTTAAATAATAGAAAAATGGGGGAACATTAGACATTTGTATTAACGGACATTTGTATTAACGACATTATTTGTATTTAATCTATCATTCCCTTGATGATATATTATGTATTCATTTCTTAGTATATCTGTATGTCTCCATTCAAGTTATTTTATTGTGATAACTTGTATGTATTTGTAATAGAAAAATAATAAATTCTTATATATGTGTATGTATAAATATGTATGTCTCCATTCAAGTTTGTTATAAAACCGAGAGTGGACATAGCTACCCAAATTCTTGTAATAAATGCTTGTAATTATTAAATGACCCGTGTATGTATTTGTAATAGAAAAATGACTAGAAAAAAAGACTTATATATATTCACTAGAAATTTCATGTTTATTCCCTAAAAAAGACCTTTATATTATCACCAGAAAAATACCTCTTGTGTCTATTTGCAATGCATGTTTATGATAAAAAAGAGGAGGTAAATACTTATATAAATGCCTATCCTTTATTAGATTTCCACGATGACATCTCCAAGCAACAACGACCAAGCACAAGGGTCCGTTCACACGGAACAAGCCCGAGGGTATGACCCCACGCAACAAGTACAAGACACCCACCAAACGGGGCAAGACTGGGGTCGTCCAACCCCACGGAGCAAGTACAAGATGCCCACCAAACAGGGCAAGGCGTGGGATCGTCAGACCCACGGAGGAAGTACAAGATACCACCAAATGGGGCAAGGCTTGGGGTCGTCCGACCCATGGAGGAAGAAGAAGGGAACCAATCAACTCCGGAGAACACTTGGAGCCCTAGCGACAACTTCGAGCGGATCGAAGTGAGGAAGGCTCGAGAACAATTTGAACGTGAATTACGCCATGATCCTGATTATGATCCAGAAGCCGAGGAAGGTAATTATATGATTTCATGTGTTTATTTAATTTACATGTCTATTAAAACCATCGCCATTAAACTCACAATGTTTATATTCAGAGGGCATTGGCTCAGATGGAAGATGTTGATTCACAACGTGCCGAAGACGCACCTGAACCGAGCGCGACGCGAGCAATGAGACATCGAGGAAAAGGAAGGGAGCGGTGGCAAACGAGGCGACA
This sequence comes from Microstegium vimineum, assembly GCA_022036555.1. NCBI lineage: Eukaryota > Viridiplantae > Streptophyta > Magnoliopsida > Poales > Poaceae > Microstegium > Microstegium vimineum. The sequence goes on from CM039133.1 coordinate 17,639,221, forward strand.
GAGGATTGAAACAAGTTTCCAGACGACGTATATGCCATCTTAGAAGTCAACCCAACCGAAAGCCCACAACTCCTTTGGAGGCCCTATCCAAGTACCGGAACGCAATTGGCTTCTGTGTTAGGGACATTCTTGACGTCACTAACAAGACCTGGGCCATTGTGTCGGAGGATGTGAAGACAAGAATTTTGGGGGGAAAAATTTTAGATGAGGTTCCAGTTTCCTCGAGCCATCCAGAGACACTGATAAAGGACTATACCATGGAGCAGGCTACGGTCAGTTTCCAAACTGGAGGTCCGACTTGAATTACCAAGTTTGGGCCCAAAAAAAGGGTTTTGGACCCCACAACAACGTACAAGATTACTAAAGGCCAGTGGGCAGTCTTTCAAGAGCAAGAAAAGAGGAAGAATTCATAGCTCTGAGAAAATCCAACTCCGATCTCGCAAAGAAGAATAAGTACCACCACCGTCTAGGCTCAGGTGGTTTAAACAGCGTCAGGCTCCCAAATGGCAACAAGAAGAGGCTGCTTAGAAAGGAGAAAGGGTTACCGGCGTTGTCCGAACAAGTTGGTGAAAGGTCCGCGAATGGGATTCGGGCTATAAAACCCAAGGAAACCGATAGTGGGTTTGTCCTTTGATGGACCCTCAGGTTGAAGAAGTAGCAAAGAACATCTTTGCGGTGGCAGCCAAGCAACAGAAGGTAAATTCAAGCCATCAAGAGAGAGGGACATCCTTAGCAAGGGCCTGGGTAACCCTGGAGCATCGTGGTCGTGTTCGAGGCGTGTCATCCAAGGAAGGATGGAAGGAGGGATTCGGCCCTCAGTGGGAAGGCGAGTATAGGAAACGTGATCGATAAAAGGGAAAGAAATGGCTAGCTATTGGAAGAAGGAGGCTAAGAAAGAGTTCACAGGGTTTATGGAGAAATTGGTAGCAATCCTCCTCCTGGTTGATGCAGAAACTGGCGAGTGCGGTCGTATCATGTCAACAAATAATAAGCACTCAGACACCCCAGATGCAGCTAGTCCCAGTGGTGTCCCAACAGACCGTTGCCGAGGGTACCAAGCAGTGTCGCTTTCTACAGGGAATAAGGTTCAAATATCCAGTTGACGACATGTTACTCCGTGGATTGCTCCCTAGTCATAAGATTGGCATTAACAATCACAAAACAAGGGAAGTAGCCACGGGCAAAGCGATCCTAGGATGCAAGTACCACGGTGCTGACATTCCTGAAGACTACTGCAGAGTAGAAGTATCGACCATGGTCCAAGGATATGAGAACGAGATGTTAGACATCCCCGGTCCAAGGACATTGAGAAAATCGGACAGGCCATAAACAATTTCATTCTTTGGCCTCGGCGGGACGTCCAGCTGAGGGAGCCGCCACTGTCCTCGCAAGAGATAGCAGTTGAGGAGTCATCAAGACCGACAACTCCGTCACCTCCGCCACATCCATCACCTCCACCACCTCGGTCACCTCCGCCACATCCATAAACCTCCACCACCTCTGTCACCTCCACCACAGTCATCACCTCCGCCACCTCCGTCACCTACACCACAGTCATCACCTCCACCACAGTCATCTGCACCACAAACATCACCTCCGCCGCATCCACAACATAAATCCACACCTTCCCCACAACCAAAAGATCTTAAACAAACACCGGACCCACCAGCGCCACAAAGAAGAAGTTTCCTATCCCCAAGTTGATTTCCCAATTCGAGCCAAACAATAAAACAGCTGGCACGGCAAGATTTTTGAGAGGAATTGGGGAAAACACACCAGTCAAGTCCTCGAGTTGTCTGAGCTCACGAAGTCAGCGCAACCGGTGCCTAAGGTAATTCCCTGCAAATTCAAGGTGCCAACTTAGGAAGACTACAAGTCTGTGCCTAAAAACATTGTGATGGGAAAGCCTCTACTAAGCTGGGAGAAACTCCAAAAGGTCCCAAACAATGTCGAAAGGATGCATGACTGGTACATGAGAGCCTCTTCTGCTGGCATTCACGCCATCAACGTGTCTATACCGTATAAGCCATTTCAAAGTGAACATAATCTGTGAATGATTAGCTTTGAAGACATTTGGTTGATGATGAACCTCGAGAGACTAGACGTACAGATAATAACGACGTTTGCATTGTAAGTGTTACATAGTTATACATGCATTGTAGATGCAAATGTTCAATATCTAAACATATGCATGTGCCTTGTAGAATGCTATTTGATGAGCAGGAGCAGGCTTACGGTACAGACCTCGACTGTTTTCCCGAGGAAAGGATTGCCTATCTGAACCCAATTGATATATGCGAAGAAAGGCAGACATTCAGAATCGAGGAAAACAACGACGATTTAAGAGACTTAGAAGGTGAAGCACGGGCCAGAAAAAAGAAACAATTACAATTTAAATTTGAAGCCAAGTACTCCTTCTACATTTCAAAGTGTATGGAAAAGTATCAAAACAGGAAATCGATAGTGGCACCGTACAACTTTGGGTAAGTACATGAGTTTGGGTAGTGGCACCGCATAACTTTGGGTGATCAGAGTACATTTAAAATTTCAATACACAAATGTATCATGAATTTGATTCATGCAGGGACCACTGGATTTGCGTCGTCATTTATCCTAAAAAAAGGAAGGGTGGTGGTATTAGACAGCAAATTACGAACCATCAAGCCGTGGACATTTCATTGAGATGCTAGAGATGTAAGTTGAGATATGCATGTATACTTTGCATTATGAGATTTAAGAATAATTAAACATGGTGATTGTATTTAAGTTCGGTTAGGGCATGGCGGTTTTTATATAATGCACGGTGGAAAGGTTGAATCGAAGAAAAAAGAAAAGGAGCCATTGGAAGTTATATATGACTGGCGGGTAAATATGAAAACTTACTCTTATGAATACAGATCATACATGTACTATGTGGATATACTATGTGTGCGAGCATTATAAATAACCACTTTAATTTTCTATATTATAGTGCCACAAGCAACTAGCAGGATCTGTCCTGTGTGGATACTACGTGTGCGAGCACATGAGAGGAGGAGACTTAACAACTATGAAGAAACTTCCAAGAAAAAAAAACCAAGGCGACGACCAACAACGAAAAGACATTGTACGCCATAGTTGAGGAGTGTGTGTCTTTTCTCATCAAACAAGTCATCTCAAGTGTAGGGAAATATCATGATTATGAGAGTGAATTAGCCAAGCCGAGTACGAAGCGCTAACAGAGGTTTATAGCCTAAATCTTACTCGGTCGGTTTTTAGAGGACAAGTCCAAACTCTTGATGTATATAGACCTGTAACTTTATGTGTGTGAGTGAGACTCATGTATATAATGTGCCATATACTTGTAACTTTATTGCGAGCATGGTACTTTGAAGAAAGAAATCTATGTATGAGATATTTAATTTACATGTTGCTATATATTTGAACACCATCCAATAGGGTTTAGTAGTTTCAATAACAATATATATGTATATATTAAATAATACAATAATTATATAAATACCAAAAAATTAAAACTAGAAAATCATTTCCACAGGCGGTTCTCATAGTGAACCGTCTGTGTAAATGAGCCATTTACACAGGCGGTTCACTAAGAGAACCACCTGTGGAAATGGGTTTCTACAGGCGGTTCTAAAGCAACCGCCAGTAGAAATGTTCCCCCAGCGCCGGCGGTTCGGGAATCCGCCTGTACAAACGCGTTCCGAACCGCCTGCATAGTAAGGTTTTGTACTAGTGATATTGTAGCGTTTCGTTTTATATTTGGTAATTATATTGTCCAATCATGGAGTAACTAGATTCGAAAGATTTGTCTCAGAAATTATGGATGAATCGTGCAATTAGTTATATTTTTTACCTATATTTAATGCTCCATACATGCATCTAAAGATTCAATGTGACCGAGAATCTAGTAAGTTTTAAAATTTTGAATGGAACTAAACACCCCAAGGACTAAATAAGATGAACCCTCTAGTCCAGCTTACAGGTTAGTAATACTAACTGGGACAAAATGATCCTTTAATCCGTTGAAAACTTGAACACAGGTTTAGCTCACATTAGTCCCGGCCCAAGGCAACTTATACTAAAGTTAAAAACTCAAATGTCTGTTTTATATAGTGGATATGTAACGTGCAACACACCTATCTAGAGTGATTTATGGGCTAGTCGACCCTCTCCTCAGTATTCCAAAGGTGGAATGTTTAGTTATGTAAAACTAAAGCAAAACACTACGTCAAAATCGAGCTTCTACAGCGTTGTCTAAAAACACTCCGTGACGGACATTTATTTTGACCGCTGCGAAAAATTCTATGCTTTTCCGTGGTGGTCTTTTTTTTTATTTACCGTGGCGGACATTTCTGTCCCCTGCGATAAATCAATTTACCGCAGCGGGCACATTAAGACGTCTGTTGTGGTAAATAGGTATTTAGCTGCGGTAAATAGGTATTTACCGCAGCAGGCATCTTATAAGGCCCGCCACGGTTAAGGTCAAGGCCCATTAGGCCCAAGGCGAGGCCCGATAGCTGCATCACGTATAAAAACGGGACTTAGGGTTTCCTCCCCCACCAGCCCTCTCTCTCCCAGCCCTCCTCTCTCACAGCCCCTCCCTCTCTCTCTCTCTTCTTCCACGAGCAAACAGAGAAGCCGTCGCAACGCGGGGCTGCGGCGGTCGGCTCGCCGGGACGCGGCGCGCGGCCCTCGGCGTGTTGCGGCGCGACGCTCGGCCCTCGGCGCGTGGCGGCGCGCGGCGCTCCTTCCCCTTCCCCTTCTTCTCCAGTTTGCGGTGGCTCAGATCCGGCGGCGGATCTGGCGGCGCGGGTTGCGGGCTGGGTTTTGATTCGCTTGCAGGGTCACAATATGTGCTCGCTGGTGGGCTTTGGTTTTTTTTCCTCAGTTTAACCGTTGCGGACGTTGTTAAGTGCCCGCTGTGGATAATATGTTTACTGCAGCGGGAACTGGCGTCCGTCGTGATAAAGTCACGATTTACCGTGGCGGACGCGTTTCTCCGCTGCGAAAAACCGAATTCGCCCGCAGCGGTTTAAATGATTCTGTGGTAGTGAAAGAGCATTATTAAAAAAGAAGACATGATGGAAATCCTTGAATTAATGTTTTAGTTATGCTCTAGGCCATATATATCAAAATGCTATTAGTTAACGATTCTTAGTGCTTTCCTGTGCATCTTACTAATCAATCTTGCAGGCAACCGCTGGACTGAGACTTATCGGAGATGAAAGAGCAGAGGAAATTCTTCAAGCGGTAGCTTGATTTCCCCGCCTCCAGTTTTCCAGTGCATAGAGTCTTATATATGTATGCATATACAGTGGTGGATCCAGGATGAGATCAAGAGGGGTGCTAAGTAACGGAGATGATGATTGACATGAAAATTTAGTAGTGATTTAGGGCTAATGCTACAATAATTTAATGGAGAATCCAGACTCTCAAGCATTGGCGTAGCCAGAATTTTAATATAGAGTGGTCTAGTTTAATATAGTTTTTTTAATAATATAGTTTGGTTAACACGTCGGTAAATATCTTCGATTTTTTTGCTACAATACACATAGAATCTAGAACCAATGACACAAAAATATAGTGATTTCTATGACTCATAATTCATTTTAAGAGAAAAATAAGTACTTATTCTAGTGTATGAAAGAGTCCACACCAAAATCGAAAAAACTCTACCAAATAAGTCATAAATATACACATCAAAGTCGAATAAAACTCTACCAAATAAGTTATAAATATACAATTTAATGAACATAAGATAAATATATTTTAAAAATCTTATAGGAATTTTTTAAAATCTAAATATTTAAATTTCCTCTCTAGCTCTGACACGGCTCACGAGGGGGCTGGATCCGCCAATGTGCACATATATGATACTGAAAGAGCTAATATAAAACACTACTATTTTGCACAGGTCAGGAATCTTGTCCGAACAAAGAGCAAATTCCGGTACAAACCCGAATGGATCAATGTTCTGTCGGGAACTCAAGAAGGAACATTGATCCATTCTTGAAAAAAATCAATGTTCTTGCCGCTTCATAGATTTTTTTTTAATTTTAATATTTTTTTAACTAAATATAATTCTAACATCAAACTACTTTTTTTTATCACTAACCCTTTTGACCGCTCCATCATCCATGGAGCGGTATTTCTTCTTTGCCGCTCCATGCATGATGGAGCGACAAGCTTGCTGACTCAGCCGTGGACCGTCAACGCCGCGAAGTGGGCCCAGCCTTGCCGCTCCATGATCTGCGGAGCGGCAAGGCTGAGCCCATTTTGCGGTGTTGACGGTCCACGGCTGAGTCAGCAAGCTTGTCGCTCCATCATGCATGAAGCGGCAAAGAAGAAATGTCGCTTCATGGATGATGGAGGGGCCAAAAGGGTTAGTGATAAAAAAAATAGTTCAGTGTTAGAATTATATTTAGTTAAAAAAATTGTTAAAATTAAAAAAAATCGTATATGGCAAGTGTAGGCAAGAGATCGACAAGGCGCTGAAGCTGAACGCGCCGTGCAAGACAAAGAACTGCACATTTGACGGCGTGTGGAACGGGGGTGGCGGAGCAGGGCAGGACAACAGCTACGCCGCCTCGGCCTTCTACTACCTTGCCGCAAATGCTGGGTTCATAGATAGCAAAGCTCCCAGTGCCATAGTCACTCCTGCCATGTTCAAAGCTGCTGCATACAAGGCCTGCCAGTTGAGCGTCAAGGAAGCTACAGTTGCGTACCCGAATGTTCGCAGCGACGATGTGCCTTACACATGCATGATGCATGGATCTTACATACCAGTACACTTTGCTTGTCGATGGATTCGGTAGGTCGCAACGATTATCTTTATACTATACTAGGATCTTACATACATACATACATACATACATATATATATATATATATATATATATATATATATATATATATATATTAATATATATATATATATGCACCCACACTGTCAAGTTCTTTTTTTCTGTTGCTAAATATGACTCAATTGTTGGCATCGTCTGTTAATTTACACTGCTATGTAGGAGTGCATCCAATGAAGAGGATCACGTTGGTGTCCAAACTGAAGCGAGGCAAGTACTACATTGGAGCTACATGGCCTTTGGGTAGTGCTATCGAGGCCATCTCACCCAAAAAGCAGGTTCAAGACCAGTTATTGCCATGAGCTAGACGGCAAGTGTGTTTCATATATGTACCACAGTTAGCTCTCCTATCGAATAATATATGTACTTCATGGCAATAACTAATGCCTAATGAAAATTGGGCATTACTGCATTAGCTTGTGTGAATCATGTTCTGAAATCGAAACAGTGGCAAGAAAGGAATCCATGTTGTCGTTTGAGGCTCAAAAAAAAAAATGAATGGGCTCACTCGTATTTTTGGCTAATGCGCAGGCGAGAACACGAGGGCCCAGCCTGCTATATAGGATTGCCGGCCGGCGATGTACCCAGTCCTGATCAGGGTTTACCCTACCGTTTCGAAACCGGTAACCGCCGGCGAGCGGTTGGGCGGTTACCGACGGTAACAGCCCAAACCGGTCCCAAACCGAACGGTTTAGATTTTGAATTCAAATCACGCAGTTCAAACGGTTTGGGACCGGTAACCGGTCGGTTAGGGCCGGTTACCGACCGGTTTGGGCGGTTACCCCCCAAACCAAATTTCAAATTTAAAAAAAAAATTGAAAATGCTGAAAAATTCCTAAAAATAGTTCATGATTCGTAGAGTCGAATGGTGCAAATTTTTTTCAAATTGGAGTTCGTTTGCTATTTATTTTGACGCGTACAAGTTTGGAAAAAAATAGAAAAAATCCTTTTTTTTTAAACTTGTACATGTCAAAATAAATAGCAAACGAACTCCAATTTGAAAAATTTATACACCATTCGACTCTATAAATCATGAACTATTTTTAGGAATTTTTTCAGCATTTTCGATTTTTTTTTCAAATTTGAAATTTGAATTCAAACCGGAACCGAAACCGAACCGCCCGGGGGCGGTTTGTCGGTAACCGGTCGGTAACCGCGGTTACCGACCGGTTTGAAAAACCCTGGTCCTGATTCTCCTGCAGGTGCACAAGGGCCGGGCTAGGAAACGCTGGCCTGGCATCTGAGATGTCAGATGTGACACGGCCATGACGACTACAGCTGCACTAATGCACCTCTAGAACTATATGCAGTTCTAGAACTATACTCGATGCTAATAGCAGCTGCTCCATCCCTTCCAAATTATAAGTGATTCTGAAAATATCTCAGGTTTAACAAACACTACTACACACAGAATTTATAGACATAGCTCTAACTTATTTTTTGGGACGATTTGGCCAACCACCCCAACAGCTCCTCTCTATAAATGAATAATTTGTATGGACGGTTTTCAAGCCGCTCGTAAAAATCGATTTATACGGGTGGATCTACGAATCTATTTTCAGAAATCATGAATCACAGCATAAAAAATTGCAAAAAAAGAAAAGAAAAAAAAATAATCCATGGTGGCTACAGTTGGTCAGCCATGAGTCATTTTTTACATGAGTCGCACGCTTCGCGTTTGCCAGGATTCGCGTTTGCCAGGATTCGAAACTTGTGTCTAGAATGGATTTTAGACCTCATGCACCTCACACTCACTTGTGTCTATAATAGATTTTTAGGTCTTCTTGTATTATTCTAAGTCGAATTTAAATTGAGTATTTGAAAGCCTAAGAAAATTCAAATAAAAATTTATCAACTCCAAAGTTTTATAACTTTTGAAGACCTACAACTTTCACTTTTGGAGTTTCTCCATCCGAAGTCTTTTGTAGAATTTGAATTTCAAATTTAATAAATTCAAACTAGTTTTCTTTGACAAAATGATTTTAAATTAAAAAAAATTGTCAACTATTAAGTTGTATAACTTTTTGATCTACATCTTTCATTTAGATTGTTTCTCGATCTGAGCGTTCAAAAAATTCAAATTTTAAATTTGAGAAATTCAAACTAATTTCTCATGACAAAATGATTTATACCATAATACAAGACAAATGGTCAGTTACCTATAAATCTTTAGGAACTAGGCTCCTTACTCATTGGGTGCTACCATCTAAGTACCAATCGTCTCAACTTTTTTATGGATCCATGACACCTAGTTTGGCAGTCAGCCTCCCACGCCAACGCATTGCATTTTGCACTCTAATGTTTGCAGTGTACTAGTGGACTCAAAATTCCTTGTATGCTAAGCAGGGATGGTGACTTGGTAGTCGCATGGATGGATAAACGAAAAATTATATAAACATAGTCAAATTTAAGTTATTATTAACTCAACTTTAATTGATAAAGCAGACCAAGAAAAAAAAATGATATTTTACACGACGAGTGATAAAACTTATAGTGAAAAAAAGTCAAACGTCTTATAATTTGGAACAGAGAAATTATCAAATTATAAGAGATGTAGCAATTCTTAGAAACAGATGACACCTAGTTTCCTTTCTCTTTTATTGCATTTGACATCACAAAATCATTTGAATAGTAATTTTGATCTCTGAAAATGCATATAACTTACTAAACAATGTTATATTTGTTTGGCTTGGTTTTATTTCCTTAATATTGTAGTGGTGGTAATGAATAAATATCTATAAGGAGTATCTTTTTTTCTTTAACTTCTTTGGTAATGGAAGTTATGGAACAATTAGAAGTATGAGTACATTAATGTTGGTTAATTTCTCTTAATATTTGTGGTAGGTAATTTATAAATAATAGAGGTAGATTTGGTTTCTTCTGTGTGTGTGTGTTTTGTTTTCTCGTAGCCATCTAATTATTAACGTTGAAATTTATATACCCAGCTTCTAAACAAACCTGGACGCTCCTACGCAAATAACAAGACAAAGATGTAGAGAGGAAAAATAAAGGCTTGCTTAGGATTAGTGAAACTTTGGACCTTACATCTCTATACTCCTATATTGCAAAGACCCTCCAATCAGGTTCGAGTATTTCGAAAAAGTGATGTCATAATACATCAGGTGATGTCATCAGCCCACTAATCCTCATTTATCTTCCCCACTAGCTATTTCATTTTAAAATAGGAAAAAAGCCATAGCACCTAAACCAAGTATCATAATTAAAATCCAATTGTACCATGGTGTTCCTCGCAAGAAACTCTTCAAAACAAGACCCCAATAGATATATTTCGATAAGATATATTTCGATAACTCTGTCGTGCGCCTCCAGGGCTGAAACCAGTGTTTCTAAGCAAAAATGTGGTAAAACTACATATCACATGGATTTTCTGAGGTCCTCCAAAACGCCTCAAGGAACCATACACAAAACTACCAGAACTTTTGGGAGGGGACATGCCCCTCGGGTATATTATGGGAAGAGGTTTCGTTTGAGTGAAACCTCGGGGTGAAATGCTTCAAAACCACTAAGGTTTACGATGACCCTCTAACTAGGCTCCACCGAAAGTCGGTCACTCCCCTGGCCACCGTAGTTGGCCCGTGGCCCGCCGTGGCTTCGGAATACCTGAAATCAGTGTTTCTGAGAAAAACGTGGCAATACTGCATATCACATGGATTTTATAAGGTCCTTCAAAACGCCTGAATGATCCATACATAGAACTTTTAGAAATCCTGGTAGGGGAGATGCCCCTCCGGTATATTAGGAAGAGAGGGTTCAGTTGAGTGGGACCTCGGGTGAAATGCTTCGAAACGACTAAGGTTTACGATGACCCTCTAACGAGGCTACACCGAAGATCAGCCACTCCCCCAGCCGCCGTGGTTGACCCGTTGCTCGCCGTGGCTCTGGAATACCCATAGGCGCGGGGTATCCACCTAGTTTAAAGGAAAATTGGCGCCTGCACACTGAAAGTGACCACCCTTTTCTATTGGACACCTAAAATAGAGTGATTTGCTACAGGACACTCTAGTTTTAGGCAAATTTGCTAGTGGATATCGTACCAAAAAAAGTATTTTAGCAAAATAGATATAAAATTAAAATATTTTATGGAACACGGTGTCCACCAGCAAATTTACTAAAAAATCATAGTGTTCTCTAGCAAATTGCTTCATTTTAGATGTCGAATAGCTAAAGGTGATTACTTTGGGAGCCAATTTTCCCTACATTCAAAGGCTGTCGTGGCCTCTGCCATACCATCTCTTTCTGCTTTCTTGGAGACAAACTATATTCAGATCCTGCCACTGTATTCAGTGATTTTGATTTGTAATCAGATTGTTCTAGGGAAAGAGGGAAAGCGAAAGTGCTGGATGCCTAGATGAGATCACGTGGATCGGTTCCATTCAATGGGATGGAGCACTGGGTGCAATCGAATCGAGATAGTGTGAACCGTGGAATATATTTTTGAGATATATTCACTACTCTATTCTGTTCTCTCTCGAATACGTATGAGTGTGCATATCTTTATATTAGAATGAAGCAATATATAATTATAAGAGTGCCACAAATGGCGTTACAAATTCCCTAAGGTATTACATATTAGAAACAAAACGTTCTCAGACTATTACTAGCTAAATCGTAGCTATCCATGAGTAAGAGCTCTCAAACCGACAACACCGACTTCAATCCATCGCTCCCCTTCCGCCTTGATAATTTGCAGGGCCTCGCTAGTGCTTTGTCGTCACGCCGCGAAAGCAGCGTGCGTTCCGTTCCTTCCAGAGCGTCCAGGATAGAGTGTGAACAAGGTGTCCAAGCCCTTCTGTTGGTCGCCGATGAACCCGACACAGAGACGACGCCACCACCTGAGAGTGGACATGGCTGCCAGAGGAGGATGACAACCAAGCGCTTGTAGGACGAGAAACCATACCTCCCTGGAGTAGGAACATTTGGCGATGATATGGTCAATGGTTTCGTCTTTCTGGTCATAGAGATAACATTGCTGATGCGTATCAAGTCTATGTCTCCTCTGGCTGTCGAGGCCTGAATGCTAGCCATAGGAAGATTCGTACCTTGAGCGGAGCCCAAGTTTTCTAGATCAGCTTGTGGGCCGGGAAGGGGACAGAACCGGCTTGCAGCATCTTTTAAGCTAATTTCTCCATGTACTTGCCGGAGGCGTTCCATCGCCAAACTGTTCTGTCATGTTCATCGCACAGCCGAAAATCATCCATAGCATTCCAAAGGTAGAGGTAATCGATGATAGCTTGAGCAGATAATCCCACCTCGCTCGATGCACTGTGCCCAAGTTCTGTTTAGTAGACCGTCTCGAATAGTTTGCCGTCGGCGTACTGCGCATCTGGAACATGATGATGTATACATGGCGAGATGTCTTTGACACACTCACCATTGATCCACCTGTCCTCCCGCCAGAACAATGTACGTTTTCCATTGCCTACTACGGTGAAGGTAGACGCACGGAAGAAGGCTTAGACCTGTGGGCATGTTTTGATTGGTAGCTGGCTCCACGCACCATCTTCATCTATCTTTTTATAGCCAAAGCCAACGTGTTTGGAGAACGTATACCCTGTCAATTTCGGGTCACTTATCCCCAGCCCTCCCATGTCAGTTGGCCTACTAGAGGGTGACTTGGCCATCTAAGTTTATAGCTGACGACCGGCCGAACGGGCTTGCCGGTGGCCGCGGAGTAGGCCCTCGTCCCACCGCAGCGCGGGTTCCCCGTCCGCGCGCCGCGCCGCGTTGTGCGCCGCGGACGGGCTCGCTCATCGTCGACCTGCTGCGTCCCCCGCCAGCGTCGTCGTCGTCGACGCGTTCCTGTCACTACTACAGATTCAATTATCACTGCCGGCCTCATCAGTGTCGGAATTGAGAGAACCGGCGCTAAAGGCTCTTCAGTATCGATTCTTTGACTTTCAAATAAAAAAATGATAGCGAGAAGACAACAACCGGCAGTGAAACTCTATATCACTGCCGGTTGATAATAAAAACCGACAGTGATGGGTATCCTATGTGTACCAGTGTCGGTCGTATTTACACAACCGGCAGTGATTTATAGGCCCTGGACCCGAAATTTTTATCCATTCTGGTTTACCCCCTCTGCACAGATATTCCTCTCCTCCTACTCATCAGACTTGAGACCTCCTCCCAACCACCCCAGATCTACCCGACACTCTACACCCCACTGGCGACCGACCGAGCGGACTCCGGCACGGGCACAAGGCCGGGAGTCCGGCGCAGGCACGTCGCCGCCGCGAGCGCGCCCCGGCGACTGTCCGGGAGTTCGGCGCGTGCAAGCCGCCGCCGCGAGCGTGCATCGGTGACCGCCCCGGACTCCAGCGCGCGGGGACAAGGCCACCGCGAGCGCACGACCGGCCGGCACCGCGAGCGCGTACCGACCACAGGTCGGTACTCCGACGCGGCACTACGCTGTTGCGAGCACAAGGAGAGAGAGGTGAGGAGAATACGACAGATCCACTTCGTTCTCTAGTCTCCGATTGCTTACCTGCTAATTCATGCGTGTGTTTGTAGGCTAGCTGATTGGATTGGACTGAATCGGTGGACTGAATCGGTGGACAACTGTTCTGTATCCAGATCCAGCGGAGGTGAGCAGCAAGAAGATGGACTGAATCGGTGATGTTTGTGATGTGTGAATCCTTCCCAATCCTTCTAATCTGTGGTTGAACTCTTATTCTTTGCGATGTATATGTGAATCAATTTGTGATTGAATTTGTGATGTATGAATCCTTCTCAATCCATCTAATTTGTTGTGAACTCTTAGTCTTTGTGATGTATGAATCGATATGTGGTTGTGTTAAATCTCTCCTTTACCTATACGAATCTTTTAATGTATGACGGTAACAGTGTTGGCAACAGTGAGCATGCTATTCTTTTTTTTGTTTTTTTAACTTTATCACTGACGGTTGAGAAAACCGGCAGTGATTAGATGAGTACATCACTGCCTTTTACGTACTGCCGGTTCAAAATCCGGCAGTGATAGGGGATTTTGAACCGGCAGTAATGTGAAGATGTGTAGTAGTGTGTTCTGGGCGGCCGCGGCCGCGCGCGGCGTCCCGACGCTGGCGTTCTTCGGCACGAACGTGTTCGTGCACTCGCGCTCGTGACCGTGGAGCCCCTTGGTGGTGCTTCCGGCCGGCTAGTGCGCCGTGGGTTCTCAGCGTCTGCTGTCCTGGGTGACGGGGAGGACGAGGGCTCTCGGCTGAGTGGGGAAAAGGGACGAGCTGCGCTGTCGCAGGTGGTAACCGTCGCGGTGGAGGCAAGTCGGCGTCCAAAGCCGATACGAGCTCTCCCGATCCGATCCAAATTCTGGGCGGACTCTGGAGTTCAGGATGTCACAGACGAGGATGTTGCTTCGACGTCGGAATTCATCAACGAGGCCATTCAGGCTGGTTTCGAGATGGGCACGGTTACGGCTTCCACTCGCGCGGGCGTGGTCGCAACCAGAGCTTTCGAGATGGACGAGGTGATTTCGGTGGCTATGGTGGCTATGGCGGATATGGCTGCCATAACTTTGGCGACCATGGATACCAAGGTGATGGTCGTGGCCGTCGACCTTACGGTGGCGCATACGGTGGAGGACGTGGTCGAGGGGGAGGGAACTGCGGAGGACATCGTCTCCACTAGGAGACGGTGCCACCAAACTCTAACCCAGCGGTTGATGGTCACCAGTCCGGCACCAGTGCCAGCCAACAGCAGAGCTTGGGTGGCGGACATCTACAACAAGCAGCCGGCGGTGGCCAGCCACAGCTGGTCATAGCCGGCCAACAGCAAGCGGGGAATGGCGGTGGCCAGCCACAACCGGTCATAGCCGGCCATTTGCAGCAGCAGCAGGACACATCAGGCAAGCACCTACAGCAAGGGGTGCCAGAGGACCAAGCTCACAAGCAAATGATCGAGGTACCTAAGAACACTGTCCCACCAATGATCGAGAATGCTCCAGGAATATTAGATGTTCCAGAGTTGTCTAATAAGGGAGTTAAAAAATCAAGGGTAAACTGTTTTGCTATCGTTATCATAAGAAGGGTCATACCATTAATAATTGCACTGCTGTCTTATGTTGTGACATTTGCTATGGTGACCATGTTGCTAAGGTTTGCCCGAATATGAAGAAGACAAATTTATCTGCTTTACCCTATGGTTATGCTGTGGAGGGATTGGGTTTCTATTATATCCCTGTTTTTGATGAAAATCCCAAGGAGAAGGTGGATGAAAAATCCGCAGTGGTACGTGTGTTGGAAGGTTTCATTACTGCAGAATTGTTGGCAGTGGAACTAAAAGGATCAAGATGCCCAAGAGGGGGGTGAATTGGGCTCTTTTTAATTTCTAGACAAGAGTTCAACCTATCAAGAGCCAATTAACCCCCTAGTGCCTACCGATTGTGTGTCCTAGTAAGAAAGCGGTAGCAAGCCAAAAGAAAGCGAAACCTTCCTACACAATTCTAGTATGAATTGAAAGACAAATGCGGAAAGTAATGCGGTATAAAAGAGCTAGGGAAAGAGATGCTTGACACGGCGATGTTTTGCCGAGGTATCGAGGAATCGACACTCCCCCCTAGTCCTCGTTGGAGCACCTCGCAAGGTATAGCTCCCCCCCTCAATCCCGCGCAAGGGATGAGTGCTCTCTACGGGCTGATTCTTCGCCACTCCGGCTCGGTGAATCGCCCACAACCGATCACAAGTCGATGAAGAAGGGCCACCGACAAACTCCCCGGCGATCACCTTCCTCCAAGCACCACCGGACCGTCTATGTGATGTCGATCACCAAGAGTAACAAGCCTCGATCTTCACTTGACTCACTCAAGCTTCACAGCTAGAGGATGCACACTTGAACTCTTGGATGAACTAGAGGAGAGGATGGATGGATTCGTGAATCACTCTCTCACTCTAGGGCTCTTGCTCTCTTCCCAACCTTCTCAAAAACTTCAGCAACTGAAATGAGCAAAGGCAAGGTGGGAGAGAAGGGTGAGGAGCTATAAATAGCCCCCCAGAAAACTGCCTCGGGCTGGCAGTTTAAGTTGGCGACGGACGGTCCGTCGCCCTGCCCAACGGCTAGTTTAGAAACAGGGTTTGGGCGACGAACGCTCCTGCGCAGTCCGACGGACGCTGTGAACCAGCGTCCGACGCCCCTTGCTGAATTCCTCTGAAAACATGCCCACTGGAAGGCCGACGGACGCTACCCTAGCATCCGACGCCTAGGCGACGGACAGCGTCCGACGCCCTCTGAAACTCAGGGGCTCCCTCTGGGCGGCCAATGGACGTTGCGTCATCTTGATGTCAGCGTCCGACGCGACGGACAGCGTCCGGTGCCTCCAGACTCAGCGTCCGACGCCCAGAAAACTTCTTTTTTCAACTCCATTTTTTGTCGCAATGAATTTGGAAGAAGTTCTTGGCTATCTTACGGTCACCATAGGCTTGCTTAGAGCTAAGGAAGTCAAGTGTGCACCACACCTAAGTCATGAAGCTTTCCTAAGTCAAGCTACTAGTCTCAACCCCTCTTGATAGTATAGTCAAAGATAAAATAGAAGCCCTATCTATTTCTATGGGCCCTTCATCACCTTATGGCACTTAGCCTATCATTCTAGGGTCTTCATCATGTCTCTTTGAAATCCGAAACGATATCCATCTTGAGGGCTAAGTGATGACCATTCATGCCCATTCATGTAGATCACTATGGCTAAGCTATGCATAGCCTCTCAAAACACACGTTAGCCATAATAATCGCTAATTTCCGTTAATCACCGAAACCACTAGGGCCATGATTCTTCAATCTCCCCCTTTTTGGTGATTGACGACAATAACTCCTCGTGTATGGATATAAGATTGAAAGGTTAGAATTTCAGGTGACTTGGATGGGATGAGCAAGGGTTAGTGAATGAAATTGAACAATACTTTCTCATCCTTGCCAAGCCACAAAATGTGGTACTCATGGATATAAAATGGAATTATGGCACCTCATGATATTCTCTCATAATAATTGGAGAAAGACGCGGAAGCTCAATTACCATTTGATCATAGAGACATATCATGAACAAGAGACAACTCACAACATATATTAGTGGAAAGCAAGAGAATGTCTCACAAGCACAAGGATCTCACTAGCATCATTCATCACACATATACACAAATGCAATAAGATAGACATGATGACATGAGTACGAGGGAAATAAAATCACACAAAGAAACGAATCCCTCCCCCTATAAATACCTCCCCATATCTCTATACTCGACCCTCTCTCCCCCTTTGGCGTCTAGCACCAACAACTAAGCATCTGGGGCTGGAGAAGAAGGCAAAGAAGCTGCAGCTTGGCGATCGAGCATGATGAAGTCTTGAAGATCTGACTCGTCTGACTCAACATCTGCCTCAGCCTTTGCAGGAGTGGGCGCAGCTGGGGTGACCTCTGGATCTGACACTGGAAACTCTGGAGCTGCTGACTGAACTGGCTCCCCCTGAGGCGCAGCTGGTGCCTCTGACGGTCCTGCCTCTGAAGTAGCGGGTTTGGGAGCCCGACAAGTGAAGACTCGAGGTGGTGGAGGAGTAGATACTGCCAAAGCGACCAGAGAGACTGCTGCCACAAGCTCTGCTAGCTGGGACTGAGGTGGAGTAGAGACTGCCACTGTAACTACCTCAGCCTGGTCCTGTGCCTGAACTGGGTCCTCTAGTGCAACTGCCTCCACTGCTACTGAGATAGCATCTGTCTAAACTGCAGTTGGAGGAGTGGTGACGGTCTGCGTAGACTGATCCGGTGCGATCTCTGACGAGGAAACTAAAGAAAGGTAAGTGCCTGTCGCCGGAGGATCCACCTCAACCTCTGGACCTCCAGAGTCTGGCTGAGCGGCTCCTGGAGAGTCATCTCCGGTGATCTCCAAATAAGAGGCCGAGAGGTCACGCGAGGCCTCTGCAATGGTGGTTCCCCGGATAGGTGTGAAACCTGTTTGTAGCTCACCGGGCGAAACCAACCATGAGGACACCTGAGTCCTCGGAGACTGGCACTCTGGAGAGGCAGGTGCCTGAAAGGGTGGAGTGACTGGTGCCGGACTCTGTTGTTCTCCTGATGGTAACGCTGGAGTCGGTACCACGACCACTGACGGCTGCTGCTGAGAGACCCCAGACATCTGAAGCTTCGTGGAAATAACCTTTTGCTTGCCCCTTCCCCGATCAGTGGGTGGACGCGGTGGAGGTGGAGGGTCACCACCACTACCGGGAACTGGACCGGCATTCTTCGTTCTTGCCATGGACATACACTGGATAAAACAAACTGTCACTGTCAAGAGATCCTCAATTGTCAAATCACAACCTCACTGCCCACTGCCAACTAACAATCACTGAGCAACACAAGCAATCAAGATTGGCACGACGGCCCTGGACTGTCCTTTCGAGGCTTTGCCTCGTTCCTTACTCGCGGGCTTTGCCCCGAGTTTACTGCCACTTCCTCACTGCCACAGACCCTGCTCGAATAGATAGATATATATAACATATAAGCATGTAGCTAGAGAGGAGTGGGTCTATATAGAAGCATGAAAAGATAAGAAAGGAATCGAATCTGCCCAAACTATTACCTCTGTCCACGGTGACCAAGCCTAAAAAGAAAGGGTAAGTTCCTCGGTCGTTTTCGAAAACCAATCCGCAACCTAAACAGGGGATTTAAGGATTAGGGTTGCGAGAGAAAATGGTGAGAGGATTAACAAGCTGGTAGGAGGGTTGCCAGAGAGGGAATTCACCTTGACCACGCAAACGAGGTTGATCAAGCCTCCAAAAGAGCCTTGGAGGAGAGCTCCACGGCTAAGATGCCCCTGCACGGCTGAAATGTGCGAGGCAGGGGAAGAGCGGCGCAGGAAGGGCGGCGGTGCTGGGTGAAGCTCTGGCGCGGCGGCGCTGTGTGGATGAATGGCGGTGGCGCTTGGAGGGGCACGCCGGCGAGGAAAGGGCGCGGTGGTGGTTAGGGTTTCAGGAGAGGCGGGCGGCGATGGCGTACGGAAAAAAAGGAAACCGACCGAGAGAGGGAGAGAATAGACGGGGATTTATTTAAAAAATTTCAGCCTTAAGTTCGCTACGGACGCTCCGTCGATGTGCGATGGACGCTGGACAGCGTCCGACGGCATCGTCCGTCGGGCTTTCAGAACAGGTTTGAAACGCCCAAACGCATTGACCGCGTCGGACGCTCCGCGACGGACGCTGGGGAGCGTCCATCGCCCTGCAAACAGGCAACGTTCAGTCTCCGGACGATCGCGACGGACGCTGAGGCATTTGTCGCCGAGCGTCCATCGGCAGCGTTCGACACCCTTTAAAATAGAATTTTTCAAATTTGATTTTTGCGTATTTCTCCCAACCAAGTTCCAATCCAAATAAGATCCAAATAACACCTGATTGGACTTGATATGAGAACCATCTCTCAAACTCTCCTTTTCAAATAGTTTGCCATAGGCTTAGATTTAATTTTAGCTCAAAATATTCGAATGGAACCTTCAAGGAGACATCATATGGCCACAAGAGGGGTATAGAAGTGACTTGAGCTTGGAATGAGCCCCCTAAGTGGACGAACACAGAGGATGCTCAAACTTAACCGAAAAAGAACGACAAACAACACATTCACATGCAATGCATTTACAAGAATTTGAATCTAGGTTGCTTGCAAGTTTAAACCATGATTTGGACTTCTTCACATGTTCAAGAACCGTTATTCCAACCATGTTAGCCAAGCCTATGTGCATTACTAAATTAACATGATTATATTACACATGATGCAAGGTTGATTCACACAAGATCATCTTTTAGTGAAGTTAGAGTGATCAAGCACATTCAACTCGCTTCTCAACCTACAAAAGGTTGTTTCATCGAGAGGTTTAGTGAAGATATCCGCCAATTGATTTTCGCTAGAAACTCCCACTAGTGTGATATCTTTCCTAGCCACATGATATCTAAGAAAGTGATGGCGAATATCTATGTGCTTGGTGCGAGAGTGTTGAATCGGGTTATTAGAAAGCTTTACGACGCTTTCATTATCACACAAAAGTGGAAGATCTTTTAAAGCTATGCCGTAATCAAGTAGTGTTTGGGACATGTATAAGATTTGTGCACAACTAGCTCCCATGGCTATGTATTCCGCCTCAGTGGTAGACAATGCCACACTATTTTGCTTCTTAGAGGACCAAGAAACAAGTGATCTTCCTAGCAAATGGCAACCGCCGGAGGTACTCTTCCTATCAACCTTACACCCAGCATAATCTGAATCGGAATAGCCACAAAGTAGGAAGGGAGCTCCTTTGGGATACCAAAGGCCAATGCTAGGGGTGTGCCTTATGTACCTAAGGATTCTTTTAACTGCACAAAGATGCGACTTTTTAGGGTTTGCTTGAAACCTAGCATAGATACACACACTAAACATGATATCCGGCCTAGATGCGGTGAGGTAAAGTAAACTACCGATCATAGAGCGGTAAAGAGTTTGGTCTATCAGTTTACCTCCCTCATCGAGATCAAGATGCCCATTGGTAGGCATTGGGGTCTTGATTGGCTTGCAGTACTCCATCTTGAATTTCTTGAGCACATCATTAGTGTACTTTTCTTGAGATATGAAAGTGCCCTCCCTCAATTGCTTCACTTGGAAGCCAAGGAAGAAGGTTAGCTCGCCAATCATCGACATCTCGAACTGCTTGGACATCAATGCACCAAATTCCTTGCTATGATCTTGGTTTGTTGACCCAAATATAATGTCATTGACATACACTTGGCAAACAAAGATCTCTCCATCTAGCACCTTGGTGAAGAGTGTGGTATCGACTTTCCCGATCTTGAAGCCCTTCTTGTGTAGGAAGTCCCTTAGCCTCTCATACCAAGCTCTTGGAGCTTGTTTCAATCCATAGAGTGCCTTGGACAACCTATACACATGATTAGGACAATTTGGGTCTTCAAACCCGAGAGGTTGTGAGACAAAAACAAGTTCATTAATGAAACCATTTAGAAAGGCACTCTTCACATCCATTTGAAAAAGTTTCATTTTGTGATGTGAAGCATATGCCAAAAGGATACGAATGGCTTCTAGTCTTGCAACCGGTGCAAAGGTCTCCCCAAAATCCAAGCCTTCAACTTGGGAGAACCCTTTTGCCACCAATCTTGCCTTGTTCCTCACAACCACGCCTTGATCATCTTGCTTGTTCCTAAACACCCACTTGGTGCCAATGATTCTTGTTCCTTTGGGCTTTTCTACTAGTGTCCACACTTCGTTCCGGGTGAAGTTGTTCAACTCTTCATGCATGGCATTCACCCAATCCGGATCCGCAAGTGCATCTTCCACACTAGAAGGCTCAACAAAGGAAACAAAGGAGTGATGCTCAACATAAGAAGCAAGTTTAGATCGAGTTGTTACCCCCCTTGATGGACTCCCTATGATAAGGTCTTGTGGATGAGCTTGGAGCATAGGTGTAGATCTTCTATCAATCACTTGGGGAGGAGGTTGTGGTGCATCAACATCACTAGCTTGTGCCTCGGCTTGATCTTGTGGGATGAAGGTATCCTCTTGTGCTTCCCTCACTTGTTCATCATCAACTTGAGGCGTGTGCGGTGGAGAAGGTACTTGATTTGCATCATCTTCTACTTCCTCCACCTCTAGTGGGTTGATGGCACCAACGGGCATATTCTTCATAACCTCCCTCAAGGGTTCATCACCTACATCATCAAGATTCTCATGCTCTTCTTGAGAGCCATTAGTTTCATCAAACTCCAAGTCATATGTTTCTTCAACTAGGCAGGAGGCTTTGTTAAATACTCGATATGCCTTGAATTTAAGTGAATAGCCAAGTAAGAAACCAATGTCACATCTCCTTTGAAACCAATGACACTTTGCATCCAAACACTCGGAAGAAGGATATATCTGGTTTCTTCCCATTCACAAGCTCATACGGGGTCTTCTTGAGAAGCTTTTGGACAAATAGTCGGTTGGCCGCATAGCATGAGGTGTTGATTGCTTTGGCCCAAAACTTCTCGAGGGTGTTGTACTCATCAAGCATTGATCTTGCAAGTGTGATTAGTGTCCGGTTCTTTCTCTCTACTACACCATTTTGTTGATGGGTATAGGTGGCGGACACCTCATGCTTGATTCCAACTTCATCACAATAATCTTCAATCTTGGCGTTCACAAACTCGGTCCCATTGTCACTTCTTATCTTCTTGATCTTCACATCAAACTCATTTTGGGCTCTAGCTGCAAACTTCTTGAATATTGATTGAGTCTCTCCCTTGTTTTGAAGAAAGAACACCCAAGTGTACCTAGAGTAGTCATCAACTACCACCAAGCAAAAAAGATTTCCCCCAAGGCTAGCATAGGTGGTAGGTCCAAATAAATCCATGTGAAGTAGCTCTAGGACTCTTAAGGTTGACATGAAAGATTTGGTGGGATGGGTGTTGGCTACTTGCTTGCCGGCTTGACATGCACTACACAATTTGTCCTTTTCAAACACCACATCCTTCACACCTCTAACCATCTCCTTCTTGACAAGTTTCTTCAAAGTTGACATTCCCACATGTGCTAATCTTCTATGCCATAGCCAACCCAAAGAGCTCTTGGAGAATAGACATGTTTGCAAACTAGCTTCATTTGAAGTGAAGTCCACTAGATAGAGGTTATTGTGCCTAAACCCTTTGAATATCAATGACGAATCTTCAATCTTGGTCACAACCACCTCATTTGGAGTGAAGAGACATTGGAACCCGAGATCACATAGTTGACCAACCGAAAGCAAGTTGAAGCTCAATGATTGCACTAGCAATACATTTGATATTGATTGATCATTGGAGATTGCCACTTTGCCTAGGCCTTGCACTTTGCCTTTTGAATTGTCCCCAAAGGTAATCTTGTCTTGCCCTTCACAATCTTCCTCAAGTGTGGTGAACATCCGGGAGTCACCGGTCATATGTTGAGTGCATCCACTATCAATCACCCAATGACTTCCACCAGTCTTGTAGTTCACCTACACACAAGCAACTTGAAGTTAAGCTTGTTGTTTGGGAACCCACACATGGCGAGGTCCCATAGCCTTGTTCACCAACTCCTTAGCAACCCATAGCACTTTGAGATTGTTCTTCATCTTAGGACCGAGAAACACAACTAGGGGTCTACCCTTGGAGTCCTTGTTGATGATGAAGTGTGCATCATGAGCAAAAGGCCTTGTATGCTTGGGCAAGGTCTTGGGAGGTGGAATCTTGCATTGGGACTCAAAGTGACCCTCTTGACCACATCCAAAGCACTTCTTGGGCTTGTGCTTTGGTGTGTCATAGTTGTTCCTCATGGCCTTGTTCTTGTAGTAGTTCATTGCTTCTATCTTGACTTTGGCCTTCATGAGTTGGTTCTCCTTGAACCCAATACCAGACTTGTCGGTCTTCATGATAGTGTTCATCAAGAGCTCACTTTGAAGGTTGTGGCCCTTGGTGAACTTCTCCATTCCACTTGCTAGCTTGATCTTCTCAACCTTGAGCTTTGCATTTTCTTCTTTGAGAGAGTTGATCAAGGTGATTGCATCATTGTCATCTTGCTTGGCCGACTTGATGGTGAAAGGCTTGTTGGCCTTGAGGTTGATTAGCTCTTCCTTGAGCTTTGAATTTTCTTGCCCCATCTTCACATAGTCATCATATTTATCAGCCTCAACTACCTTCTTGCCTTTGCACTTAGCATTTTGCTAACTAGCAACTTCATCAAGCAAATCCTCACAAGAAGTAGCTATATGACACTTAACAACCGGGTTAATAGAAACATGTGTAGCAAGATCATTTGTAAGCAATTCATTAGCTACCACAAGTGTGCCGTGTTCATTTCTAACTCGGTTGTAGTCATCTTTTAGCAAGTTGTATCTTGTATGGAGCTCTTGTGATGACCTCTCAAGCTTATCATGTTTCTCATTAGCTTGCTTGAGTGAGGCTTTGAGCTCCCTAGTGCTAGATGAGAGAGACTTGTTCTCAACCTTTAAACCATCATTAGCACTAGACAAGTCATCAAGTTTAGCATGCAAGTTATCATTTGCTTTCTCTAGAGTTTCACTTTTAGTTTTGTACTTCCTAATGAGCTTAGTGTATTTGTTGCAAATCACAATTAGCTCATCAGAGGAAGGTGCCTCAAACTCATCATCGCTATCATCACTAGAGATAGCCTCATCATCATTTTCATCTTTTTGTACCTTCTTGTCACCTTTAGCCATGAGGCATAGGTGTGTAGAGGATGAGCCTGGAGATGATGGAGGGGGTGGCGGTGGAGTAGATGATCCAATCACCAAGGCGGCCACCTTCTCATCTTCACTCTCATCTTCGGATGAGTCACTTGTGTCTTCAATGTTGGTGAGCCAATCACCAACAATGTAGGCTTTTCCATCCTTCTTCTTCTTGTGGAAGTTGAAGTTCTTCTTCTTCTTGAATGGCTTGTCATCTTTCTTCTCCTCATCACTTGACTCATCTTTGTTGCCTTTGTTGTACTTGAACTTGTTGTTGAATTTCTTGGTCTTGTACTTATCTTTCTTCTCTTCGGGGCAAGCATGAGCCAAGTGTCCAAGTTTGCCACAATTGTAGCAATCCATCTTGGAGAGAGGCTTCCTTGAAGAGCTTGTGAAGAATTTCTTCTTCTTTGAGTCAAACTTGACTCCATTTTTGTTTAGCCTCTTCAACATCTTTGTTGTCTTCTTCACCATGAGGGCAAGGTCATTATCATCCTCTTCATCACTTGAGCTCTCATACACAAGTTGCATCTTGCTCTTCTCCGAGGAGGATGCCTTGAGAGCCAAGTCCTTCTCTTCCTTCTCTTTTTCTTTCTTCTTGAAGGAGGAAGAAGAGCTACCATCACCAATCTTCATGTACATTTCATGGGCATTGATCTTGCCCAAGACTTGTGTTGGTGTAGCGGCGGAGAGGTCCCCTTGGTGAAGCACCGTGACGATGTGGCCATACTTCTCAATTGGCAAAAAACACAAGA
Source organism: Microstegium vimineum (assembly GCA_022036555.1). Taxonomy (NCBI): domain Eukaryota; kingdom Viridiplantae; phylum Streptophyta; class Magnoliopsida; order Poales; family Poaceae; genus Microstegium; species Microstegium vimineum. Next base: position 17,664,052 of record CM039133.1, read on the forward strand.
TCTTGCGTACCACATCGGCCGACGCCATTTGGTTGATCCCAAGTCCATTCAACTCCTCTACAAGAATATTAAGACATGAGTACATCTCATTAGCATTCTCATGAGTAAGCATAGTAAAGGAGTTCAACTTGGCCATGACCAAATGGTAGCGTTCCTCATGCTCACACTCGGTCCCTTCGTGTAGCGCACAAATGGTTGTCCAAACATCGTTAGCGGTTTTGCAATTCCGCACACAGTTGAACACATCCTTGCCAATGCCACGAAAAATAATGTTCTTTGCCTTGGCATTGTTCTTCTCAAAGAAGGGTTCATCGGCAAACACGGTGTCACCTATGGTAGCGGCTTTGTGCACACCAAGATCCACGGCCTCAAGGTAGGCCTCCATCCGCACTTTCCAATACGGAAAATCATCCCCATCAAACATGGGTGGCGGTCCATCCCCATGGGGCATCTTGCTCTAGGCGGTAAAGCCTAATTTGAAAGAAACCTCGCTCTGATACCAATTGAAAGGATCAAGATGCCCAAGACGGGGGTGAATTGGGCTCTTTTTAATTTCTAGACAAGAATT